>SRMA01027186.1:173645-184062 GCA_007224835.1 Danionella cerebrum | reverse complement strand
GATGAGTGGTTGGAAAGTGGATGCTGCGAGGATTGAGGATTGGAGTACCCTCTCAAGTCAAAGGCTTTCTTTAACCTCTTAAGCCCTGAGGCCTATTTTCCGAAAATCCTATACTTTTACTTTTTAAGGCATTTCATAGCTTTTACAAGGTCTAAACTGCAAATCTTGGTATCAAAATTAAGATAGGTTCTTGGGGAGTGGTGTGGATGAGTTAATTTGACAGTCAAGAACACTGGGTAAGAGCAATTGATGATGTTGGAATGGCCAAAAAATGAACTCCGCCTAAAAAAAAACACATGTTTCCTCCAATATCTACTTATTTTACTTATAACGAAGCAAATAAACACAATCAATTGTAACAACTACATGTCAAGGACATCTGTAGCAAGTTTGGTGTTCATACTACAAGAAACTAATATTCTGTAAAGGTTTTGATTGAACAAAGTTCAGGCGTAATCCATGTTGGCACAGTTTGGCACAATTTGGCACAATAATTGAAATATGGAAAAAATCTTGTCCAAAGCTTCAGCTACGTTCATAGTCTTGTTTTCTTGCTTATGAGACATGATTTCAGCAAAAAAACCTCCTAAAGAAACACTGTAAAAGGGGGGTAGAAGCTCATTTACGCCATCTTGCTGCGCTTTTGGGAACATTTCATTCACAAACGCTTTCGACGTCGAGCTTCCGCGTGTCCCTACCCCCCGACCATCTGTCCAATCCGGGAGCTCTATACATCGCTGGAAAGCTCTGATTCTGGGGAAACCAATCAGCTCAACCATTTTGAGACTGACTGGATCGCCGACGAATCACACGACGCGCAGCGTGGAGAGACGTGCTCTTACGCACGGGGAGTCATTCCATATTTGGTGACGTAAGAGGAGCACTGGAGCAACAGAAAAAACACAAAATGGACTTTTCGCGAAGCTATCGACCGGACATAACAACAAACGGACTTTTATCGCTATGGAAATAACTTTTTGTTGAAAAAACGGCAAAGGTAAGACAAGATTTACATGCTTGCTTGGTTTTTGCTGGCGTTTTTTCGTGGAACTTTCGCTCCCTGCTCTGAAATACTTCATGCAATGTTAATGAGTTGCATATCGCTGGATTCAGCTGGTTGTTAGCTTTCATTTAATGTAATGGTTTGGGTGTTTCCGTTTATATTGTGGATACATATCGCACATAAACAAAAACGTGGTCATGAATTATACTCCGGACATGTTGTTGTTTATTTGCATGGCGTTCGAGCTGTGGTTAACGGATATGAAATTGAATTAGATACGTTTTTAGAGGAGTTTCCGCTGAACACAACAGTATTTAATATGACTCTCGGGCTTAAGAGGTTAAAGTCTCGATAAGGGTAATGGAAGGAATGTTAAGGTACGTTCACATCGAACGCGGTTCGCGCTGAAAAAAACCGCTACTCGCTAATGAATGCACGCGTGTTAACTTTCCGTTTGATCGGCAGAGCCGCTGAATGCACGCATGACATTCACGTGTTGACTGGAATTGCCGGATAGTGGGAGGAGCTACAGGTTCAGGTGGTTTGGAAAATGGCGGACGGGATTGTTAAGTTAATATCTGCATCACTAAGCTTTGAAATGCTCCAAAACATCAAAAAGTGTTCGGGCTGTGGCTAATAGGAGCTTGGAATCCTACAAAGAGGCACCCTGCTCGGTGTGGTTCACCAACATTTCCACAGGAGCTTCAGTTTGGACCGCAGTCGTGTTCAGCGGGAGCTTTGACTGATCCAACCCCAGCTCCTAAGCTGTTGCACGGGCAGCTCCAGCAGGAAACCCGCGCGTCTGTCTCTGGTCAGTATTCATGATAAATTCTGTGTAAATAATGACCAAGAACCTCCTAACCCAGTGGTTCTCAAACTTTTTACACTTGGTACCACCTGAGAAAATACTTGGCTCTCCAAGTACCACCTAATGACCAACATTAAAGTACAGTAGCGGAGTAGGCCAAAGTTTTCATGAAAAACATTTTAAAAGTTTTATTTAACAAGTTTATTTAATATTGTTGGCCACGGTAACAATCATACACAGATGGAACACTGTGTTTAAAATTGGAAAATCATAAACTTTACTTAAATAAAAAAATCAATTAAAATGCACTGCATATGAAAATTAATCATTGTAATAAAATAAATATAAAACAAATCTTCAATGTTATTTGAAACTGTACTTAAAATTTAAATAAAACTGTGCCGTGCTGAAATGTTACTGTACTTGACTTCAAAAAACAAAACCCAAAAATCAAAACAGGCTATGGCTAACTGCAGTTCTTCTTTCTCAGCTTTAGTGACTCCTTTCTGAAACAGAGACACAGACAAACACAGAGACAAAACAATAAGATCTAAGAATAAAAGGTGTGGAAAAGCATTCAGATGAGTTGCAATTAAACATCCACAGACATGATGACCACTTACATGAGCTTAATGTGATGGGTGTGCCTGCCTCTGTGAACACAATCGAGGAATGTCTGGGTCAATGGAGGTCAGCTTCAGTCTCAGGTTGGGCTCAGCATCCACTCTGCTTCTGTACTTTGTTTTTATGACAACAAGTGAAGAGAAGCCTTTCTCGCACAGGTAGGTGGTTGCAAAAGGAAAGAGAGTGTGCACTGCTTTGTCAGAGAGCACAGGGTATTCACTGTACTGCTTTATCCAAAAGTCCAACAAAATGTTCTCTTTGAAAGAGGCCTTCAGTGTTTCATCCTGCTCAACAGCAGTTAGGTCCCCTGAGGCCATGTGGGCAATGTCAATGGTGAAGGGATTTCTCATCCAGCTGCCAGCTCCATCTTTGTGCATACCTGGGAAATACTTGCAGAACTGTTGTCTGAGTGAGGTGAGGTGTGCAGCAATGTTCTCCCTCACTCCATCTTCAAGCATCAGGTCATTTTCTGACAAAAAGCTCTCCAAAGCAGGGAATGCTGAGACATCACCTGCTCTGACTTTGATTTCAAATAACTCGAATTTTTTTATCAGTGCATTGATTTTGTCCTGCACATCAAAAACATTTACGGAGAGTCCCTGTAATCCCCAGTTAAGTTCATTTAAACGTGAGAAAATGTCTGACAGGTAAGCCAACTGGCTGAGCCACACGGGTTCCTCAAAAAGGTCTGCAAAGGGGGAGGTTGTCCCTTGCAAAAACAGCTGCACCTCTCTGTGTAATTCAAACAGCCTTGAAAGCACCTTTCCCCTTGAGAGCCATCTTACTTCAGTATGAAGCAAAAGCTGGACATGCTCACTTCCCATCTCCTCACAGAGCACGTGAAATAACCGAGCATTCATTGGTCTGGCCTTGATGAAGTTGACCGTTTTTACAGCTGAATCCAGGACAGACTTAAGGTCGTCAGGCATCCTCTTCACTGCCAGCGCCTCACGATGGATGCAGCAGTGAGTCCAGCGTATGTCGGGCGCCACCTCTCGGATGCGAGCCGCGACCCCGCTGTTACGGCCAGTCATTGCTCTTGCTCCATCCGTACACACACCCACACACTTTTTCCAGTCCAGTCCGTTCTCTTGCATAAAAGCATTCAGTACCTGGAATATGTGGTCAGCAGTAGTTCGGGTCTCAAGTGGTTTACAAAACAAGAAATCCTCCGCAGCTGCACCGTGTTGGACTTTTGAGGGTCCAATGCGTGTTCAAAATGATTTTAGGAGAACGTGTGTTAATAAAAAGGTAGATTTAATAAGTATTATTACAAGAGGAGAATAATGCGGTGCACCGGAGAAATCTTCCCAGTCTGTTCCCAGGATGATTTCTGCCTCATGTCTGTTCGTCATCAGCTTTTAGTCTCATAGTTCAGTTTCACTCTCGGCCCCTCCCCTGATGCGTTTCCTTTGAAACAAAACAGTAATATTCTGGAAGAGTATCCTTATCTCTTCCTGTCTGGGAAGAAAAGGGGAGTCAAAGCAGTCCTCTTTCCCTTTTCCGAGGCCATGTATAATAAAACCATTCATTCTCATTATAGTGAGATCTAACTTTACAAGCATAGGAAGTTAATTAAATTTCCCACAAATCCCTCTCTTGACCTCTGAAAGAGGTCACACCTCATAACATTTCTAACAGTCACCACATGGTCCATCGAGACAGTTACACCGAACAACTAACTAGTTATAACACATCACATTGATTTAAGAGTATATTGATCGAGTTCCATAAAAGAAATCATCTTTAAAAGTATATAAAGTATGCGATTCGGTATTAAGCTTAAAACAAATCGTGTTCGATAGCATTCAAAACACAGTTTACAAATATTTTTTTTTTTTTTTGAAAAATCTTATTTTTTTTTCTTCCTCCCCATACTAACACGGATCCCAGCATGATCTACTATGCCGAGCCCAAACACGGAGCACCCCCCGAGGACAACACAACCACACCCACCCAAGAACAACCCACAGTCCATCTACCAATACCCCAATAAAAGATTTGAAAGTACTCAGTGTATTTTTCCAGACATCAGTGTCTCTGTTCGTCTCTATTCATGCACAGGGGCCCCTCAAACCCTTCGACGTTATAGTCCATTGTAGTCGTTAGAGACGGCATTTGTATATTCAGTGCCTTCAGACGGTCTGGTATTTCTGCAGACCCACTTCAGTCCGGGGTGTGGTGAGGCCATGGAGAATATCCAAGGACAAGTGTAGCCGCACATCCACAGAAGATCCCCGCATGCGAACCAAGCACAGCATCACGGCCAGTATCCATCCGAGTAAGGTTTCCCTCAAACAAAGAAATCCATAATTAATAATCATTTTCAACCAAAAACTTTTTTTTTTTTTTAAGATATATACGGCAATTTGACTGACATGAATCCCAAAAATATGCTATACTGCACAAAACCAAAACACAGGAACCCCCCCAACGACAATACAATCCCACACATCCAAGAATAACACACAGCTTATTAACCAACACCACGATAATGATAAGGCACAGGTCCATCTTCCATCCGACATCCTCTTTCGCAAGACCAAGAATCCATCTTCCATCCGACATCCTCTAGCGCAAGACCAAGAATCCATCTTCCATCCGACCAAAAACTCCCCTTTTGTGTAGTGGAATGGGAGTGAAAGCAAAGTTCTTTGTGAGATATGGGCGAAACCACATCTGCCCATTAATCATTGATAACAGTGGGAGTACCACAGAGAGAAAATTCCTTCCGGAGGCCCCTTGGGCACCAGAAGTTAGATGTTTCGCCGAATGACTCTAAAATCAGAGCCCTTTAGTGTCCAGTCTGTACCTTAGAAACTCTTGGTTCGAAGGGTGAGCCAGTTGACAATGGAGTGTCAGCACGATGACTGCTTGGAACACTTATCAGGCTCAATGGTGTTGGTTCATAGGATGTGGTGAAGCCGTAGTGTTACCCAGGGATGGGCGCAATTGCATGTCCCACGAGAGGCCCCCGCACCCCGGTTCAGCGCAGCCCAGTGAAAGGACTCATCTCAGCAAGGCCAACCTCAGAGTAAGAGAACAAACCATTAGAAAAATATCAGATATTAAACAACTTCATATTATATATCGTCAGAAATCAAAAATACTAATAAAAAACCTTTTTTTTTCAAAATAAAATGCAAAATAAAATCAATACACTAGTATTAAGCAATAAAAGACTGATAAAACAATGGAAACACCGTAAGGATGAATGCAGTTTAAGATGAACAGTTGGATGGTGGATGTCGTAAGGATTGATCATTGGAGCATCCTCTCAGGTCAAAGGCTCTCTTTAAAATCTCAATAGTGGGAACAGAAGGAATAATATGCTTGTTCTGAAAGAGCCAGCAAACAACAGACATAAGTAACTATGATAAAGTAAGCTTTCGTTTTTTCAAACATTCATTCATCATTAATGACCATTCATACATTAATCAATATCTTTTCTCTTTGAATCACACATTTACTCTTCTCCATTCCAGGTCCACCTTGCACACAGGCATCACAGTCTCTCTGACTATGGAATAAGTTCCTTTCATACAAACAAAACAAACATTCATGCATCCCAGATCGAAATATTTTACTTCCTTGCATTCAGTTTTCTCATCAATCAATGGGACAGGATCAACTGAGGCAGGAGTTATGCCAACAGTGTTGGACTCTATAGCAACATTATTTTATTTTGAAGACCAGCCAGTAAACACGCTTTAAGATCTCTCTTGAGTAACATCCCAGAAACTGAGATATCATAATGCTAAGCCACATTAAACATGTCATCTTTACAGTTGTCTAATTTAAACGTTGTCATTTAGTAAATAAAATGTTTTATAATAATTAAGAATAAAGAAAACAACACTCCGGACCTAACTACCTATCCACAACACTAAATACAACCTTCCTAGTCTTCGGAGGGTTACCAATTGGGAGACAGAGTCTCCCCCCCGGGGTGCCTCCAAAAATAAAAAAACTAAAATAACAAACTAAAACAAAACAACAAACAGTACTCTAACAAACTCTAACTAACCGGAGCGTAATTTACTCTGTCCAAAAAATGCAACTAAAGATCTCAGATGAAAAAAAAAAACTTCTCTGGCTGGTCCAGTCTAAATTTTTATCTACACTCTTCTTCTCGTTGGAATTTTTTTTAAATTTTATTTTATCTTTTTTTTTTAAATTATTATTATTATTATTTTTTTTTTAACATGTCCTAATCGGGAGCCGACAAAGGGCATTTGTGACAAAACCAAGAGCAAGAAAGACATAAAGTGCTTCTCAAGAGCTCGTATGCGAGAGAGCAAAAATATGCGAGAACGCGCACCAGAAGATAAGTGTGTGTGGGAGAGAGAAAGAGCAAAAGACTCCAAGACTCACACATTCACAGACACAGCATACATTTCAGCAAGAAGGTATAAAGGAAAAACAAACAAAAAATTTAAATAACACTTTAACCACCGATTGTAACAATCAAGTCTTCCTCAATTATCATTGCTTTGGACCAATTTTTAATCTTTCAGTCATTAAATTATTACATCTATCAATAAATGTTATTTCTGAAATTTGGATAGTTGTTTGTTTAAAAATGAAATTATGAATCTAAAACACATATGTTTATGCTCTCATTCATCAGTAAAGAAATAATTTTTAAATTAAGACAAAATAAATTTGGATAGCATTCACATTTCACACTCCTCCCCTTCCTCCACCTCGCCGGACAGCAGCAAGGGCATTGCGTAGGGGGGTGGCCCATCATCCCTTTCTCTCCACTGCAGCTACAATCACCCTGCTATACAACGATCCCATGCATTGGATACAACAACATCCACAGGTCACTATGATAGATATAAAGGTAGCAATAGAAATTAGAATTGAGGTAATCATCACTTTATATTTGCCAAATGTGTTTGTCAGCCAGTCATCTAAGGGGTTGTTGACACCAGATTGCTCTGCCATTGTTTTGGACAGGACTTTTAGTCCCTCTAATGCTCTTGTTACAGATCCATCTGGGGCAGTGTTATTGGGAATGAACATACAACAATAACCTTTGATCATTGCACAAACTCCTTCTTTTTTCTGCGAGGAGCATATCCAATGTCATCCTATTCTGGATAGCCATCAGGGAAGTCGGCGCAAGCTGTTCTGCAAGTCCCTATGGCATCTCTATATAAATTAGTTAATCTCATAACATTATATTGAACATAATTTATCCTGTCAACATTTTTATTTGGAGTTCTCGAAACCTGCTTTTATTTGATCTGCTAACTTGTATTCGTCTGGTACTCCTCCGGGAACTCCGATTGCATCTATGTAAGTGGGAGAATTCAGGGTCAAGTCAAAAGTTCCTGCTGCTCTTTTCTGATCTACCTTTTTGTTCTTCATGCCTTATACCTATTAATGCTAGTGGCACTGCTAGTCTAACCATCGCGCATGTTCTCACAGTGATTCCTCCTCCTATTCCTACAAATAATCTTCTGTCCCCACAGCTATAATACAATCCACCACGAGCCCATGGGCATATACTGTCTTCCGCATTCTGCACTGCTTCATTAACGTTAAAGGGTTTTTTGTGGGTGCAGAATCTCTCTGGAATTGTACTTTCTTTCTCCACCATTCCTTCTCATTACTTTCTGTATAACTCATGTTTGGTGTCCAATGGAGTCCCGTATATTTGCCTACTTTCTTACCGCATTCTTTTGAAATGAACCCCCTCAGGCCTCTACCACAGTGACTCTTTTTTTTTTTTTTACACAAGTACACGTCATAACCTCTCCACTGATTATCTTGTCCCCCGCAATCTATTACATCTCATAGGTCGAAGGTGAATAATGTGGTCGAGCCCTTAACATAGTTGAACGTTATTCCCCCAAATTCCTTTAAGCACTTATCTTGTTTTGTTCCCAATTGTCCCACATCCCTTTTGGATCTTACCAGAGCTTCATTTATATATATTTTTTTAATTTATTTATTTTTTTCTTTCTCTGTTTTCCTTTTTGCCCCCTGGCTTGCTCAGCTTTGCATATCATCAGTCCCCCCACAACTGTGGCAGCCACTATACCTATGAAAATTAACACTTTCCAGTTTTCCCATAGTTGGATTCTGACCTGGCCCCCCATTGCTCTATAACGGTTCATTACTGGTACTGGTTTTCTATCTGTTGGGATCCACACTTTGGACTCTTCGGTTGCTACTGTGGTAGTAGTTTCTTCAATTATAGTTATTATCAAGATCTCTTTAGGTCATCTTTCTTCTGGATACCCACTTGTCTTAAAAATCAATTAACACCTAAAAATTCAGAAACTAATACTCAAAAAATCTACGAAAAGCTTCAAGCAAAAAAAAAATTTGATATAAAATATGACAAATTTAAAAATGTAAAAACTGAGACATACAATATGGTAAATTAAAAAAAAATATGTAAATAAGAAGTATTAGTATAAGAAGAAATACATATGCGTTATCACAAAAGTTTTGTAATATTTTGTAAAATAAGAGGATACTAAGCCATTAAAAACATAAGCGGAAGAAAATGTTAAAAAGATGCATAAAAATCCTGTGAGCAAAAATCATAAACACAACTTTCAAAAATTCGCAAAAACCTGTAAGAAAACTTGTAAGCATACAACACTCAAGACACTCAAAGTAAATGAATCATTAAATTTTACTCTAAAGTGTATATGTAAATGATTTTATCAGAACCTTTAAAGGTTTACTCAATGATCTGAAGTACTTTGTAGTAATCCTAGTTTGTTCAATCCACATCCCAGCCGGGGTATGGATAATTTTGCAATGTTTAGTTCGTCACACCACCTTCGCATGCAGGTCAAGCTACTTTCAAAATCTTGATATGTAGGGAGATCTCTGCCAAGTGTTTTTTGTGACTAAGTGAAAGACAACCCTGTCTGCTTCATGTGTTAGAGCACACTCTCCATTTACTTTACCTTGTGCTCTAACTTTTTCAACTCCGTAATGTTCTCTGAATGTTTTGGCTATGCCTGCCGCAAAAGCACAGTCTGTGCTTACGCAGTGTGCTACCGGCTCTCCTGGAGGAGCCGAAAACAGATCTCCAGTCTTAAAGACAATTTGCAATGCTTGTACTGGTGGGTGAAAACTTTTATTGGGGTCTTCTTCTCCTTCGGTTATATGTGTATGTGTTTGTGTATCACCTTCTTTCAAACTCGGTGTACTGTCCCTCTCTTGGACCTTCGAAGCAAGGTCCACTCTAGTGTCCTCCGGGGATCTTGATGGAGGGTCAGCTGGACAGCACTGGCTCAGGTGATACCAAGTATCACCCTTCCCTGTAATACAAATACAGTGCGAGGTGCGTGCAGTTACCTTCAGTAGAGCTGACCAGCGAGGTTCCTTCCATTTGCGCTTGTAAACTCTCGACCGTACCCAGTCTCAGGCGTGATTGGCTGGAGACATAGGCTGATCCGTTGTGGGAGTAGCCGTGGAGGACATATCCTGAAACAAAGCTACTAATGGTGCAAGCTTTTCATAATACACCCTGTGTGACAGGGGCTGGACCGGCTCCAGCTGCAAAGGATCTTGTGGGCCAAGGAACTGCTGTCCAGTTAACAGTTCAAAAGACGTGTATCCTGTCATGCAGCTCACAGAACTTCTTATTGACATTAAGGCTAATGGGAGGGCAGCTACTTTTTGTCTGTGCACAGATTTTTGCCAATTTGTTTCTTAATATCAAATTCAATCTCTCAACATTCCCTCGTGATTTTGGGTGGTAGACTGCATCAAAATGATGAGTCAGGCCCAAGGCCTTTTCAACTTGAGCCAAATGTTCATTTTTAAAGTTTGAGCCATTGTCAGATCTGATTCGTCTGGGAAACCTGTGGTGAGGAATGTAATGATTGATCAAACATTTAATTACTGCAGTACTGTCTTCTTTGCCTACAGGCTGTCTCTTATACACATCTAGATGTGTATAAGAGACAGATGATGCACATTCCTTGAAAAGGATTATTTTAATT
>SRMA01027186.1:38348-158972 GCA_007224835.1 Danionella cerebrum | reverse complement strand
CCAACAAATAGCATAGATTGCCTCGTTAACCAATCATCAGAGATGTCCTCAATTAAAGATCCAGACTCTTTTCTGTTTTTTGATAGAAAGATAATGTCTTTTACAAGTAAACTCTTCTGCTACATTGTTTATACGGTTAATTCATTAAAATGTACATGATATGCTTCTGAAAGCAAATCCATGAAACAAACTCTGAAGACAATACAGCAGTTGAAGTAACTCAATAAATACTTAATTGGAATAATTTCATCAAACTGTAATAGTAACTTGAAGTTAAAGTTTCATGACCATTTAACATCCAATTTCTTTTGCTTGAGCAAAGATAAATAAATTGTGTCCAAATAAATTGGCAATGTTTTATATATATATATATATATATATATATACATATATATATATATATATACATAAAGATTTAAGGATGGAGGAAAATTACACTGACAAAAAAATGAGAGCCAATTAGCTAAACCTAATACAAAAGATGCCATTTGTGGGTAAAACAGTCATTTTTACATCTATAATTCAGTTCACGTCTTTCGTCATTTAATCATCTTTGAATCGGTTCATCTGAAGCCAGTAGTTTAACCATGTTTAATACATTTTTAAGTGACTCTAGCGATTAAACCATCCCCAAAATCAGTTCAAGCTCCAACAACAAACCGTGTGCTAAACTATATTTTGAGATAGTAATTCAGGATTTAGTATTATAGAATTCGTCTAATATTAGCTTATTTTTAATCCAATACGCAGAATATAGTAAAGAAATAAAAGGCTTTAGTTAAAACTTACATTCATAATATAAATGATTTTAAAGTGTTTCCCCAACAAGATCAGTAAACATGTTATTAATGAAGATAAAAGGATGGGTAATATAAAAATCTTTAATCATTGTGCAGACAACATTTAATTTACAAAACTGCCACCAGTGAAGTTGGCGGCTGGGGCGTCACCCGTGAAGTTGGCGGCTGGGGCGTCACCCGTGAAGTTGCCGGCTGGGGCGTCACCGCTGAAGTTGCCTGATTAGGCGTCACCCGTGAAGTTGCCGGCTGGGGCGTCACCGCTGAAGTTGCCGGCTGGGGCGTCACCCGTGAAGTTGCCGGCTGGGGCGTCACCCGTGAAGTTGCCGGCTGGGGCGTCACCCGTGAAGTTGCCGGCTGGGGCGTCACCGCTGAAGTTGCCTGCTGGGGCGTCACCGCTGAAGTTGCCTGCTGGGGCGTCACCGCTGAAGTTGCCTGCTGGGGCGTCACCGCTGAAGTTGCCGGCTGGGGCGTCACCGCTGAAGTTGCCGGCTGGGGCGTCACCGCTGAAGTTGCCGGCTGGGGCGTCACTGCTTAAGTTGCCGGCTGGGGCGTCACCGCTGAAGTTGCCGGCTGGGGAGTCACCCGTGAAGTTGCCGGCTGGGGCGTCACCCGTGAAGTTGCCGGCTGGGGCGTCACCCGTGAAGATGCCGGCTGGGGCGTCACCCGTGAAGTTGCCGGCTGGGGCGTCACCCGTGAAGTTGCCGGCTGGGGCGTCACCCGTGAAGTTGCCGGCTGGGGCGTCACCAGTGAAGTTGCCGGCTGGGGCGTCACCCGTGAAGTTGCCGGCTGGGGCGTCACCCGTGAAGTTGCCGGCTGGGGCGTCACCCGTAAAGTTGCCGGCTGGGGCGTCACCGCTGAAGTTGCCGGCGGGGGCGTCACCGCTGAAGTTGCCTGCTGGGGCGTCACCGCTGAAGTTGCCTGCTGGGGCGTCACCGCTGAAGTTGCCTGCTGGGGCGTCACCGCTGAAGTTGCCTGCTGGGGCGTCACCGCTGAAGTTGCCTGCTGGGGCGTCACCGCTGAAGTTGCCTGCTGGGGCGTCACCGCTGAAGTTGCCTGCTGGGGCGTCACCGCTGAAGTTGCCTGCTGGGGCGTCACCGCTGAAGTTGCCTGCTGGGGCGTCACCGCTGAAGTTGCCTGCTGGGGCGTCACCGCTGAAGTTGCCTGCTGGGGCGTCACCGCTGAAGTTGCCACAATATTTATCTTGAGTGGAATTAGAATCTTGACAAGACGTTCCAGGAGCAAATTGAGGAGGCAAACAATGTGCTTAAAAAAACAAAGATTACAATAGAGTATTATGAAGTTGCTGGACAAAACAATTTTCTTAACTGAATATTGCAACATAAGCGTGTTATGTAGGCTCCATAATTATAGGGCCTCAGTTTTCTTTCTGATTCTACTACTTGAACATTTGATTCTAACATTAAGGAACAAACGGATACTCTATTCAGATGTTTTAAAGTCTCCATGAGATGCATTGTGCCTATTTTTCTGTCAAGTGAGAACTCCAGTAGCTTGGTTCAATGTTTGGCATATCTCTTTAAAGAAGAATCTGGAAATTCACTATTTAGCCGTAATATTAAAAGTTCTTGTGCCAGGACTATTTTAGCCTAATTTTCCTACTTCGGGCAGATACATTATATTGCTGTTTGTCATGAACTGAGATTACAATATTGTTGATCACAACTTGAAAAAAGGTACCTTGAACAAACTGAGGTGCCAAACATTAAGCTGAATGAAGTAAACATTTGTATAGAAGAATAAACTCAGCCAGCACACATATAAATACATTATATAATATTTTACCATTCCATATTAAAATGTGACTAATAATCACAAGAAGCACTAGCTCTTCCATCCTCATTCTCTCTCCTTTGTCTTCTTCTAGAACCACAGGTAACCTCGCAGTTCTGATCTGCTCATTAAAGCACAGCCTGCTTTTCTCAACTCAGATGTTTTAAAGCCTCCAAGAGTTGTTTCCTCATTAGCCCCAACAAATAGCATAGATTGCCTCGTTAACCAATCATCAGAGATGTCCTCAATTAAAGATCCAGACTCTTTTCTGTTTTTTGATAGAAAGATAATGTCTTTTACAAGTAAACTCTTCTGCTACATTGTTTATACGGTTAATTCATTAAAATGTACATGATATGCTTCTGAAAGCAAATCCATGAAACAAACTCTGAAGACAATACAGCAGTTGAAGTAACTCAATAAATACTTAATTGGAATAATTTCATCAAACTGTAATAGTAACTTGAAGTTAAAGTTTCATGACCATTTAACATCGAATTTCTTTTGCTTGAGCAAAGATAAATAAATTGTGTCCAAATAAATTGGCAATGTTTTATATATATATATATATATATATACATAAAGATTTAAGGATGGAGGAAAATTACACTGACAAAAAAATGAGAGCCAATTAGCTAAACCTAATACAAAAGATGCCATTTGTGGGTAAAACAGTCATTTTTACATCTATGATTCAGTTCACGTCTTTCGTCATTTAATCATCTTTGAATCGGTTCATCTGAAGCCAGTAGTTTAACCATGTTTAATACATTTTTAAGTGACTCTAGCGATTAAACCATCCCCAAAATCAGTTCAAGCTCCAACAACAAACCGTGTGCTAAACTATATTTTGAGATAGTAATTCAGGATTTAGTATTATAGAATTCGTCTAATATTAGCTTATTTTTAATCCAATACGCAGAATATAGTAAAGAAATAAAAGGCTTTAGTTAAAACTTACATTCATAATATAAATGATTTTAAAGTGTTTCCCAACAAGATCAGTAAACATGTTATTAATGAAGATAAAAGGATGGGTAATATAAAAATCTTTAATCATTGTGCAGACAACATTTAATTTACAAAACTGCCACCAGTGAAGTTGCCGGCTGGGGCGTCACCCGTGAAGTTGCCGGCTGGGGCGTCACCCGTGAAGTTGCCGGCTGGGGCGTCACCCGTGAAGTTGCCGGCTGGGGCGTCACCCGTGAAGTTGCCGGCTGGGGCGTCACCCGTGAAGTTGCCGGCTGGGGCGTCACCGCTGAAGTTGCCGGCTGGGGCGTCACCGCTGAAGTTGCCGGCTGGGGCGTCACCGCTGAAGTTGCCGGCTGGGGCGTCACCCCTGAAGTTGCCGGCTGGGGCGTCACCGCTGAAGTTGCCGGCTGGGGCGTCACCGCTGAAGTTGCCGGCTGGGGCGTCACCGCTGACGTTGCCGGCTGGGGCGTCACCGCTGAAGTTGCCGGCTGGGGCGTCACCGCTGAAGTTGCCGGCTGGGGCGTCACCGCTGAAGTTGCCGGCTGGGGCGTCACCGCTGAAGTTGCCGGCTGGGGCGTCACCGCTGAAGTTGCCGGCTGGAGCGTCACCGCTGAAGTTGCCGGCTGGGGCGTCACCGCTGAAGTTGCCGGCTGGGGCGTCACCGCTGAAGTTGCCGGCTGGGGCGCCACCGCTGAAGTTGCCGGCTGGGGCGTCACCCGTGAAGTTGCCGGCTGGGGCGTCACCCGTGAAGTTGCCGGCTGGGGCGTCACCCGTGAAGTTGTCGGCTGGGGCGTCACCCGTGAAGTTGCCGGCTGGGGCGTCACCCGTGAAGTTGCCGGCTGGGGCGTCACCCGTGAAGTTGCCGGCTGGGGCGTCACCCGTGAAGTTGCCGGCTGGGGCGTCACCCGTGAAGTTGCCGGCTGGGGCGTCACCGCTGAAGTTGCCGGCTGGGGCGTCACCGCTGAAGTTGCCTGCTGGGGCGTCACCGCTGAAGTTGCCGGCTGGGGCGTCACCGCTGAAGTTGCCGGCTGGGGCGTCACCGCTGAAGTTGCCGGCTGGGGCGTCACCGCTGAAGTTGCCTGCTGGGGCGTCACCGCTGAAGTTGCCTGCTGGGGCGTCACCCTGAAGTTGCCACAATATTTATCTTGAGTGGAATTAGAATCTTGACAAGACGTTCCAGGAGCAAATTGAGGAGGCAAACAATGTGCTTAAAAAAAACAAAGATTACAATAGAGTATTATGAAGTTGCTGGACAAAACAATTTTCTTAACTGAATATTGCAACATAAGCGTGTTATGTAGGCTCCATAATTATAGGGCCTCAGTTTTCTTTCTGATTCTACTACTTGAACATTTGATTCTAACATTAAGGAACAAACGGATACTCTATTCAGATGTTTTAAAGTCTCCATGAGATGCATTGTGCCTATTTTTCTGTCAAGTGAGAACTCCAGTAGCTTGGTTCAATGTTTGGCATATCTCTTTAAAGAAGAATCTGGAAATTCACTATTTAGCCGTAATATTAAAAGTTCTTGTGCCAGGACTATTTTAGCCTAATTTTCCTACTTCGGGCAGATACATTATATTGCTGTTTGTCATGAACTGAGATTACAATATTGTTGATCACAACTTGAAAAAAGGTACCTTGAACAAACTGAGGTGCCAAACATTAAGCTGAATGAAGTAAACATTTGTATAGAAGAATAAACTCAGCCAGCACACATATAAATACATTATATAATATTTTACCATTCCATATTAAAATGTGACTAATAATCACAAGAAGCACTAGCTCTTCCATCCTCATTCTCTCTCCTTTGTCTTCTTCTAGAACCACAGGTAACCTCGCAGTTCTAATCTGCTCATTAAAGCACAGCCTGCTTTTCTCAACTCAGATGTTTTAAAGCCTCCAAGAGTTGTTTCCTCATTAGCCCCAACAAATAGCATAGATTGCCTCGTTAACCAATCATCAGAGATGTCCTCAATTAAAGATCCAGACTCTTTTCTGTTTTTTGATAGAAAGATAATGTCTTTTACAAGTAAACTCTTCTGCTACATTGTTTATACGGTTAATTCATTAAAATGTACATGATATGCTTCTGAAAGCAAATCCATGAAACAAACTCTGAAGACAATACAGCAGTTGAAGTAACTCAATAAATACTTAATTGGAATAATTTCATCAAACTGTAATAGTAACTTGAAGTTAAAGTTTCATGACCATTTAACATCGAATTTCTTTTGCTTGAGCAAAGATAAATAAATTGTGTCCAAATAAATTGGCAATGTTTTATATATATATATATGTATATATATATATATATATACATATATATATATATACATAAAGATTTAAGGATGGAGGAAAATTACACTGACAAAAAAATGAGAGCCAATTAGCTAAACCTAATACAAAAGATGCCATTTGTGGGTAAAACAGTCATTTTTACATCTATGATTCAGTTCACGTCTTTCGTCATTTAATCATCTTTGAATCGGTTCATCTGAAGCCAGTAGTTTAACCATGTTTAATACATTTTTAAGTGACTCTAGCGATTAAACCATCCCCAAAATCAGTTCAAGCTCCAACAACAAACCGTGTGCTAAACTATATTTTGAGATAGTAATTCAGGATTTAGTATTATAGAATTCGTCTAATATTAGCTTATTTTTAATCCAATACGCAGAATATAGTAAAGAAATAAAAGGCTTTAGTTAAAACTTACATTCATAATATAAATGATTTTAAAGTGTTTCCCAACAAGATCAGTAAACATGTTATTAATGAAGATAAAAGGATGGGTAATATAAAAATCTTTAATCATTGTGCAGACAACATTTAATTTACAAAACTGCCACCAGTGAAGTTGCCGGCTGGGGCGTCACCCGTGAAGTTGCCGGCTGGGGCGTCACCCGTGAAGTTGCCGGCTGGGGCGTCACCCGTGAAGTTGCCGGCTGGGGCGTCACCCGTGAAGTTGCCGGCTGGGGCGTCACCGGTGAAGTTGCCGGCTGGGGCGTCACCCGTGAAGTTGCCGGCTGGGGCGTCACCCGTGAAGTTGCCGGCTGGGGCGTCACCCGTGAAGTTGCCGGCTGGGGCGTCACCCGTGAAGTTGCCGGCTGGGGCGTCACCCGTGAAGTTGCCGGCTGGGGCGTCACCCGTGAAGTTGCCGGCTGGGGCGTCACCCGTGAAGTTGCCGGCTGGGGCGTCACCCGTGAAGTTGCCGGCTGGGGCGTCACCGCTGAAGTTGCCGGCTGGGGCGTCACCGCTGAAGTTGCCGGCTGGGGCGTCACCGCTGAAGTTGCCGGCTGGGGCGTCACCGCTGAAGTTGCCGGCTGGAGCGTCACCGCTGAAGTTGCCGGCTGGGGCGTCACCGCTGAAGTTGCCGGCTGGGGCGTCACCGCTGAAGTTGCCGGCTGGGGCGTCACCGCTGAAGTTGCCGGCTGGGGCGTCACCCGTGAAGTTGCCGGCTGGGGCGTCACCCGTGAAGTTGCCGGCTGGGGCGTCACCCGTGAAGTTGCCGGCTGGGGCGTCACCCGTGAAGTTGCCGGCTGGGGCGTCACCCGTGAAGTTGCCGGCTGGGGCGTCACCCGTGAAGTTGCCGGCTGAGGCGTCACCCGTGAAGTTGCCGGCTGGGGCGTCACCGCTGAAGTTGCCGGCGGGGGCGTCACCGCTGAAGTTGCCTGCTGGGGCGTCACCGCTGAAGTTGCCTGCTGGGGCGTCACCGCTGAAGTTGCCTGCTGGGGCGTCACCGCTGAAGTTGCCACAATATTTATCTTGAGTGGAATTAGAATCTTGACAAGACGTTCCAGGAGCAAATTGAGGAGGCAAACAATGTGCTTAAAAAAAACAAAGATTACAATAGAGTATTATGAAGTTGCTGGACAAAACAATTTTCTTAACTGAATATAGCAACATAAGCGTGTTATGTAGGCTCCATAATTATAGGGCCTCAGTTTTCTTTCTGATTCTACTACTTGAACATTTGATTCTAACATTAAGGAACAAACGGATACTCTATTCAGATGTTTTAAAGTCTCCATGAGATGCATTGTGCCTATTTTTCTGTCAAGTGAGAACTCCCGTAGCTTGGTTCAATGTTTGGCATATCTCTTTAAAGAAGAATCTGGAAATTCACTATTTAGCCGTAATATTAAAAGTTCTTGTGCCAGGACTATTTTAGCCTAATTTTCCTACTTCGGGCAGATACATTATATTGCTGTTTGTCATGAACTGAGATTACAATATTGTTGATCACAACTTGAAAAAAGGTACCTTGAACAAACTGAGGTGCCAAACATTAAGCTGAATGAAGTAAACATTTGTATAGAAGAATAAACTCAGCCAGCACACATATAAATACATTATATAATATTTTACCATTCCATATTAAAATGTGACTAATAATCACAAATAGCACTAGCTCTTCCATCCTCATTCTCTCTCCTTTGTCTTCTTCTAGAACCACAGGTAACCTCGCAGTTCTAATCTGCTCATTAAAGCACAGCCTGCTTTTCTCAACTCAGATGTTTTAAAGCCTCTAAGAGTTGTTTCCTCATTAGCCCCAACAAATAGCATAGATTGCCTCGTTAACCAATCATCAGAGATGTCCTCAATTAAAGATCCAGACTCTTTTCTGTTTTTTGATAGAAAGATAATGTCTTTTACAAGTAAACTCTTCTGCTACATTGTTTATACGGTTTTATATAGTTATATATATATATATACATAAAGATTTAAGGATGGAGGAAAATTACACTGACAAAAAAATGAGAGCCAATTAGCTAAACCTAATACAAAAGATGCCATTTGTGGGTAAAACAGTCATTTTTACATCTATGATTCAGTTCTCGTCTTTCGTCATTTAATCATCTTTGAATCGGTTCATCTGAACGCAGTTTAACCATGTTTAATTCATTTTTAAGTGACTAGCGATTCAACCATCCCCAAATCAGTTCAAGCTCCAACAACAAACCGTGTGCTAAACTATATTTTGAGATAGTAATTTAGGATTTAGTATTATAGAATTCGTCTAATATTAGCTTATTTTTAATTCAATACGCAGAATATAGTAAAGAAATAAAAGGCTTTAGTTAAAACTTACATTCATAATATAAATCATTTAAAAGTGTTTCCCAACAAGATCAGTAAACATGTTATTAATGAAGATAAAAGAATCTTTAATCATTGTTCGGACAACATTCAATTTACAATATATCTCAGGCATCCGTGCTGAAGATGCGCTGAAGTTGCCTCCATCTCCCTCTCACAGACTCTTTGGTATACTGCTGACAGAATACCTGACTTTACTATATAGACCAACTTTTCTATATCAGGAAAAACAATCTAACACTTTTTATTTCAGTGGACATGAGTTTAAAAAGAAAAAAAAACTATTGAAAATATCAGACCTTAACATATTGTTATTTTATTTTAAAAAATTTCTATTAAAAAGAATTTAATCCAATAATGCATCTTACCACCTTTTCCCAAACTTTTACCAAGTTTTTCCCAATACTGAAATTTTATTATTAATCTTTCTATAGCATAATATGCATTTTCCATTATTGCCTTGTGCCTTTCTTATCTGGGCAGCATGATGGTAGCAAGGTTGCAGGTTCGAGGTGACCAAAGTGACTTTCCTGGAAGGAGTTTGCATGTTCTTCCAGTGCTTGTGTGGATTTCCTCCGGGTACTCCGGTTTCCTCTAAAGTCCCCAAAACATGCGGTTAGGTTAGGTTAATTAAATAATCTATATTCCACTTAGGTGTATATGCCTGTTGCCCTGCGATGGACTGCTGATCTGTTCAGGGTGTAAAGAAAGCAAGAAAATGAATGAATCAGGGCCTTTCTCATGGTTCTTCCATTCTTAAATCCACTCTGGTGAGGTGTTACTATTTTATTATAATTTTTTTTCCCATGATTTTCTGGAATGATTTTCATTATTTTTTGATGCTCTTACCCAATTTCCTTTTGGGTATTACATTTTGAATGTAACCAAGAACTTGGTAGTATTCCTTCTTTCCATATTTTATTAAATACTTTTAATATTTAACATTTTGCCATATCTAATAGTTTTTTCAATAATTGTATTCCATGCTTTCTTGGTGATGTATTTTTTTAAAGCCTATTAGGGCTCTTTTGAATTTATATATTGTACATTTTTCACTACTTAGATTTCCACCTTCTACTTTACCTTTTTTCTTTGAAGCATTTCTTCATTTCTTTTTTTGGAGCTTTGTGTTCTTACAAATGTTATTGCAAATATTCATGCTTTTTCTTTATTATTAATTGCTTTTTTAAATTATTCTCTTTAAGTGTTAGCAAAGCAAATTCTCTTCTGAATCCATCTTACATTTGGGTTTTTATGGTGGTTGGCAAACCAACGTACCAGTGCATTACCGCCACCCACTGGAGTGGAGTGTGGAACAAGCGCTTGTGCCCTACCAACTTTCTATTGTTTCTTACATAGTATTAGGTTCTATGTATGTATAGCTTGCATGTTTTTAAAAAGTATAATATGTCATCCTATATGTTCTGTGATCAATTTCCGAATACGTTTTTTTTTAATGAAAGATCCTTTATTTGCTTCCCTTTGATAATCTGAATTAACTGAGTTGGTCTTATTCCTTGCAATGGAATAGTACAAGTTTTACCGTTTCTATTTGTTTACACATTGAACATTCTACTGTTGGATGTTTACTGATTAAATACAGAGCACTTTTCAGTCTTGTGTGCCCTATCCTCAGTCGTGTGATACATTTGAACTTACATTGAAACATTTACCAAATAAGCAATTAATGATCATTAAGGTGGATCCCAGCTGACGCTGATCACGCTCCCTGAGTTTTTAAAGCATCTTGATAGAGTTTGGGACACAAGGTTTGGATGATGATGGGCTGGATTAGAGTGTTCTTTGTGGTTGTCTGGAGTAGTCCATGGTTAGAAGGTATGGTCTGCAGTTGTTCGAAAATACTATTGTTTATCTTGTTCATGATTTTTCTTTTTGTTCTGTTAGTGCTCTGTTCTGCTGAGAAAAGTCTGACCCATGTTTCTAACTCTGGTGAAAAGGGACAAATGCCACTTGATTATGGTACATAATTTTTTCACATATTTCAATTAGAATTTTATTTCTTATCAACCATGTATTAGTTATTTTATTCTGTTATGTCTATCTTGTTATGTTTGCCTTGTTCCTAGTTTGCTCTATAAATAATCTTTTCTTGCCTAATTACTTACCTTTACTGCATTTTATAGTTTATCAGTGATTTATTGGTGTTTCAGTATTTCAACTGATTTTATTTTTTTTTTTAGGTCTTTTGAGTGACCAAAGGCCCCATTCACCTATTTTTAGTTCTTCTAAAACACTTGCTCCAGTTAAATATGGCATTATGGTACCATCACTGAGGACTACATACCATATGGAATCTAGACCCTCATATTCTTTTGAGAAATTTAGGTCTTTAAACATTAAAGCAGGTTCCTCAGACACCCCACTTTATGTAAAACCGGGTACGTTCATCGTAAAGCCCACATTCGTTCCAGAGAGTTTTAGATTTCCTGTAGAACCTGGTGGTCTCCTGTATTCTGAGATGTCTGATTTCAAATCTCAGAAAACTAATGATCCAGTTGAGAACTTAGAGAAACCATTTTCACTTCCTGTGAGATCAAGTATTTTCTTCCCAAAGATGAACAGCAAACTAGAGAAGCCTGTTGCTCCTGTCCCACAGATTTTTCTGCCATTTGACAAAAGTCCTAGATCAGTGAAACCTAATGCACCAATGGAACTGGTTTCTCCTACAGTTGAGAACCCAAGTCATAAACCTGGTCAGACCCTTCACCTTCTAGATAATTCTGGGGCTCTCTCATCAAATAAACCTTCTAAGCTGAACATGGGTGAAGCTAGAACATTTTTTCCTGCAGATGAATTTAGTTCGATTTCTTCTGTGAAACCTAGTTTGTTTCTTCCTGTGAAGCCCAGTCCCAAGTCAGAGAAAATAAATGTTCCAGGAGGATCACAATTCTCTGGCTCCTACCCTTCAATGGAGACTTTGGATTTTGTTCCAGTGAAATCCAATGTATTCGTTCTTGAAAAGTCTGGAGTTAAACATGAGCGAACTGGAGCAATAATGGAATCTAATGCTAATCCAGAATCTACTGCTTCAAAAGTGGTTGGCCATGAACTCAAACCTACTGCTACAGTGGAATCCATTTTCCGCAAACTCTGGAACCCTAGCTTGCTGTTTGAATCTGGTGCTTCACTCAAACGCCAGAAACCAGATACTTTAATTGAGGCAGGTGTTGAACCTCGTTTCACATTCGAACACATTTCTGATGAAGCCTTTACACCGCCCCTACCAGTAAAAATGAGTAGTTTTGTTGCTGAAAAGCAGTATGTAACACCTAAGTTAGAGTCCATTACTGAACATAAGAATCTACCAGAAGCGGGTAGTTCCAAATCAAAAAAACCCAGTTCACCCCAAGCCCCTAATGCAAAACCGGAGAAACATGGTTTACTCCAGGAGTCTAGTGCAAAACCGGAGAAACATGGTTCACTCCAGGAGTCTAGTGCAAAACCGGAGAAACATGGTTCACTCCAGGAGTCTAGTGCAAAACCGGAGAAACATGGTTCACTCCAGGCGTCCAGTGCTAAACCGGAGAAACATGGTTCACTCCAGGCGTCTAGTGCAAAACTGGAGAAACATGGTTCACTCCAGGAGTCTAGTGCAAAACCGGAGAAACATGGTTCACTCCAGGCATCCAGTGCTAAACCAGAGAAACATGGTTCACTCCAGGAGTCTAGTGCAAAACTGGAGAAACATGATTCACTCCAGGAGTCTAGTGCAAAACTGGAGAAATATGATTCACCACAGCAGCCCAGTGCTAAACCGGAGAAACCTAGCTCACCTCAGAAGTCCAGTGCTAAACCAAACAAACCTAGTTCACATCAGGAGTCCAGTGCTAAACCAGAGAAGCCTAGCTCATCTCAGGAGCCCTGTGCTAAACCAGAGAAAATTGGTATACTCCAGAGGCCCAGGGCTAAACCTAGTAAACCTCAGGAGCCCAGGACTTATCATGGGAAACCTAATTCGACCCATGAGCTAAGTGCTGAACATGACAAACCTACTTCACCACAGGTCCCTAGTTCTGAGTCTGGGAAACCTAGCCCAACCCATGAGAGCAGCGGTGAATCTGAAAGACCTACTTCACCACACAGCACTAAACAAGGCAAACCTGGTCCCAACCAGGAACCCACTGCTAAATATGAAAAACTTACTTCACAACAGACGTCCAGTGCTGAACCCAGGACACTTAGCAAAACCCAGGCCCCCACTGATGAACCCAGCAATTCTAGTACAGCGCAAGTCCCCTGTTCTGAACCCCGGAACCCTAGCTCAACTCATGAGCCCAGCACTGAATCCTGGAGCCCAAGCACAACCCAGGAGACCACTGCCAAATCCAGGAAAACTAGCACAACCCAGGAGTCTAATGTTGAACCCTGGAAACAGAGCACAACTCAGAAGACCATTGTTGGATCCAGGAATCCTAGTACAACCCAGAACCCCAGTACTGAATCTGGGAAGCCTAGCTCAACTCAGGAGCCCATTGTTCAGTCCTGGACCCCTAGCTTAACCCAGGAGCCCCGCACTGAATTTTTGAAGCCAAGTACAACCCAGCAGCCTAATGTTGAACCCCGGAATCCTAGTACAACCCATGAGCCCAGTACTGAACCCTGGAAACCTAGCACAACCCAGGAGTCCATGGTTGAATCAAAGATTGCTAGTACAACCCAGGAACCCAGCACGGAACCATTGAACCCTGGATCAAACGAGGAGCCAACTGCTGGATCCGGTAATCCTAGTACAACCCATGAGCCCAGCGTTAAACTTTGGAAGTTAAGTACAACTCAGTACAATCCTAGTACAGTACAGCAGCCCAACACTGAACCCTTGAACCCTAGATCAAATGAGGAGCCCACCGCTGAATCTGGTAAACCTAGTACAACCCTTGGACACAGCACTGAACTTTGGAAGCCAAGTACAACCCAGGTGCCCATTGCTGAACCCCAGAATCCTAGTACAACTCAGGAGCCCATTGCTGAACCCTGGAAATCTAGCATGACTCAGGAGCCCACAGCTGAACCTTGGAAACCTAGCATGACCCAGGAGCCCTTTGTTGAATCCAAGAATGCTAGTACAATCCAGGAGCCTAGCACTAAACCCATGAACCTTAGATCAAATAAGGAGCTCACTGCTGATTCTGGTAATCCTAGTACAACCCATAAACCCAGCGCTGAACTTTGGAAGCCAAGTACAACTCGGGAGCCCATTGTTGAAGCCCGGAATCCTAGTACAGCCCAGGTGCCAAGTGCTGAACCATGGAAACCTAGCATGACCCAGGTGCCCATTGTTGAACCTTGGAAACCTAGCATGACCCAGGAGCCCATTGTTGAATCCAAGAATGCTAGTACAACCCAGGAGCCCAGCCATGAACCCTTGAACCCTAGTTCAACCAAGGAGCCCACTGCTGAATCCAGGAAACCAAGTACAACCCAGGAGCCAAATGTTGAACCTTGGAGTCCTAATAAAACCCAAGAGCTGACTGCTGAACCCTGGAAACCTAGAACAACCCAGGAGGCCATTACTAAATCCAGGAATCCTAGTACTACTCATGAGCCCAGTGCTGAAGGTGAAAAATCCAATTCACCACAGATGTCAAGTGCAGAACCTGGGAAACCTAGTACAACCCAGGAGCCCAGTGCTGAATCTGTGAAACCCAGCACAACTCAAGAGCCTAGTACTGAATCCTGGAAAACGGTTACAACACACAAGCCCAGAGCTGAAACTAAAGAACCAAGTCCAGCCCTGGAGTCCAAAAGTAAACCAGGAAAGCCTAGTTCACTCAAGGAGCCCAGTGCTCAATCTGAGAACCCTAGTTCACCTCAGGGGTCTGGTATTAAACCTGAGAAAACTGGTCCTCCCCAGGAGGTTCATGAAACACCTGACAAATGTAACTCACTCATTTGTTTACCCTCAATGGAGAATATGAGTGTTCTGCTTTCTAGGAAATCTGTGACTAATCCTCTGAAATTCTTTTTTGCAAAGCAGCCCAGCTCTGAATCTGTATCTGTGAACTCAATTCAGGCAGTGAAATCGAGTATAGTCATCTCAAAGTCTGCTTCTATAACTAAGAAACATGGGGATTTAATGGAACCTACCTCACTTTCATCCTTTAATTATACAGCTGTTCTTCCAGAGAATATGAATCAGGAAACAAACCATAAACCTAGCAAGGGGTCCTCTATAAAGTCTGTAGTTTCTTTCTGGAAACAGCAGAATCCCTTCAGTGAATCTCATGCGAGTCCTTCAGAGCAAATCAGATCTAATAAACAATCATTTATATCTTCTGAAGATTCCAGCCTTAGCATTGAGTCCAGTGCTCTCCTGGAAAAAATCACAGGTTCTATTCTCTCTGAGAAGATAACAAATATTCAGTCCCCAATATTATCTGTCTCTTTCCCTGTGAGCAATGCCCAGTGGGTGAAGAAAGTTAATCCTCTCAAGCTCAAGGTGGATGATGCTTTATTGTTGGAATGATCTAAAGATAATCAGTGCTGTGAAAAACAAGAAATGATCCAGTTGTGTTCTGGTAGTACAATGCATTTCTATGAATAAAAATGAATTTTTCATTTTTCATTGCTTTATATTTTTGAACATTAAGATCTAAAAATATTTGAGATTCTAGAAATCTCTCAAAATGGTTATTTTCAAGTCCATGGCCTCTATCCTCGAAGGAAATATTTATTTAAAACTGTATTCAAAAGTATTCAAACATGCAAGTATTTTAATTGTAACAATCTTAAAATTTAAGCATAAAGATACAATATTATTGGTTTTAAAACAATTATACACAAGTTTTGAATAACTCGATTTTCTGATTTTTATTGTGTCTTTTAAATACGAAAGAAATGATAATTTTGAGAAATTCATTAGTACATGACCTAACTCCAAATCAAAATTGTGCTCCAGATCAAGAATAAAAATGGCAGAAATAAAAATCTTTTGTGTTTTTGATTAGAAGCACTATTTCCAGTGTGTTGATTTGCATTTGTATTGTAAGATCAGTGGCCCATTAGTGCACAACACTACTATAAGTCAACTCTGTGTATAGGCCATGCCCCGTCTGTTGATAGTGTAAGAATAGATTAGACATACATCTGTGCAGGCATTTTAAGAGCTGGTGTATTTTGTGTGATTTTGTGCTGTTTTATCCTTTTGTTCTCTGAGGGAAACTTTTTGTTTTTCTTGTACTATGTATTGTACTTTTTTACTGTTTGTACGAGGTAAATCACTTTGGTACAACTTGTTTGTCATAAAGAGTCATATACAAATAAAATTTTGATTTTACTTACGTTACTCAACAATTATTGCAAATCAAAAAAGCCACTGCAAATCAACACCACCCAAAAAACTTTACTTTTACTTAAATACATTTGATGGTGTTCCTCCATTACTGACAAAATTGTAATGAAAATTAGATGTATAAAATTATTTGTTTACGATACTTCACCCAAATCAACTCTATTTTCAAGATGGGAGAAAGAGCCATTTCATAATGAGATGCAGGCTAAGTGCACCAAAAAAGGGACATCGCCTTCCAACCTTTAACCAGAAAAAACATGTGGCGGGAATTTCAATTTAATGAAAGTTTCTGGCCATTTTGAGCGTTTTATCGACCCACAAATGTGATGCTCCAGATACTCAACCTGCTCAAAGGAAAGTCAGTTTTATTGCTTCTCTAGGCAGCTAAACTCTTTTCAGCTGTGCTAACATGAAGCACAAGGGTTTTCTAATGATCCATTAGCCTTCAGCCACAATGAGCAACGTATTGTACCATTAGACAATAAAGTGATAGTTGTAAAATGGCCTCTATACAACTATGTAGATATTGCACCCACCAAATCATTTGCGGCTAGAATCGTCATTTACCACATTAACACTGTATTGAGTGTATTTATGTATCAGTGTATGTAGTATTTTATCAGTGACTCTCTTCCTATTTAAAAAGAACAGCATTGACAAGATCATTGACACCAGTATACTGTCCAGTCTACATGTAGATGACTTCTGCATAGCCTACAAAGTGAAATACATAAGCACCATCAAAGAAAAACTGCAAGTACATGGAAATAAAATCAACAACTGGGGCATTGGCCAATTGTCCTTTCCAGTCCTTATCACTGGTTTAGAGTCAGGGTGTGTACGGGGCCGGGGTATGGCTGGGGGTGGCACCGCTACACCTGGTGCGGTTTCCCTCCACGTACTCTTCTGGTCTCTTGGCTGCCCTCCTCCCGGTCGGTCCGCGATTGTACCCAGTGTGGGGGCATGCCGCCGTGGGCTGTACAGGTGGCAGTGGTCGTGAGCGAGGCCTGCCAGGGTCACCTGCCTGGCTGTCACCGAGCGGTCAGTCCTCCTGCTGTGGATACAATATACAGCTCCTTCTAAAAAAATTGGAATATTGTGATAAAGTTCATTATTTTCTGTAATGTACTGGTAAACATTAGAATAGAATGTCATATATTTCAGAATCATTTACACACAACTGAAATAGTTCAAGCTTTTAATTGTTTTAATATTAATTATTTAAGTATGCAGCTCATGAAAACCTGGGTCATTACTCAAAACCGCAATCACGGGTAAGATTGCTGTCCAGAAGGCCATCACTAACACCCTCAAGCAAGAGGGTAAGACACAGAAAGAAATTTTTGAAGGAATCGGCTGTTCCCAGAGTGCTGTATCAGGGTGCCTCAGTAGTAAGTCTGTGTGAAGGACAAAATGTGGCAGAACATGCTGCAGGACGACAAGAGGTGACCTTTTTTGCTCAAATTTTGCACGTCATTCGGAAATCAAGGTGCCAGAGTCTGGAGGAAGACTGGGGAGAGGGAAATGCCCAAATGCCTGAAGTCCAGTGTCAAGTACCCACAGTCAGGGATGGTCTGGGGTGCCATGTCAGCTGCTGGTGTTGGTCCACTGTGTTTTATCAAGGGCTGGGTCAATGCAGCGAGCTATCAGGAGATTTTGGAGCACTTCATGCTTCCATCTGCTGAAAAGCTTTATGGGGATGAAGATTTCCTTGTTCAGCATGACCTGACACCTGCTCACAGTGCCAAAACCACTGGTGAATGGTTTCCTGACCATGGTATTACTGGTGCTCAACTCTCCTGAGCTGAACCCCATAAAGAATCTGTGGGATATTGTGAAGAGAAAGTTGAGAGACGCAAGACCCAACACTCTGAAGGAGCTTAGGGCCACTTTTGAAGCATCCTGGGCCTCCAGAACACCTCAGCAGTGCCACAAGATGATTGCTCCATGCCACGTCATGTGACACTCCATTTCATTTCAACAAAAGGATTCCCGACCAAGTATTGAGTGCAGAACAGAACAGAATTATTTGAAGGTTGACTTTTTTTTTTATGAACAATTTTCTTTTATTAGTCGGATGAAATATGCAAATTTTTTGAGACAGGAATTTTGGGATTTCATGAGCTGTAAGCCAAAATCAATATTAAAACAATAAAAGGCTTGAACTACTTCAGTTGTGTGTAAATGAATCTGAAATATATAAGATGTATAGTTCATTAACTGTGTCTATGCATATTTATACGTGTGTGTAGGTATATACTAGGGGTGTAACGGTACGCTAAAATCGTATTCGGTTCGGTACAGTGTCTTGGAGAGTTCGGTTTGGTTAATTTTCGGTACAAAACAATAAGAACTTACAAAATTTTTATTTTGAAAAGCTGCCAATACACAATAGAATTCTTGCATAAAATAAATAAAAGTGACACATTTGGGTGATATTTTAAATAAATTGCACTCTTTATAAAGAAATACACATTTTTAAAATAAAAAAACTAAATACTGCAACTAGTTAGGACCTGAAAACTTTTAACACTAGCAACAGCTTCAGCTTGTATATCAACAAAACTAACTTTTTAAGTTTTAGGCTAAAAAGATTAACCCATCCACATTTTCTGAAGAGAGCACAGATCTGGTTGCAGTGACAATATCTCCAGCAGTAGAAAATGTTAGATGTGTTGCCTGCCGATCTCCGTGGAACAATGTCGGCATACAACTTTAAATTTATCCACTCGTCTATCCCCGTTATGTATTTAACAGAGAAGCCAAAGTGTTCCCAAACAGGAGACTGTAGTGAAGTGGAGGGTCTTCAAGCTCTGGCTTCTCTTTCTCTGTGTCCATTTCTCACAGCTACTCGTGCAGCTCTACTGTGGGTCACTCAATAGCGTCCGTGCGGAAACTCGCCTAGGAACAATGTTCCGCTGCGCTCAGTATCGCGCTAATAATACATTAATATAATTTAATAAAAAAAAAATACCGAAACGGTACGCAAGTGTACCGAACCGAACAGGCCGCACCGAAACGGTTCAATACATTCCCATGAACTGTTACACCCCTAGTATGTACAAACTGTACTGCACATAACTATAACAAACGGACATGGTTTGTCTAGGTAGGTGTTCTTTATATATGTGTGATGTACAAACTGCGAAAACTTTACTGAACAAACTGTAACTGATATGGTATGTTCAGGTAGGCATTCTTATTCTCACTTGTGAATCTTTCCCCCTCACTTACATCTTTTATCCACTCCACCCTTTCCTTTTAACACCCTCCTGTCCTGATGTAATTAATGCAAACTGGTCTGTGGGAAAAATAAATAACTATATAAATTCAGTGTTTTCATCCAGAGGAGAAAACACCACACCAGGTGTTCACTCCCCTGAAGATAACAAAACTGTCCAACTCAAAGCACCTACTCTCCTATGTGGTGGCTTTTGAGCGAGACAGAACAAGGAAAACAAAGGTTTTGGTTGCTGCTTAGTGGTATCTACTTAGCACGAATGCAGTTCAGTGTTAGTTCAACAGGAGCGTTGCCAAACTGCTTCCAAAACTGACCAATAACAGACCACAAGCCCAATTTATACTTTTGCATCAAACCTACATGTCCTATGCTGAAGATAGACATAGATGCAGACCCTGAGGCAAGAGCCTGGCATGCACCTCCTAAAATTGTAACTTTGTCAAAAGGTAAGCTCTGTGATTGGACGGTTTGGATTGCGGTTTCTGCCAAGAGCGAGACAAACACCAACATGAACCAAATCACTGAGTGATTGATCGAAGAAGTGCAGAAATACAACCATCTGTATGACATTCTTTCAGTGGAGTAAAGATATTGTCAGATGGCAAATAATGTATAAAATGAATGATACTATTCTTTCACAATGAAACTTTTGGAAAGAGTAGTGGAAGCTAGGCTAAGAAGGGAAGTGGATATTTGTGAGCAGCAGTATGGCTTCATGCCCAGGAAGAGCACTACTGATGCAATTTTTGCTCTGAGAATGTTAATGGAGAAGTACAGAGATGGTCAGAAGGAGCTGCACTGCGTCTTTGTGGATTTAGAAAAAGCGTATGACAGGGTGCCGAGAGAAGAGCTATGGTCCTGTATGAGGAGGTCAGGATATGTATGAGAGAAGTAAGACAGCAGTGAGATGTGCTGTAGGTCAAACAAAGGAGTTCAAGGTGGAGGTGGGGCTACATCAAGGATCAGCTTTAAGTCCCTTCTTATTTGCTATGGTGATGGACAGGTTGACAGATGAGGTCAGGCAGGAATCTCCATGGACAATGATGTTTGCAGATGACATTGTGATTTGTAGTGAGAGCAGAGAGCAGGTGGAGGAAAACCTGGAAAGTTGGAGGTCAGCTCTAGAAAGAAGAGGAATGAAAGTCAGTCGCAGCAAGACAGAATACATGTGTTTGAACGAGAGGGAGGGAAATAGAACAGTGAGGTTACAGGGGGCTGAGGTCAAGAAGGTGCAGGAGTTTAGGTATTTGGGGTCAACAGTCCAGTGTGACGGGGAGTGTGGAAAAGAGGTGAAGAGACGAGTGCAGGCAGGTTGGAGTGGGTGGAGAAAAGTGTCAGGGGTGTTGTGTGACAGAAGAGTGTCAGCAAGAATCAAAGGAAAGGTGTACAGAACAGTAGTGAGAGCAGCTATGATGTATGGGTTGGAGACTGTGGCAGTGAGGAAGAGACAAGAGGCAGAGATGGAAATAGCAGAGATGAGGATGTTGAGGTTCAGTTTAGGAGTGACGAGGATGGACAAGATTAGGAACGAGCACATCAGAGGGACAGCTCAGGTTGGTTGTTTTGGAGACAAAGTCAGAGAGGCCAGGTTGAGATGGTTTGGACATGTGCAGAGGAGGGATGGTGGTTATACTGGTAGAGGGATGTTGGAGATGGAGATGCTAGGCAAGAGGTCAAGAGGAAGACCAAAGACGAGATATATGGATGTGCTGAAAGAGGACATGAAGGTAGTTGGTGCAAGAGTAGAGGATACTGAGGACAGAGTTAGGTGGAAAAGGATGATTCGCTGTGGTGACACCTAAACTGGGAACAAGCCGAAAGGAAAAGAAGAAGAATGAATGATACCATTCTTGTTTAATTTTCTTCCTGACCACTAGGGGCAGTGGTATCATATAAATACTTGCTCCCTGCTGAAGGGAGGAAATGGTAATGGCGGCAAATGGTTTTGACCGCATGCTTGAGTTTATATTTTTAGCTGTTTGTTGGTGATTTCTTTGTTCTAGACCTTACATAAAAATTTGCTTTACATTTATATTGGTGGCATGGACTCTCATGCTCTTAACATACCTTAAGTTCCCATTCCAAGCAGCTGAATGGATAACTGCTACATCTAAGACGAAGGAGGAACAACGCAGAAGTGCACATAGTAAGACACTGCTCTCTAGTGTTCCTGAAATGTTACTACATAACAGGGTACACACATGCACTGTAAACACTAAAGTTGAATGAATTTAAAACATTTGGACACAATAAAAATAAAACACAAACAATTTGTACATGTACTCCAATCATTTAGTTTTCATGGCTCATTTTATTGTAGTAAGTGAGCAGTGCCCCCTCCCCTCCAAGGTGAATACTCAAATAAACAGGCAATTGTAGTCGAGCAATGATCATTTGATCAGGCATTAACAAAATCTCGAAAACAAGATAAACAAAATTATACAACCCTTTTCGTCTTTGTTTAAAAGCATGTAAGGTCCAGAATAAATTTACTATTTGACCCCTTTCATTTATATATATTTTTTCTTTTAAAATATAACCACAACATCTGCAGACAGTGACTACTGGAATTTAAATTAATTTATGGGAAAAAACATTTTAATTGAACTATTTAAAAAACTGGAGGCAGTTGTTACCTAATGGGTAAGGAGATTGATTATTGATCAGAAGGTTGCTGGTTCAATCCCCAGCTGAGAGTCAAAGGTCGGATGACCTATGACAACCATGACTGTGGAGGCCGTGAGCAGGTCACCAGTTTGGAGGAGTGAAATACAGAGAACAATAACTGTTTGTAATGTCACTTTCACTTAAAATCATTTTAGGTTACATAAAACCCATACCTTCGAAATACTATCGTCTCTAGGTGTCTATCCTGCTCTGTTCTCACATGAATAAACACAAGCAGCGAGGAAAAATTAGAGGAGACACTTAAAACTTTTTAGAAATCTTTATGACGTTTCCATCATCACACAGGTTTAAATCTTCACAAGAAAAAAAGCTGAATATCACTCAAGTAATTAAATATTCATGACTCAGCAAACAGCAGCTTGTCTGTTCATAACAAATACTGACACACAAATACAACGGATGCTCTTGTACGCATCATTCTGCTTGCGAAGGATCCCTCAAAGTCAGCAAACGTCCGTTTTTATGTTGTAAACATGTTTACCCTACAGTTACAAATGTGAACAGAATATCTGGCGACTGAATCTGGGTCTGTTTTCAAAAACTGTTACCATGGGGTGAGTCCCAGAAGTTGATTGGCGCACCAGATGCTACAGAATTACATCACACCTCACAAGACCATGATTGAAACAGAGTACTGTTGAAACCAGCTTGGGATAAAACCAATGTGCTGGCTGATTTTGGAAACTATTAGTTGCACAGAACTTTAAATAAATATAAAAGGCCAAAAAAAAAAAACATCAATTTCGGTTTAAAAACTTTGTCAAAAAGTCTTCTGTTTTGTATCATTCCCCTCCTTTAGGCTGCTGGAGACTTCTTTTGTTCTCATTTTAGATTTAGGGTATTTTTTATCTTTCAATATAAACAGTTTTCACCGCACTAAAAGTGAATATTTGGAAGGAGAGAATTTTAACAAAACCTTGAATTGACTTTAAAGATCAGGAGTACACTAGGTCAGTGAGGTTGCACAGGTTCTATTAAATCTGAAGAAAGACACAAATACTAACACACATTTCAGCTCTCTTCGTATGTTCCCGAATGCAGATGCATGAAGTCCGTGCTTCCCTGAATGGATACGGATTTCTGTATACGCTTTGAGTGCTGAGTTATTCATTTACAGCAACAACAAAGTGAATAAAGAGCAGATTTCTCTTCAAAACACTCAGCAGTCTTTGGTTTGTAAAAGATCGATAGGCTTTGATCACGAGTTTGCAAGTTTGAGATGAACCTATGCGGTCAATGCGTACAACTCAAGAACCAATCAAACGTCAGTGTGTTTGCTACATCATTGGATTCCCAGGGTTTTTGCCCCATGTCCCAAACCAAAGACTCCATCCTTCTAAGGTGGCATTTGAAGTATAATTATGAAAAATGGGCACACAAATACTGCTTTAATGGAATTTAAGTATTTCATCCTCCATTTTGCTTTCCACATCTGACAAAGCAGAAGAATTTTAACGAGTGAAGACATTAACCAAAAATGCCTTGTCTGGAACTGTTAGTAAATCTGAATCCCTTTCTGTCTGCTGTATGACTGGCTAAGGTAATGCACTTCGAGCAGACCAATCACACTCAATCTACTGCAAAGGGCAAATTAAAGTACTTTCATACCACACCTCCCCACTGGAGGGTATACATACCGAGTGTGAGTGTAGGCACACTTCCTGGATAGCTGGCAGTTCCTCTACTGAGAGACAGAGCACGAAGAAAAATGACATTCCAGTGAAGTTTTCATATCGGATTCGTTTTTCACAAGGAGAACGACCAATGAAAGCTGGCTCTTTGGATGATGTAAATGAGCTGCTTGGTGGCGCTCATCCCACATATTCACAGTGACTTCACAGGAAAGAAATAACGCCTGCCATCCAAACGCTGAGACCATAATACTACAGGAGCTTTCGAGTCCTTCTCAGAATGAACTGATTAGGTTTATTGTGTTCTTCCAGATGCAGTGCCTTTTTGTTGTGTAGGGACAGTCTTGGTCGTTGAGTCGAGTGTTTGGGTCACCAGCACTCTTCCCGATTGTACAACGAGGTAGAGTTAGTGAACCTTGCTAACTCACGGCTGCTTTGTTTGGCCGTGCCGTCTCCCCACTCCTCTATAGTGCCCATCCAGCATTCCTCCCTATAGGTCAAGGTATTCGATGCAAATTATCGATACGCTTACCCATGCAGATAGATGGAAAAGTTTGTATGCCCCACCCTCATGTCGTAATTGGGAACCCATTACATTCTTCCTGGAGGTGCACAAAAGTTCACAAATTCCTGGACGATTCTCATCTCTACAAGGTGTTTGAGATCTTACTGAAAGCTATTCGCTAGATGCTCATGTACTCCTCAAGTGGAAAAGGCTGTGGCAGTACATTTGTCCCATCTGCACTGAGATCTCAGCAGCCCTGATGGATCAGAGAAACAATGGTTCCGTACAAGAGCCAGAGAGGAGTCCAACTTGTTGCAGCTGTTTGATAAGCAATATGTAAATTGACTTCTTGTGCAAGTATTTCTGAGCTGCTTTTTGTTGGTTTTAGAAGTTTCCAAGGAGAAGCAAGCCACTGGTTAGCGGCAGTCGTTTGTTTCACGTTTACAAAACATGATGTTCCAAAACCGTAGCTAGATATATGGTACCATCTCAAAAAACATGTTGGCACTGATTGTAGAGTATACCACAGATTAAGCCCCCATGGGTCTTAATGGTGTCCAAACATCAATCCCTGATAGAGAGACTTCCTTCTGTCTGTGGTGCAATCAACAGAAGGTACGACCAATTCTCCTCGTAAAACATGGGAGAGCAGTTTGGGTTTTAGAACAGTTTGAGTAGGATCAGCGCGCTTGAGGGGCATTCCCAAAGTCACCTTCAATTCTTTACACAACAGAAAACCGGTTCACAGAACAAGAAGCAAGATTGAAATTAAAATATGATTTTAGAATATAAGTAACAAAAAATATTGACTCAAATTTAGTTCACATCTCTGCATCCGCTGTGACACATGGCTACATCTTGGACTTTTTTTTCAGCTAAAAAGGTCTGAATCTTTACATGCTTAGAAGGATGTAGCCCTTGGATTGGGACTGCCATGTCTATATGTGTGCGCGTGTGTGTGTGCATGCTTATGTGCGTGCTCTATGTCAGCCCAATCTCCTCGAGGACACTGCGAGGTGTTTCAGCTTCCTGTGAAGAAGAGCAAGAGATTCGTTCAGCACTGAAAAAACTTAAGCACACAGTCACAGAGGGATTCCCACACACAACCAGACACTCACACCAAACCACACTGATACAGATGCTCTATATACACGAGCAGTCAGAAGTTTGGCATCAAACAAAAGTTCTATTTGTCAAAGGAAACAGTACTTAACTGGGGTCTCATTTAGAAAAGTTGCATACGTACAAAACGGACCCAAAAAGTGAGTACTCCTTTTTTTGCGCAATGTTTCAGATTTATAAAAACAACTAGACGTCAAAGATGGCTTATCCTTATGTAGACTATGAACTGTGAGTACATAAACTTAAAGTACGGCGTACTGTGGATATTTGAGGTATTAGTGACAGCCAGTGGAAATTTGAAAGGCATATACAGTGGTACCCCGAGATACGAATGCTTCGAATTACAAAAGGTCTTGCAGGAAATTTTTGCTTCGAGATACGAAGAAAAATTTGAGATACGAACAACTACAAGCTGTATTTTCTGTTTATTGCTGTATTTTCCGCTTGACGTCATGCTGCGCTTCCGGGTCCTGATATGCTTCGAAACACTTCAGAGCTTTTCGGGTCACTTAGCATGAAGCAAAAGTAAAAATTTAAGACATCAGTGTTGTTTTTAAGAAGATTAGTGCGTGATTTAGATGCGTTTTATAGTGAATGGGTTGTTTTTTAATGACACTGTTTTGTGGGCGGGCTCATAACGCACATAATTGCATGCGATGAAATTCGGGATTGTTCGGGAGTAGTGTGACCGAGGCTTTACCACTGGTGCTACCAATGAAGCAATTAATGCATGCCTATATAGAGCTAACCAATCAATCATCTCTGACACCATCCAAGCTACCCTTCTTTACATCCTCATGTCCCCACTTGGGGGGGTTAAAATATCAAACTCCATCTTTTCTCGGAAAGCTTGCCTAGGACCCACCAGACATTGAACAGGTCCTGATAATAACTTGTGATGTTCCGTAGGCACCTCCACAAGATAGATACTCTTGATGGACGTTATCTGTGTACCCTACACTTTTCCCACAGCTGCTCTCCGGGGTTAAAGTGGAGAGACCGGTGTCGTCTTTTATTCTCATCTAAGGTAAACATTTTATCTGATATCAAACTTTTGACTGATACAAACAGTACATGCGACAATCACAGAGAGAAAGAACTTACTTTGGCATCCTGAGCATCAATAGGCAAACAAGAGGAAAGAGAAGAGATGAATCAGTTCAACTTTAGCTTTACTTTCAAACTCCCAAAAAATCTAGTGTTTAAAGAGTTTAGAGTCATTCCCAATTGAAGAAATCTAGTCTTCTTTAAGTCCAAGCATCAACCTCATTGAAATTACACTTTAAGTTTTGGAGCTATTTGACTGTAGTTTACTTTTTTCTCTTATTTATCACTTTAGATTTAGAGCTTAACTGCGTTTAAAGAATTGTAGGTAGCTGAGCGTTAAGAGTGGACTAGCTCCAAACCAAATTATACACACCTGAAGAAGCGTATTAAAATCGTACTAAACCTGGTGACCTCTTCAAAAATCTAATAAAGAGTCCACATGTAAAAAGAGGCTGTTTTTCACTGTGACGGGAATAGCAGGGTTTTAGTTAAACTCAATCTAGTTCCAGTCTTGTTCTGTTTAAAGGGTGTTCCATTTCTGACAGCAATCACAACCAATAGGATCTCACTATCCAATAAAGAGCACATTGCATCAATTAAAAGAGGGGCTTGGAAAAACGAATCATTGGAGACTTGGATGCTTTTTACCTTTGCAAGTCGACCTGCTGCAGAAATATAATTCTTTCATATTTTGACTCTTTAAATTCTATTTAAATCTCGGCTTCTACAGCTCGATCATTTGCATACAGAAGAGATTGTGCGAGTGTAGGACATCACAACTTTTCATTCTCCACTGGTTCGAGCACAGAAGATTTGTGTGTAAAACAGGAAGTTATCAAAACTATTCCTTTGGATTTTGTGGATGAATGGAAATCCCTTGTATCTAATCAGAATCTTGGCTAGACTCCTTTAACATAAAATGTATAACAAACACTTTTCACATTTTTATTCATTTTTAATCTGCTCTCATATAAGGCTGATTTCCATTTGCTCACTTCCAAGCCCCGACCCAATATTCTGCAAGATCTTATGAGGTGAAGCGTTGTCCTTTTGGACATGGAATTACAAACCACACTGGAAATGAAGGGAGAAGATGGCCTCCAGTCAAAGACAACCACAAACGTGTTGTTTATAAAAGTTTTAAAATGCTAACAAATCTTTATGTAAGATTTACTATTCCTTCTCTATACATAGATCAGTAAATAGAATTGTGACATCACCTGCTGAAAGGCCAATCCCTAGCTCTCTTTAGCTTATTTTTTTGGAGCCTAAACGTTGCGTTTGAGCAAGTTTTTAAATATCCGAAAGATAAAGAAAGCTTTAAAACGAGTAACAGAAATGACAAATGCCGACTCAATAGTCGATTTTTTTGTACGTTTGCATTTATTAACCTAGTGATCACCACTAGGGGAACTTGACGGTTTTTTTTTCTCAGGACAAAAAGTGATTTTATGAAATGTATTTATTTAATTCTTTAACAATCTTTAATCAGGATCAGTCCACGTAAAGGAGCACAAAGATACTGAACACCCGCACACTTATACAAAGCTTACTTTTCATTGGTGTATCTCGACAAACGTGAATGATTCGCACGCTTTAAGCAGCAAAATAAATCAAGTCATCTTCTTGAGATCACAGCTTGAGTAGAACAAGAGCAAGCTGCAGCACAACGAACCATGTGACCATCACATCACGACCTCATGCTGATTGGAAGCTGCCCGTTCGGCTGATTATACTCAAGAGAAGCTCCAGCAATGAGCTTCAGACGTTCCTTAGATGTTCAGACTTAGTTCTTCTGTGAATAGAGTCAAAAGAACTCTCTGGTGGTGTTAGCCCATGAAATGATGACCACATTGACCTGCTCTGCTCTTTCATCTCTCGGATCTCAAACCCGTGTCTGTAACTTCTGATATACTTTTATAGAAAGTGCATAGAAAAAGTTCTGACATTTATAAAATCATTTAAACATGATTTATATTTGAGAAATAAACACAATTAAACTGTGAATATAATCACACAAAAAATATTTTTCATTAAAGTTTAGTTTCAAAAATTGAACTATTTTCCTGAACACACCAATGGAGGTTATTATAATCAAATCAGGTCATTAACTTAAAATTTTTTATAAGTGTCTGAACAAAACTGTGGCTAATTAGCACTAGCTTTAAACTTCACGCGGCCAGTAGAAGCATGTTTTGTTGAGAAGCTGAGACCTGAATCTGTGCAGACAACCCATGATCCAGAACAAGCAAGTGTTCAGTGATCCGCATCTAAAGTTCTCAAATGATGTGCTGAAGGAGGGAACGGAGACGTTTGTTGAGTGATGGACTAGTGGAACGACCAGATTAATCCAAAGCATTTTCAACAGGCCGATGAGCACCTCTCTGTGTCGGTGCAAGTGATCAAATCATTAACCTGCTGGGATCTGGGATCTAGTCTGTGGCGGAATGCAAGTCCTCCATGAACTTGTTGGTTTCCACTACCCTGGTGCATGTCACAGAGAAACCTGGCCTGGTAGACCTGGGGTGCAGAGATGCAGCAGCTTGACAAGAAGCCGAGAAGCTTTGATTATCAGGGCTGCGCTTCCGCTGCACAGATGCACCGCGACACCCTGGTCCTATTGGGGAATGCAAGAACCAATGAACCATCCAATTCAAAATGTGCTTTTTTTGCTTTTAAATCTTTAAAGTGAAGGTCCATGGCTCCACGCTCCCTCGGGTGATCAGCTGCAGACCCAAGTCAGGCCAGCGCAGCTGAAGCAAACTAGCAGAAGCAGTTTGCTCAATGAAGAGCAGGAGAGTGTGAAGCATGGTGGAGGTTCCTTGATTGTTTGGGACTGCATTTCTGCAAATGTAGATTTGGTCAGAGAAATACTGGCAGATATTTATCTTGCAATACCTTCAATGTGGTCAAATGGTGGCTCCAAATCAATTCTCCAGCAAAACTACAAATCCAAACATATAGCCAAAGAAATCAAGGACTATCTTCCAGATACTGGAAGTGCTGCATGCCCCCCACTGAGCGCTGCTCTCAACATCTCAGAGATCCCTCAACATCTACAGCCAGATATGGGATTAGTTATGTGTGCAGGTGAACCTAAAAAAAGCCAAAGGGTGCGCACAGAAATTTTTATTTGATTTAGTTTCTCTTCTAAAATACTTTTGATTTGATTTAATTTAGATTTTGTTTATTGATACAAAAAAAGATGAGTAACATTTCTGGAAATTTTTATTACAGCTTTTTTCCCCACATAGGCCTAAAACGTTTGCATAGCACTGTATAATTTCCTGTGTCTGATGCAGAGTCAGTTGTTCATTCATGTAACAAACTCACAGTATTCTCAACAACATGCATGTTTAATTATAAATTAAACCATCATCAGTGACATATCTGTTTTCTCCAGCGTTTGATCGGAGAACAATATTGAGCTTATCTGTGCACTTATCAATGCTATAGTTTGAACAAACTGCAGCGGGTGTCTGGAATGCCACGAGTCTGTTAAACGCTTATTTTAATTATTTTGAACCTTTCACCAGATCATAAACTTTGTACATCATGCTCTCTACCACCAGGAGAAAGAGAAATACATAACAGAGGACTCATGAATATGCAAATACAGAGTTCAACATTTCTTCTGAAGGGATATCCAAAAACATTTTAATCTATTAATATTGGTTTTGGTGTACAAATACGTTAACCTAATAATTAAATGTGAAAAAGTTAATTTACATACGACAAAAAAAACAAAACAAAAATAAGAATATATTTTGTTCTGTCACATCTAAAGGTCTTTCTATTGACAAAGCTGCTCTGTTGAGTTAAGCTGTGTTTGGATGCAATACCAAACATCACCACCAGAGTAAATAGACATCAATGATTGTTTCGCATCAAAAGTGCAAACTTCAGAGTGTGCTGCAGCTCTACGGATAAGAAAAACCTGTTTTTCTGAGCTTTTATTAATTTGATTAAAACACAGCTGGGCTGCAAAAAACTGCAGAAAAATCTGTGAAAGTTAAAGGATTCATTTTGAGAGTTTCGTACACAGTTTGGCATTAAAGTGCATTCTTTTAAGAGAATGGGATCGAAACACATTCAGTCCACACACTAGGTAACACTGGCTCCAAGATGCAGGGCTGTGACGATGCTGAAGGAAGCAGAGCAAGGGTGGTCCAGAGGGTGGGGCTTGTCATGCAGCAGCCAATCAGTACACGGGCACATTAAAGTACTCATGTCGTGGCTGAAGGAGAAACACACAAACACACACTGAAATGGTGCTGCAAAACAAAACGGTAATGCAGACAAATGACAACAAAAAACAAAAACGTGGAGAAATCCCAGACCGTATTTACGAAACATGAAAACAGCACCGCGAATGTCTTTAATCAACAACATCACCTTCTAAAGGTCACAATTCAAAGAACAGTGTTATCTTCAGGTCTAAAATGGGTTTGTAGGTCTAATGAGAAGCTCTACTGGAAGTAAATAGACATGGGTAGGACAGGGAGTGCCACTCTAAACGGGAACGCACGCACAGACATCACATTCACAACTACGATGGTGAAAAGTAGTGCTAATGCTACGCTAAAATATTGCACTGCTAACCAAGCAGAAAACTGCCGACCTGAATGAAGTCCATCTGAGGGTCTTAACTCTGAAAGAGACCAGAGGACTCGCCAGACACACCTGTGCTCAATACACCTGCAGGACACACACAAGAGACCTCACACATCCCTACAGAGTGCAATCCACCCCAAAGATACACATCGAGCTGTGATGTGAGGATCTCTGATGGGATGGAGCCAGTGCAGCTCGATCACAGCTCCACTTAGGTCAAACTAGCCTGCTGCTGGATATAAGAGAGCAAGAGGTGCTCAAGCTTCTGTCAAAATGTGATGGTGACACAGAGTAGGAGCCACTCAGACAAAGCTGTAATGCACGTGAAGCTGGATTCATGCCGCATACAGAGTAGCAATTTTGCCTTCAACATTTGCAGCATGCTTTAGAGAACCGAGTTTTGGGCGAAGTTTCTATAACTAAAGCAGACTCCTACTGGGGACTGAAGGATAATAGTTGTGCATCAAGGCTATGCCACAAAATTTTTATACACTGTAAGCTCTGTGATTGGTCAGTTTGGAGTGACTTCATACATATCTGAGCATCTCTGCCACAAGTAAATACCAACATGAACCAAATTATAGATCGATAGCTAAATAATCAGATTCAAAACAGAGAAGTAAAACGAACTGCGACACACACAAGTGCAACACTTTACAGGTCTTTGTAAAAATATTTGCATATTGTGATAAAGTTCATTATTTTAATATTAATGTACTAATAAACAGTAGACTTTAATATATTTCAAATTCATTCAAAAATTAGCATATCATGAAAAGGTTCTCTAAACGAGCTCTTAACTTAATCTTTTGAATCAACTAATTCACTCTAAACACCTGCAAAAGATTCCTGAGGCTATTTTTTTAAACTCCAGCCTGGTTCATTCCTAAAAACCGCAATCACGGGTAAGATTGCTGTCCAGAAGAACATCACTGACACCCTGAAGCAGGAGGGTAAGACACAGAAAGAAATTTCTGAACGAATCGGCTGTTCCCAGAGTGCTGTATCAAGACACCTCAGTGGGAAGTCTGTGGGAAGGAAAAGGTGTGGCAGAAAACGCTGCACAAAGAGAAGAGGTGACCGGAGCCTGAGGAAGATTGTGGAGAAGGACCAATTCCAGACATTGGAGGACCTGCGGAAGCAGTGGATGAGTTTGGAATAGAAACATCCAGAGCCACAGGCGTGTGCAGGAAATGGACTACAGGTGCCGTATTCCCCAGGTCAAGCCACTTTAGAACCAGAAACAGCGGCAGAAGCACCCGTCCTGGGATACAGAGAAGAAGCACTGGACTGTTTAAAATTTTCAATCAAGGTGCCAGAGTCTGGAGGAAGACTGGGGAGAGGGAAATGTCAGTGATGGTCTGGGGTGCCATGTCAGCTGCTGGTGTTGGTCCACTGTGTTTTATCAAGGGCGGGGACAATGCAGCTAGCTATCAGGAGATTTTGGAGCACTTCATACTTCCATCTACTGAAAAGCTTTATGGAGATGAAGATTTCATTGTTCAGCACGACCTGACACCTGCTCACAGTGCCAAAACCACTGGTGAATGGTTTACTGACCATGGTATTACTGGTGCTCAACTCTCCTGAGCTGAACCCCATAGAGAATCTGTGGGATATTGTGAAGAGAAAGTTGAGAGACACAAGACTCAACACTGAAGGAGCTTAAGGCCGCCATGGAAGCATCCTGGGTCTCCATAACACCTCAGCAGTGCCACCGGCTGATTACCTCCATGCCACACCGCATCCCAGCAGTCATTTCTGCAAAAGGATCCCGACCAAGTATTGAGTGCAGAACTGAACAGAAATATTTGAAGGTTGACTTTTTTTTGTATTAAAAACACTTTTCTTTTATTGGTCGGATGAAATCTGCAATTTTTTTTTTATATTTTGGGTTTTCATGAGCTGAATGCCAAAATCATCAATATTAAAACAATAAAAGGCTTGAACTACTTCAGTTGTGTGTAAATGAATCTGAAATGTATGAAAGTCTTATGTTCATCAGTACATTACAGAAAATATTAAACTATCACAATATGCAAATTCTTTTAGAAGGACCTGTATATGTAAGCTCAATGCAGGAGTATATATTGGCATCAAGTTTATTTTAAGTTTGCTTCTGTTGTCTGTACTGAAAGTCAAATGAAGCATGACTAAGCCCTGTTCCAACTGGAGAGTGACTGGTTTTGTCTCAGCTAGCCCCATATCTCAGTGCTTTCTTGAAAGTGCTCACAGGGTTCTTCAAATACTGGTAGCAGATCTTCTACTTTGACACAGTAAACGTCCAGATCAACAAATGTTGATGCATTTATTCTGAGGCGATTAATGTCTTAGTTGAAAGCTCACTTATAAAAAAAAAAAAAAAACAGTTAGTCCATGCTAGCACACCGCAGCATTAGCTACTGAGTTGAATGCGTGAAAATTAGACACATCTTTCACAAGCTGCTGCCGATAAACGCTTCTACACTCAGATCCGATTCGCGACGCACACGACTCTTCTGGGGTTTTTCAGCAGGATGTTCTTCCTCTGGGTCGAGGAAATATTGATAAAATGACGCTCCCCGACTGAAGATGCTGTTTACGGTACAACAGATGCTCTCCGTGCCACATGGGGAAACAGGAAATAGAAGACAACGACAGAGAAGAAATCAAAGAACAAGCGGTTTAAACTGTTCATAACAGAGATCAGTGAGGAGAGGATTTGAGGTACGCTACTTCTTCCCTCTCCTTGTGCAAAGTCGCGATGAAAAGAGCCAGCTTTCATTGGTGCCTGTATTCGTGTCTGTAATCCATTTCCAGGAACAATTGGCAGTGAAAGGTGCAGTGAGTAGCACTGTTGTCTTTCAGTTAGAAGGTTGGTGGTTCGAGGCTCGCCGGTGACTTGCCTGGAAGGAGTTTGCATGTTCTCCCGGTAAATACGTGGGTTTCCTCCGAGTTCTCCGTTTTCCCTCACAAAAAACATGCGTCAGGTTAATTGAAAATGCTAAATCCCCTCAGATGTGAATGTGTGAGTGAATGTTGCCCTGCGCTGGACTGGCGAACTGTCCATGGTGTACCTCTGCCTCTCACACGGAGATGTGCGTTGGAGATAGCCACCAGTAGACTCCAGTGACCCTGAAAGGGATTAATTGGGAAAGAAAATGTATGGATGGAAGTCAAAGCAATCCTCTGGAAATGTTTCCTAAACCATTGAGCCTTGAGAACGATTCAGGCGGAATGTGGCCTGTGCCACGAGAGAAGTTGCCTGTGCTCAATGTGAATAAAAACTTCCAACTGGGCGGGGAAAGATGTTTGTGGAGGAGCGAAAATGCTAATGCCAATGTCCAAGAGAGGAAAGTACGAGGAAGATGAAATAAGAGAAGAAACCAAAGAACACATCGAAAAATTCCTGGATGTCGAGCGGTTCATTCTGTTGGTTGCTAATCACAGGGAGCTGTTTGACAAATGTCATTTGACAAACCTGTTTGAAAGCGAGTGAGCGTTAAATGTGTACAGCAGAGTGCATCTGTAGTACAGTGGTACCCAGAGACACGAATGCTTCGAGTTACGAAATGTTCGAGATATGAAGGGCTCGCTGGACATTTTTTGCTTCGAGATACGAAAAAAAAGGCGAGATACAAATAAAACACCAACAGTTCTGCTTGTTAAGTCTGATGTCACGCTGCACTTCCGGGTCCTGGCACTCCATTGTCCCGTTGCAGAAAGTGCAAAAAGGTGATAAAACTAACACTTTAAATCAGTTTTAAATCCAGTGAACATTATTTATAGATTACTAATAATGTGCTATAACAAATGTTAGTAATTCATGTTGCTGTTTGTAATTCGTGAAATATCTCGAGAAAGTTAACTTTCACATGTAGTGCCATAATGTTTTCTGCCATCCGTTCCACCTCCTCCGACACATCGCCTCACTCTCAAAGTAAGGTTTCACATTTGTGTACGTATTACGTATTTTGCTTGTGTTTTATTATTATTTATTACATTAACAATGTGTAGATTTAAAGATTGAAGAGGCGGCACCTTCCTGGAAGGAGTTTGCATGTTCTCCCTGTGCTTGCGTGGGTTTCTTCCGGGTACTCCGGTTTCCCCCACAATCCCCAAAAACATGCGATTAGGTTAATTGAATAATCTAAATTCCCCTTAGGTGTGAATGTGTGAGTGAATGTTGCCCTGTGATGGACTGGCGAACTGTCCAGGGTGTACCCCGCCTCTCGCCCAATGTGTCCCGGAGATAGGCACCGGCAGACCCCCGCAACCCCAAAAGGGAATAAGCAGGAATGAAAATGAATGAAAGGATTGAAGAAACATTACTTGATTTTTCTCTGGTTTTCCATTTTTTTCATCTATTTATTCTGTTGTTTCTGAGAGCCGTTGCACAGATTTGGTGTTTTACATGTAAAACTTGCTTCGAGATACGAAGTGTTTGAGATACGAAAGCCACCCTGGAACAGATTAATTTCGTATCTCGGGGGACCAATGATGCCAATGTGCTCGCTGGGGCCTGCTGGGCGATCACCTGCCTTTATTATTTTAACTCAGTTCAGGTGGTTTTATTGCTGTGATTCTAATAAAATGCCCTGTTGCGGCCACAACTGTGCCTCTGCGATCTTCCGGAAGTGTAATTGCATGATGTCACTCCAGAGCATTTCTGGAGTGACATCATGCATATCTAAGCATCTCCGCCACGAGCAAAACAATCACCAACGCAAACCAAATCACAGAGCGATTGATGTAAGGAGTGCAGAAACAACCATCTGTGCGACCTACAAAGATTGTCAGATGGAGCTTGTTTATAATATCTATCTAGTTACAAAGTGGAAGTGCACGAAGCAAAATATAGCGTCCATCAAGTGATCTTGCAGGCAGGCTACGAATGCAGAGGATATGCTGTAAGCTCAACCCAGAAGTATGAATTGGGGATTTGCTGTTCTGAAGAGTAGGTTAGAGGAGAAACCCCGTGTGATTTACCTTCTGAACAGTAGTTTCCACTTTATAATTGTATAAAGAATCAAACTTTTATTCCAACACAATATTGTCAATCTACACATAATGTTTCGATTTAAAACTGATTAAAAACATTTTTATAATCATTCAAAGTTTCAGTGCCTTCTACCATCATTGTCTGTCCATGCAAGAGAGGAGAGCCAGGACCCCCGAACGTCAGAATGGATAAAAACAAATGTTTGCCATTTTGAAGAAACTTTGTACCAATATAGAAGGTATGCATTTATACTCTTGTGTGCTGGATGATAACAGATGATAACACCTACAGAGCAGGAAGAGGTGACGTCACATCAGCGGCAGCGGCCATTTTGTTTGTATTTTTAGTTTCCACCAGGAGTCACACTTGAATTGTTAGGGGTTAAATATTTACAAATACAAAAAATGCTAAATAATCAACTATTATTAATAAAATAGTAAATAATGGTTAGTTTTACAGGTAGGAGTCGCTCTGTTTAACCATAAGGGTGTAACGATACACTATGCTGATACTACCTGATGTGATATCCATATTATGTCTACGATACAACATGCATCACGATAATTTTCAACTATATTTTTTTAATCAACTGGTGAAACTGTTCATAAAATGAATCATCATTGGCAAAAATGGAATTTAAAATGTTTTGAGACCACAAAACTAAGAAGGGTCTAGTTAGATTTGTTTGAGAGCACTTGGTACCATTCATCCACTAGGGGGCAGTGTTAATGTTTGCATTAAGTCATCTGTTTTACTCTAAGTGATGAAGAGAGCAATATTATAATCTTTTTTATTTAAATATGTCAGTAAAGGATAATTTGTCTCCTGGTTGATATTAAATAAAACAAGAAGACAAGGTAAAGAAGTTGCAGAAATGACTCTTAGAATCAAATACACTTCAGCTCCTAAACTATATCTCTCAGTAGCTCCATGATAAATATTCCGATCATTTTGTGTATATTGTTACACCCCTAGTAACCATGGCAACAGTGGTGTCACACTACAAATATGGCGGAAGCGATGATGTCACTCCTCCAGGTCTAAACTTTATTTGAAATCAGCAGAAAGTCTACAGCATTAAAAAAAATGGAATCTTTATTTTCAAATATTATCTAAATCGCTAAAAATAAACGCTCCTCTGTGTCTTTGTAATGTGTTATTTACTTCCTGACCCGGTCTGAACTTCACGCATCATCATCATGTGATTGAAAACAACCGGCTACCTAGTCCTTTAATTTCACTTATGTCAATAGGCTTTACTTTGTGTCTTAATTAGAGGTGCACCGATCATCGCTTTCTGAGCCATTTGGGATTCTGATATAGGTGACGTCAACATGTTCAGTCCAATTAGGCACAACTAATAATTCTGATATAAGTTTTAAATTGGTTCTGTGCACCATCTGAGCTGGTTTCCACAAGTAAACACAGCACAAGTTTCTCTTATTCAAGCAGATCTGTGAGTTGGAGAATATTGTGAATGAAGTCTACATTTCATCAGAACATTAAAGCAAGTGAAACAGCTTGTGCATATCCCCCGAACCTGCTTGAGGTTAAACTCAGCTCAAAATGGTCAAGAACTTCCATAACTGAAGGGCTAACCTGTCTGACTGGTCACGTCAAAGGTGGCCAAGTCACTTCAATCGGTGCACCTCTAGTTTGAAGGTTAGTGCTTTTCATTCATATGCCCACGTTTACAGCCATTCAGCTCTTAAATCCTGAGCAAGCACGAGCATCATGCCAACGAGGTTTCAGCTCAGGCAAATCACACCATTTACCAATAGGTGGAGAGAGTGGGCGGGATTTCCACCATTATAAGATCTCCTCATTGGCCAAACCTCCCCAGTCTTCAGCCTGGCTCTATGGATAGAAAAGCCAATCAAAAGAACCGATTTTTTCCTAAAAACATGTATTGGCTTTATTGTTTAATCATTCTGTTTTAGACTACATGTTTTTATTAAAACAAATAGTATTCTTCAATATACACAAGGCCCTTTTTATGTGAAGCGACTTTGTGTGGAGGAAACTCAAGAAAGCAATTGATTCTCATTTGCATATTCCAACAATTCAGATGAAACTGTAAATAAAACAGACCAATTTAAATATATGAAGCTCAGTGTAAAAACAGTGTTTCTATCTCGATGAATCTCATCAAGATGGAAAATGTTCATTAAACAAATACAAATTAAATTCTCTTCAGGATCCTTTAACATATAGTATATTGGCAAAAGTATTAACTAACGAATAAAAAAATAAATAAAAAAACACAGTAATAAAATCTAGCAGCTGTAGCAGGAAACTTTTGGAGCTCTGAACTACGGTATGGTGCTGCGATGGGACGCAATCTCCCCTTTCCTTCACATCTAGCTGTTAAACTAGCTGGCAATTACTGCAGCTCTACCAACAAAAATTGATAGACCATCAGAGAGGGGTCAGAAGATGCTGGGGACCAAAGTAAACAGAGTTCCCCAACTTTCTGCAGTCCCTTTATACAGAGCTCCAACGCGTCCTTCAGATCAGCGCAGAGTGTAGAGAGCTTCATGGACTGTGTAATGCAAAGCATCATTGCATTGTGACTAATCATGCTTCTCCATCTGAGATTCTAATAAATGAGTGAGTTTGGGGCTGCAAGAAGAATGTTCTGATTGCATTTGGCCAACTGTAAAAATATGTGGAGGGGACTATGGTCTGGAGTTGTTTTTTAGGAGCTTAGATCCAGTGTAAGGAGTTCCGAATGCTTCAGAACAAAGATTCTGGACAATCCCATGCTCCCAACGTTGCGTGAATGCCATTGGATGGCTTCTTCCAGATATGGATGAGGAACCTGACTTCTGATCAGATCAGATCTGAGCACTATTAGGTTGAATAAAGGCTGACTATTCGGTTTAAAATTTAGTTGCAAAAAGCACCTCGATAGAAAACTGTGGGCGCCAACGGGAGCTCGCACATCTGACCGAACGAGCTGAGTATTTTGATGAAATAAATACGATGTAAAAGAGCCACTGGATGGCGGTCTTCCCACATCATTTACATAGCGACTTCGTACAGGAAACAGGAAGAATTAGCATACCACAAAACCTCTGTTTTATCTACATTTAGGTCCAAAAGCTCCCTGTGATCAGCCACCACCTGTATAAAACACTCGACATCCAGGATTTTTCTCTGTTGTCCCCTTCTTCTGGTTTGGAAGACAGAGTGCATATGTTGTACTGTAAATGCCATCTTTAGGCAGGGAGCATTATAGCATCAATATTTCTTCAACCCAGATTTCATTTAGGGGTTGGACGATGAAACTAAAAAACTGCTGGGAAGATGTTCAGTTTTCGGCAATTAAACCTCTTCAGATTTGAACTGTTCTTCGTTTTTATGGATTGCATGAATGACATCAAAATTCAGTGGGCAAGGTAAACAGTTCTCAAATAATATAGACTTGAAGTAATAATAAAACGTGAAAAAAATTTAAAACCTATGATTGTTGTTTACTGTAGTGTTTGAGAAAACTTGTACTTTTTCAGATGAAATCATACCTAACATTTATACCATACATTTCACTAGAAATAAATAAAAAAAACTTTAAATTGAGTGAAATACTCTGGAAGCAAACTAATCTCAGCATCTAAAGGGGTTACAGCAGAATTACCGGTAAATGTTTGGTGATTGAAAACATTTTCTATGAAATAGTTTCATGAGATTCAGCTATTTGTGCTAAGGTTTCTATTAACTCACATCTTTATATTCGGGGGAAATCTCAGCATGACATCATCTTCCAGATGAGAAAGATCTATAGATTTCTTAAAGGTGCCATATTATGCAATTTTTAAAGCAGTTACAATCAATATTTGACTATACTAGCACTGTACTGTTCTAAATGCAATATTAATCGTAAAAATGTCTTAGAAACACCTCATAATTTTTGCTTCTGCAAAACACACCATATACCCCCATTCCTCTGACAATCATGCTTTCACCATGTGGAATGTAGTGAGTAATGGCCGCCAGTCTCAAGTCAAATAGAACTTGAAGTTGTTTAAGTTCAAATGCGAATGAAGAGTTTTCTGTGTGTCACTCGGGCTGGAAAGGACCATAAATAAAGTCCAAAGTGCATCAAAGAGTTCTGTGTAAGTTTCATCACTTCACAAGTAAATGAATCCATCATAAACCTGTAGAAATAACAACACGCTTCATGCAGTTCAGTGCCCGTGTATGCTAACACACTCTCTGCCTTTAGGTTTGAATTCGGGAATCTGTTGATTCTTTCCAGTGGTGTTTCATTGACACTGTTTAATGATTTGAGGTGTTTTGTTTGTTAGCATGATCGCTAATATTGCCGCCACACCATTTATTACACAGTAATACTCAAACCTAAGTTGGTGATTGGGACATCATCATCGTCAATGCCCAAATTGCTTGACATTACCCAACTCTTTCCACATACTTTCTCTGATTGTCCTTCAGCGCGGGTCTGCTGTTCTTACTTCTGGGTCAGGCAGCACACCTGATTTCCATAGAGATGAGCTGCACTAGCGATTAATCTGATTGGTCAGTGGGCGGAGATAAGAACTATGGCCGTTGCAAGGAACATCGAGCCGTTTTCAGCCGATTACACAAACATGCATGAAAGATTCTGAATAAAACTTGAGGCATGTTTTTGATTAGGGAAAAACACTGAAATATGGTAGGAATGTTGATTTTGAATAATATGGCCACTTTAAGCAATCAACAGACAGGAAGTGATGACATGCCGAGTACAGTCTGACTGCAGAGGAGCAGAGAACACAGACTACATCTACAGGGTTCTAGAGACTCTGACTGGGTTTGCAAAGCCAGAGATCATACCTGGAAGCAGACGAATCTGAAAATCTAGATTCTGTCGATCAAAGGGTTGGGGACAGAAGAGAAAGAGAGGAACAGCATGACTGACAGAAGAATAAGAACAAACTTTTACCATCCCTTATTTAACCCATTTATTTGCTCTGTACTTCATTGCGGTATACAGCCGGTCCCAAGGTGAACATTAGAGAGCTATTAGTGCTTCCTGCTCTGCTGCTGTACACAGGATGACGTTTGGGGCGTGGCGCCCTGAACTGATCGCATCAGTGTGATTACATAGATTTAGAGAACACCAAATGTAGAAACTTTCAGCACGAAGGTAAAGCTAATGTGTTTATTTGTGCCTTTAATCAGAGGATTTTGTGAGAGAAGGAAAACATTAAATCAGCAGAATCAGTAGACAAGTTTACTATCTGTAATGTTTATTTAAAAATTTATTGTGCAATATGTGTACTTCTCCAAGGTACATCAATATAAATATATATAACCTCAATATATTCAGAAATAAATGTATTTTATGCATTTTTATAGTAGGTAGACCATTTTAGCCAAAAAAAGCCCTTGGCATAGTCATTGTATACTTAGCATCATCGCTTGCCGGCAATGGGCCTCCATGTTGCCAATCTCAGTGTTGCTTCGGTGCTTGTTTAAAGGTGACGAGGAACCATTAAAAAAACAAAAACAGAAATTTTTTAAGAAGAAAGTTCTGTCACATCTAGCTCGAACTCACAAGGTACTGGAAGAAGAGATTATATGGAGAAAGGGCTCGATAGATTAGAGTATAATTGGTTTATACGATGTACAGATTGAACAGGAGAGGTACAAGGATTGAGCCTTGAGGCACTCCGCATCCTGGACATGTAAAAGCCTCTCCCTCCTAAAAATGAATCAACGCAGTCTTCCATGAGGACGTCATGATCAAGTAACAAATAAATGTTTTCCTTTCTAAAAGAGTAACTTTAATGTTGTATGAATTGAACCTGGTTGCGGCACATCAGGTCTTTGTAGAATATAATGCTGCAAAGCCACACTTTTATTTGCATGTAATCTAGAGTCCCATACTGCTAGGGGTGTAACGGTACGCTAAAATCGTATTCGGTTCGGTACAGTGTCTTGGAGAGCTCGGTTCGGTACAAAACAATAAGAACTTACAAAATCTTTATTTTGAAAAGCTGCCAATACACAATAGAATTCTTGCATAAAATAAATAAAAGTGACACATTTGGGTGATATTTTAAATAAATTGCACTCTATAAAGAATTACACATTTTTTAAATAAAAAATTAAATACTGCAACTAATTAGGACCTGAAAACTTTTAACTATTCAAGTTTTAAGTTTTTGGCTAAAAAGATGAACCTATCCACATTTTCTGAAGAGAGCACAGATCTGGTTGCAGTGACAATATCTCCAGCAGTAGAAAATGTTAGATGTGTTGCCTGCCCGATCTCCGTGGAACAATGTCGGCATACAACTTTAAATTTATCCACTCGTCTATCCCCGTTATGTATTTTAACAGAGAAGCCAAAGTGTTCCCAAACACGAGACCGTAGTGAGGTGGGAGGGTCTTCAAGCTCTGGCTTCTCTTTCGCTGTTGCCATTTCTCACAGCTACCCGTGCAGCTCTACTGTGCGTCACTCAATAGCGTCCGTGCGGAAACTCGCCTAGGAACAATGTTCCGCTGCGCTTAATATCGCGCTAATAATAAATTTATATTATTTAATAAAAAAATATACCGAAACCGTACGCAAGTGTACCGAACCGAACAGGCCGCATCGAAACGGTTCAATACATTCCCGTGAACCATTACACCCCTACATACTGCTATGTTATTATGTAAATGATCACGACGACACGGCTGCCTGCTGGTAAGAAGTTCCTGGTAGTTCAGAGATGTTTGCGAGAGCTTTCAGTATGGTTGCCACGGTGTTACTATGCAGCTCTGAGCTGAATTATGCTGGGTCTATGGCGGGGGTGTCAAACTCAGTTCCTGGAGGGCCACAGCCTTACACAGCTTAGCTGCAACCTCAACTAAATACACCTGATGCAACTCGTTCAGGCTGTTTGTAAGCTTCAGGTCTGGGTCTCTCGGAGCAGGGTTAGAAGTAAACTCTGCAGGGCTCGGGCTCTCTAGTTCTCTAGGTTAAAGAGGGTGGACACCCAGGATACATCCTTTGCACATTAATATGAGACAGGGCAGCACTCCAACCTCGTTTTCTGACATTGAAATTCTTGCTGAATCTGGGGTTACAGTTTAAGTCTCTGAGGATTGTTTTGACTTGCCCTCACTGTTTAGAACAAAGAAGTTCTTTGTTCACAGGCACCAGAGAGGCTGGGTAAATCCAGAACAGTGTGAGCAGCTCTGCTGTGTTTGTGAGGCCCAAACCAGCTCCCAACTATACAGTGAAGCATCAAGATGACGTTTGATGGATCTCACAGATCATCTCTAGTTTAGAAAGGAAACTAACTGTTTTAAGATCGAAACGAAAGTGCAAATTAAACATCTCAAGATGACTTCTAATAAAGTAAATGTTCCATAGCAGGTCCAGTATTTCAGTGAGCCAGGTCATCATTACCTTGCTAGCGTCATTAACTCACCTCCTGCAGAAGGTCGGCCTGCTCAATGGCTTTCAGCACGTTCTTCTTGGAGGTCTCCTGAGCTTCTCCACCCAGCAGAAACTCATCCAGGATGAAATAGGCCTTCTCAAAGTTAAAGATGATGTCCAGCTCACAAACCTGAGATTGGGATGGTCACACACAGATGATTACAATTCACCGTTAGGAGGAAGCAAAACGAGCAACAATCACTAGTCGCCCGAGGCTTGTGATTGAATGATTCAGGTGATAGACTTGTCTCACTTTTGTTTGTACAGTATACTAAAGGTATCCGACACCGATTACATAATGAGATTTTGACAGAACACTACCTTTAATGATATTCACCATTGAAAGGCATTCATTCCTGACATATCTATCATTTCAGCAACATTGTTGAGGGAATAAACAAGTAAACCTTCAGCTTCACACAGATAGCTTTGCTAAAAGCTCCAGGTCTCAAACACTTATATTACTATTTTTAGTCCTTTTTTTTTACCAAAGTAACATGATTCAATTTTTTATACAGGCTCAGACTCCATACTATTCATTCAAGGGGTCATAATAAACTACTGAGAAACCACCTTTTGACATGGAAATATAAAACCACAGCAAATGTTCCAATTGTTCTTTTTAACTGATTTTATTACAGTCAGCACTAATAAATTTATTACACTCCTGCTAATGTCATCAGTTGAACAAATGGAAACACCCAGCTAGGTACATAGCAGCAAAATCATTTTTTAAGATGAAAACAAGGATTAACCCTTAGACATCCTTGACTTTTTTGGGCAGTTTTTACTGCTTTACAATAAATTTACGAAAAATTACCTTTAAAACTTTTTTGTGCCAATGTTTGGTAAATTTGTATGAAATTATTTATTCAATTAACTGAACAAAAAATTAAACGCAACACTTTTGTTATTGCTCCCATTTTTTAATAGTATGAACCCAAAGATCTAAAACATTTCCAAATACACAAAATAGCAATTTCTCTGAAATATTGTTCACATATCTCTGATAGTGAGCACTCCTTTGCCAAGATGATCCATCCCACCTCACAGGTGTGCCATATCAAGATGCTGGTTAGACAGCATGGCTATTTCACAGGTGTGCCTTAGACTGACCACAAGAAAAGGCTACTCTGAAATCTTTAGTTTTTGTTTTATTGGGGGGGACTCATACAACCAGTCAGTATCCGGTGTGACCACCATTTGCCTCATGCAGAGCAGCACATCTCCTTCGCATTGAGTCGATCCGGTTGTTTATGGTGGCCTGTGGAATGTTGCTCCACTCTTCTTCAAAGGCCGTGCGGAGTTGCTGGTTATTGGCAGGAACTGGAACACGCTGTCGTATACCCCGATCCAGAGCATCCCAAACATGCTCAATGGGTGACATGTCCGGTGAGTATTCTGGCCATGCAAGAACTGGGATGTTTTCAGCTTCCAAGAATTGTTTACAGATCCTACAACAATGGGCCTCAGGATCTCGTCACGGTATCTCTGAGCATTCAAAACGCCATCAATAAAATGCACCTGTATTCTTTGCCCATAACATATGCCTGCCCATACCATAACCACCACCATGGGCTACTCGATCCACGACTCACCCACATGACACCACACACACTGTCTGCCATCTGCACAGTGAACCTGAACAGTGTAAACTGGGATTCATCCGTGAAAAGAAAACCTCTCCAAAGTGTCAGACGCCATCGCATGTGAGCATTTACCCACTCAAGACGGTTACGACGACGAACTGGAGTGAGGTTGAGACCAGGATGAGGACGACGAGCATGCAGATGAGCTCCCCTGAGATGGTTTCTGACAGAAATTGTTTGGTGATGCAAACCGATTGTTACAGCAGCTCCCTTGGGCTGGTGTGGTTACACGTGGTCTGCGGTTGTGAGGCCGGGTGGATGTGCTGCCAAATTCTCTGAAACGCTTTTGGAGAAACGCATATATTTAGAGAATTATTTTCAATGTAAATCTTATTCTGAATATTTCTGATTTTATTTGCATTTTTTATGCAACTAGTCATTTTGTTTTGAAAAAGCAATACATGTTTTTGTACACTTTAAAAGTTTATGTTTGGTTGAGAGCTTGTGGACTTTGATGGGATTACGACAGAAGCACGTGGTCCTCCATGAATCTGAGACCGCTGCTTTGAACAAAACCCTTCTGCAAGAAACAGCGAGGAGAATAACAATGTTGATTTCTATGACTCACGCTGCCAAAGTACTTGTCAAGCAACTCGACGTATCTGTGGATGATCTCCAGTGTGATCAGCTCATTGTCCTGGTCCTCAATGGCGCAGCAGAAATACAGACTGGCATATCTGAAACAGAGCACGAGATCTTATATTACCATCATGCCATGTCTGTCTGAATGCAGGATTTTGATTGGCTGTCAGGTGTTGATTCATTCTAAAGAGGGCACAGATCACTCCGGGTCATTTTAACTATTTTATGGTTTCAGCAGTAGCTGTTCCGAATGTATGAAAAGATGATGTTTGATTTGATGATTGTACAAAAATGTTTTCTATGTCATGTTTTCAGATGTACATTGGCGCGCAGCATAGACTGTAAAAAAATATGTAAAGGAGGCTACTACTGACGGATTTATTGCAAACAAGCGACTTCCTGTTAAGGATGGAACAGTCATGGTTTCAGAGCTCCACCCCTCTCTCACACACCTGTTATATATATATATATATATATATATATATATATATATAACTTATTTTTTAATTATAAACAAGAATTTGAGAGCGACATCTCTGAATTTGATCAATAAGAGGCTTTTGCTGCGCTCTGTGTGAAACCAGCTAGTGCTAGATGATAGTAAATATTAAACATGTTAGTCTTTTAAAAATATTAATACATTTTAATACAGTTAATCTGAGTGTAGTGGGCAAAACATTTTCATTAGCCTTTATGAGCTCCCTAGAGTTCAAGATCCACGAGCGCCGCCTGTTTCAGGTCTCATCTTCCCAGAGATCATTTTGAAAAACTGGGCATGTGCTGCTGCACAGAGTTAGTTGGGATGCACTGAAGTGGGATTGTAAGCGCATTACGAACTGCAATGATTTACAACGTCCAGGTCCACCATTCTCCAGTTCTCGTAGCTTTCTTGAGTAAAATGCTTGCTACAAATCCATAGTTTTGACAGTTGTTTGTTGCTAACCAACTACTCGAAGCCAGAGTGTAGCTCTGTGTCCATCAGGGGGAAAGCCATGGATCACCTCAGCAACTTTGCTCCACAGAAGCAAAACATTTGCGACCCATGCTGAACTCCAAAATACTGCGCAGTCTTACAATTGGCTTACAATAATTTATACACGTGTCTTCTCATTGGATAATAGACTCACGAATAATTAAAAACAGATGTCATGGGACAATGACACTTCACTTCCTGTAAAATTTCTTTTCAAAAAGGAATTCAAAAATTGAGAACAGAATATAGAAATTAAACAATTTTACCCACAATTAAATATAACACTGCACGGTGGTGCAGTGGGTAACACTGTGGTCTTCCAGTTAGAAGGTTGTCAGTTCGAGGCTCGCCGGTGACCCTCCTGAAAGGAGTTTCCATATTCTCCCCGTGCTTGCATGGGTTTCCTCTGGGTACTCCGGTTTCCCCCACAATCCCAAAAACATGCGATTAGGTTAATTAAATAATCCTAATTCCCCTTAGGTGTGAATGTGTGAGAGAATGTTGCCCTGCAATGGACTGGCGACCCATCTAGAGTGTACCCCCGCCTCTCGCCCCAATGTGCACTGGTGAGCAGAGCCTCCCTTATTCCCCAAAAGGGGGAATTCCCAAAAGGGAATAAGCGGGTTGGAAAATGAATGAATGCAACAGACTGTATTTGTCCTAAATAATATTAAATGCATGTACCGGTATATATAAGATGTTAATGTTTACATCCTGTATATCGCTTTAAAATAGGATTTCAAAAACATGCACAAATGACTGTGAACACAACTTCACACACTGATGAGGGAACAACAATAAAACCTGGGAGAAAGCTCAAAAACGTTTTTGCATAATATATGGCACCATTAACTAAATACAGTGGTGGTCAAAGATGTGGTTTAGGTCGACTGATTTCCCCAAAATGTAGTCTCCCCAAATTAAAATACTTGTGTAAAGTATAAACACTTGTTAAAGCTACTTAAGTACAGTATGAATTACATTTACTTAAATACTGCCTACAACTGATTGAAAAAAAATAAATAAAAAAAAAAAAAAAATCGAAAAAAAGCAAGCTTCTGTTGTTACGACTGTAGAGCGCCGTGTTAAGGTATGGTTCAGGTTTGTCTAAGCTTTACCAGTTCAGTGATCCTCAACAGCTAATTTAAGTCTGCAAACTAAAAAAGTTGTCCAAAACGTGAACAATCTACACCTACACATAGCATTTTCATAATTTCAGTGGTTCATAGTTTCCTGTCTTCCTGACTTTGTGCGACTGTAATTTACACTGGTTCGAAAGTTACAGAGTAAATATTTTTCTTTATGATTTTTTAAAAAAAGGTAAAGGTAAATTTGGTAAATTTACAAAAAATAAACACCATTATTTACATTTCTATAAGCATTTGTTATTTACAGCATTTTTCCACACCTGCCCAAAACGTTTGCGCAGTACAGTACATTTGAAACCTGTGTTTTTCTCCTACAAAAGCGAACAACTGAAATCCTCAGGATTTCACAGCGAGTGTTTCAAGCTAATCAGTCCAGGATTAAAATACTTCTAAAGCTCAACCACCAGCCTACAGCTGAGAATGGAAGCAATGCTCAACTAAACCCGGGCTAATATTTACTGAGCTCCTCTGTGTTGTCGAATGAGCAACTAAACCTTTAATGTTTAACAATGTACCAAATAAAGCTGTTCTATCCCTAACCCAGATATTATGAAGAATGATTTATGATCAAGGCGCAGTGGGTAGCACTGTGGCCTTCCAGTTAGAAGGTTATCGGATGGAGGCTCGCCGGTGAATGTTGCCCTGTCCAGGGTGTACCCCAGCCTCTCGCCCAATGTGCCCTAGAAACCCCGAAAATAAACCAGTTGGAAAATGAAAGATTTGTGATCATCCTTTCATAAAAATGTCAATATAAAGAGGTCAAATTAAGCCACACAGAGAACAAAGGCATATAAGAAATAAAAATGATAAACACCATGGCACTGTGTCGCAGTGTGGCCTTTCAGTGAGTAGGTTGCTTGTTTGAGGCACACCGTTGACCTTCCCGGGGGGATTTTGCATGTTCTCACTGTGCATGCGTAAGTTTCTTCAGAAATATTTGGACATTCGGTTTATTGAGCTGCCAATCAAAATCACTCAAGCTGATGAGTGCGAATCACTGGAATCCCCAGCCCTTGAGAGATTTGTGGCAGAATGACAACTTTGAAAACTCTGAGAATGAAACCAACAAAGACTGGACTGTATTTAAAATCAACGTAGTGTTTTCTCCCAAATTGTACTTACTTTTTATTTCTGTTTTCATGTTGATTTTTTTCAGTTATCCATTTATTTTTGTGCGTTCATTGCATTCGTTTTATTGGCACAAAATTGATTCCATAGAATATAATCAATCAGCAAAACCATAGTAAACTATATATTTTCAATAAGAAAAGGGATAATCTTCTGTTTAAGTGTATTTTGGTACTTTCTACAGATATCGCTCAGACTAAATTCAAACTTAAGAAGATCAATAGGTAATGTGCTTTATGCATTAATTGTTTTAATATATACGTCAATTTAATATATAAGTCAAATTAATTCAAAAACATAGAACGGTAAGAGAAATAAAATGATTTATAAACTGCAACCGTTGCCACCTCTCCATGTTTCAAGAGTAATAAGCATAAATAAACTTCACCTTTAGCACACCTACAAGTAAAGCTTGTTATTTCATATCAATAAAATACTAAATAGTGTTCGTTGAGTTTGTTCAAGTAGAAAAACAGAAAGCAATAGTAGACAGTAGATGTCATTGTCGACAGAAGACGTAGAGTCATTTTCAAAGTTTTGACGGTATGCTACGTGTCGAAGCCTGGAATATAGGAGCTGAAACCATGCAGTGAATGGCAAACACTGGGATTGGTCATCGTCATTTCGTGTCTGCTACTTTGTGACTTTTGACTGAATCACAATATATGCCACTAATTAAAAAAAGGATTGCCATCTCTATGCGCAATTTACTTTAAAAAAAAAAAACTCTTGGTTGGAACTTGAGCCAAAACTATTTAAATTGGATAAATACTATTTCCTTCAGAAAAGCTCTCAATGCTAAATGCACCACTAGTTGTCTCTATGGTGATTTAAATAACTTTTTGCCGTATTTAGATGTAAACGTTATTTGGTGTATTATATGCTGATTCAGTGAGGGATCCTTCATCCTCTGTCCTTGTCCTTGTAATGCTTTCAAACCCCACATACAACAAGATGGTCCATAAATGTTGTTAATGTCCCCTAGAACTATAAAGAACGATCAGGCATTGAGGCAAAGAGTTTCAGCCATAATATGCAGCCTGTGCCCTTTAAATTGCAGATTGTTTGGCATTGGAAAATACACATATTTAAGGAAACAACAATGCATTTGAATAATCAAAACAAAAGCAGTTAAATGCACTTTTAAAATGTAAATGAAACTTGCTAACACTTGCATTATTGTAAAGCTTGTTTTTAAACATTTCTCAAAAATGAAAAAGCATTTTTTACTGTTCCCAGAATAAAAGTGACATTTCGCCTGAAATTATAAGAATTATTATTTAATGTGATGTAATTAGTCGATACAGATGTTTTGGAGGCTTATTGAGCACAAAATGTCTTAATGTGACTGAAACGATCAGGGACAGCATTTCACTGAAGCGCTATGTTGAAACCAGAAACACATAAATTCCAGAAACTCCAAATATCCTTCTATGTTCTGGTAATTCACGGAGAGCACAGAATAGCAGCACCTTTTGGCATTAAGACACTATACACTAGTTTTGTACTCAGTATCACTCTCACTCCTCCTAAATTCCACCCCAAAGTCAAATGGAAAAACTAAATAAATAAAAAAGTTAAAAAGTTAAATAATCATTTTCCAAATTCCAATGCTTTCATTTTCTTGTTTCAAGTTTAATTTTATTTAATTTGGCGTGGTAATTTAGTTATATACTAAATTTAACAAAAACAACTAATATTACATATAATATATTACTAATAAAACAAACCGTACTGCTAAAAATATCAAAATAATAGTAGTAGCCTTTATTTGTCACATACACTGTTACACGCAGTGAAATGAGACCCCTCTGGCCACACAGACAAAACAGAGTGCCAGCAGGAAGAAAGATAAGGGAGAGGAGAAATATGTGAGTGGGACCACTGCAGTCAACAGGCGACATTTTCCTGCTGCCATGATAGGCGCTGTACTCATGGCCCGTTTAGATTACAGCGGTTGTGAGACTGCCTCCACCGAGAGCAAGAGAGAAAATACTCTGAAACAAATTTTAACAAAGGGCATTCTCACATCTAGCTCCACGACAAACTACCTGAGACTGTTGGGTGTTCAGATACACTCTCCATGCTGCGACCTCAGCTTCATAAGACTGAAGATTAAAAGAAGCACTTCATAAATTCAGAATCAACTGGAACCTCTTCTTTGTGCACTTTTTTGATAACCGACCTTATTACAAACTGCTTGTTGTGTTTTCTCCCATAATGTATGTCGCTCTGGATAGAAGAGTCAAATGTTAAATACATAAATGTAAATCTTAACTTGCCCGGATTCAGTTCAAGCTGAAGGATTCATGAAAGAGTGTGACACGAGCACTGACCGTTTATAAACGATCTTGAGATCCCTCCACTCCAGGAAGCTGCACATCTTGGGCTTTCGTGCCAGGACAGTCTGAACCAGCTCTCGTGTGATCTTTTTCTTCTCTTTATCACACAAGGGGACATACCATTTCTGCAGCCGGAGCTTCCCCTGTCGACTAAACAGTAGCATGAACTGCATCTGCCCAAGAAGAGACACACAACTCGTTTTACACTTTGCTTATGCGTTTTATTTTAATCCATTACTATGAAGAAATACATCTGCTTTTCTTTAGGAATCGAACAATCAAGCCTCTTCCACCCATTCACCACACTGGGGAATCTTGGGGGTCTCTGGGCTCAGGTCCTTTTCATACTCTAAAGCCCCTACCTTGGACAGCTCACTTGGTATTCATTCCATGCTCGGCAGATACACCTTGTGTCACCAAGTTAATTACCGACAAACTAATGAAATTTCGCTTCACTCTCAAAGACTTGTTTATAAGAACTTTTAGGGTCTTCATGAACTTCCATAAGGTCTTGTCAAATTAGGTATCTTCTTCTCATATATGCACACAATTGACCCTTAGACAGGATTTGATGAATAGATAAATTACATGTAAAAGGCATTGGTGAAATTTGAGTCCCGTCTATCATCTCTTTGGTTAAACCTGGTTCCTTGTCAATTCTAAGGATGTCCAACTTAATCCCATCCCTGCGCATATATCATGCAGTTTCTTCTCCTGTTGCCACTACTTTAATATATGTTGACCAGGGATCTGAGGTGGAAGTGATATCTGAGGATCTGCTCATTTTGCCACATAATCTCTTCTCATTTCTTACTATTACCACTTGACTAGGAACCCAACAAAGGACAATTTTCTTCAAAAATTTACTTCTGTTGATCATTATATACACAATGGCAGGGTGGATGGGTTTTATGGAACTCAAATATTGGAAAGATACCTTGTAGCTTGAAAACACAAAATGCTCTCTTGTTTGCTTCTTCCATGTGTTGCTTCAGCTATGAAGATGGCACTGTGTTTCAGGATTTTGGTGGAGAATTGTCAATCTCAAAACACTGTTGCTGCTGTTGTTAATCTATTTTGATACATCTGTGGATATAAATGTGTGGTTGGGATGTTTAAATAATGTTGCCGGTAGACATTAGGGTGGGTTTCATATTTCTTCTTCTACCTACACTTATCCGGAGCCGGAACAGTCAAAGCATGAATGCCCAGACATCCCTCTCCCCAAACACCTCTAGTTCAGCTGGGGGGACACCGAGGTGCTAGCCAGGAGACATAGTCTCTCCATGTCTACCCCAGGGCCTCTTTCCAGAGGGACATGCCTGGAAAAACCTCCTTAGCGAGGCATCGAGGAGGCATTTGAAACAGATTCCCTAATTTCAGATATGAATTTAAAACATGATGAAAACATCTGAAATATGACAAAGCACTAGACTGCTCCACACTACAGCTGTTTTATCACCACTCGAAATGCATTTCATTCACACAACAGACTGATTTGGATATTTTTTATGCTCAAAAGGGTTCGACATCAACATAATATGCACCCGTCATAAGAAATTTGGAGAACATTATGACGTTCAATGTCAATTACATCCTAGCACTTCAACAGTTTTCTGGTGCTAGTTCATTTGCTTAAGGTTGGGCTGAGATATATCTGAAACAAATGATCTCAAAGTGCAAAGGTAAAGGATATTTCCCTTCTAGACATTCGGCAGCTTAGACAATTAAGGGCTTAGCTTGAACTATTAAAGCATTAGATTTGCGTTGCAAGGTGCTAATTTACTTTCGAATCACGCGCGGACTTTAAACAATCTCTTAAAATATACAATGTTAGGATAGCACAAAGCCTACCTTTATGAAGACGCCAGTAGTAGAGATATTAATTTACAAGAGTTGTGGAATCACAGTGATTTGCCTCTGTGTCATCGAGGCTTGTGTACAATAAATGCTGCTAAAGAGTGTCAGATGACAGCTCGATGATCATTGGTTAAGTTCAGAGCTTGAAGAGTTTTTATTGGTGGATAAAAAACCGTTATTCCCGCCTACTCAGATACCTCGGAACCTGATTGGTTAAGGTTTGTGCCAGTCAAAGGAGGAATCATGGATGAGTTGGTGCTGTGTCGGAATGGCTGTGAGATGTTCAAAAAGAACAAGACAATAAATATTCAATTTAATACTTTATTAAAACCTAATCATGCATTAAAAACTACCACCTATGATCTAGTTGGATGTTTTATTTTAAAGTTATTTAGGATAAACTATATAAAATTTATATAATTATAAACTGTGAAAGCGAAATAAAGGCAAACTGTGGCGAGCGCCACCATGTGCGGTGCGCATATGCGCTGTTCAGGCGAATTTCCTTCGGGTTAGGTTTAGGGTTAGTGTAATACACTTGAAGTAAACAAGCGTGATTTGAGTTGGAGTTATTTATTTTATACAACTTTATACAAAATGTCTTTTCTTCCTGAGTCAGCTGTAGCTACTGCCACCTGCTGGACAACAGCTGTCCCAATCCAAAGGCACATGTAGGGTATGCATATTCATTAATAAAACCAAATTATTTATAACAAGAAATTTATTTAAAAAAAATACATTTATATTTGTTCTTGATTTCTTCACATTACGGTTAGACTCCATGAGTCATTGAGTACGAACGGGTAAGCAGGTCGATGCGAACTCCACGCTCAGACACCGTGCGCGTTAATACACAACACCAAGAAAGAACGCAGCAGCTCCGTCTCGTCTGATTTCTTTGATGAATGTTTTATTTCCCCTCATCAGGTATTGAATGTACATAAATGTAAATAAGTTATTTAAACTGAGTTATAAGTGTTTCAATGCAAAGTGAAAGTTTGTTTATATTGTTCTTGTGAGTTGTTGGATTGTTTCAGTACCACGTTGATTAGCTAGTTATGCTAACAATGCAGATCACGTGGTCACAGTGAGAAGTTGCACAAAATAAGTTTAAAATGTTATCAGTATAACGAGAATGTTAAAAACGAATTATTCTGTTTCAGAGCTATATGTAAATTATGAAACAGCAATTTAAAGAGATAGCTGTATTTTATTAGAATTTTTGTTTTCATTTTCTATTTGCACACATCCCTCTCTCATAAAGTGTAATAGGGATGAGTGAATGCAGTTGTTATATGTGTGCCTTTCTTTATGTATATTTCAGATTGTAAAAGATATTTCTATTCATTTGACTGCTCACTTAATACATGACACCAAGAAAGAACGCAGCAGCTCCGTCTTGTAGTGCTGGGTGATATGACGATATATATTGTGGGGACGATAGAAAAGTGTCTATCGTCCTATTTCTCTTCTATCGTTTCTAACCTAATTTTATCAATAACTAAAGAAAATATCGCATTAAATAGGCTATAACAAATGTATGATATGTCTTGTGGCTATGCAATGCATACTCTACCCTTTATAGAAGTGATAATCAAGAATAAAAAAGAACTTTTTCGCAAAGAAACTCCGTCTTGTGATTTTGCGACGTGACGCTTTACGTTGTTGCGACATGGTTTACGCTAGTTAACTTGTGAGTGCTTAAAGATGGAGACGCAAGAGATTGAAGATGAATGCCCGGAGTCGCAACAAATTGAAACTGCTACGCAGGCAGCAGCCCAAGAAGTTCTTTTACCGAAACGTGGGGGTACGTCAGTGATTTGGTTGCATTTTGGCTTCAAGAGCTCCGACACAGAGCAGAAGACAGTCATCTGCAAACTCTGCCAAAAAACTGTTTCCGCGCCCGACCCTAACACAACAAACCCCTTTTACCACGTGAAGAAGGTTCACGAAAAAGAATACTGGAGAATCAAAGAAATGCGACGTAAAGAAAGTTGTGAAACAGCCCGGGCAAGTGGCGAGAAAAAATATAGCCAGCCTAAAATTAAAGAGTCTTTCATAAAATGCACACCGTATGAAAAAATGTCCCAGCGCCATAAAGAAATCACATGTGCCATCTTGCATTACTGTTGCATTCCCCGTGTATGCAGTTGAGAAGGGTAGCTTCCGAGACCTCGTCAAAGTGCTTGACCCGAGGTACGTTATGCCCAGTCGTAAGCACTTCAGTAATGTCTTGTTGCCTCGCTTATATAACGCATGCCGGGCCCAAGTAGAGAAGGATGTTAGCAGTGTGGTCCATTATTTATTTTTTTTAAATAGTTTATTTTGATAATAGTATTTAAATAACTATGATGTGGTTAAAAAAATGTGAAGGCTACTGTAGCTCTACCTCCACCACATCTGTTGTCATTTGATACGTTTACATTGCTGCACTAAAATGTAGTTTTTCTCATTTGTGACAGTTCAGTTAAATGTCACTTCAAAATAAAGTTGCAAAAAAAGTATGCAATGATATTTTTTGTCAAACTTTTCAGAGAATAACTGAAAATGTACTTTATTGTGGTATATCGTGATATATATCGTTATCGTGATATAAAATAATCCATATTGTGATATATGATTTTTCCATATCGCCCAGCACTACCGTCTCGTGTGATTTCTTTGTTGAATGTGTTTTATTTCCCCTCATCAGGAAGCGGTGAGGGTACTACACAGAGAGTAAGACAAAGGTGAATCTGGTAGGGGGTTGTCATAACAGAGGCAAAGCATGAGGCTGTTTGTAGGAGGCGTAACATGAAGCTGAAACAACCAACACGACTCAACAAATGGAAGTTGTCAAAACCACAAATGCCGTGCAGACAGACCCAACTGTTCAATTCAAAGATTCTTTGTAGAGTGCCTCACTAAAGCAACTCTGTTGACCAATGCACTAAACAGAATAAAAACAACTGTAGTAAATACATAAAAACTGAGCATGTGCTTCCTGTTCGGATCCCAACCTTACACAAACACTAATTTAAAAAGATGAACATATACGTTAATTCATTTTTAAAAAGTTTATAATAAAAGTAATGTCAACACAAAGAAGAAATCCAAGGATTTGGCAGCAAGCATTACTTTTAGTTCATTTATGTGCGTCCTTGCAACAGAGGATGCATTTCACAGCAGGTGTGCTTTTTTCTGGCACAACACCATCCATGACAAATGCCAAGGGCACCAACCACCTTGGAGTGCCAATGATTCGAAATAATATTTAAAAAATAATATCCGTAGTAATGTCATCATGATACATCATATGATTTCCGCTCAATACAATTATACAATTAATCAGAAATTACATTATTTACACAAACTGTTTTAATGATTTTTGTAAGTTATCTATACAGTGAACAATTTTTGTTTAGTTTTGTTTTGAGTGTGACTCACGATGGCTCATTTTGGCCTTAATTAATGAAGGAAGAAAATCATTTATCGTATTTCTGATACGACAAGGTTATATTTACACACAGAGACATTTAGGTATAATATAGTAAAAGAAATTTAAAGATTGAAACAGGCCTGGACATAAATGATGGTACCTCTATAAAAGATTGAAACTATTTGACCAGAGTGACATGATTAACTCAGGTGTGTCCTTTAATTGACATCACAGGTGTTTCCAAACTCATAATCTGCCTATTTAAAGGAAGACAAGTAGTCACTCTGCTGTTTGGTGAAAAGGTGAGTACCACACTGAACATGGACAACAGAAAGCGAAGGAGAGAATTTTCCCAGGACATCTGAAAAATAATTATAGACAAACATCTTAAAGGTAAAGGCTATAAGGCCATCTCTAAACAGCTTAAGGTTCCTGTGACAACAGTGGCTCATATTATTCAGAAGTTCAAGACCCACGGGACAGTAGCCAACCTCCCTGGACGTGGCTGCAAGATGAACATTGATGACAAATTGAAGTGACGGATTTTTCGAATTGTATCCAAAGAGCCCAGAACAACCTCCAAAGAAATTAAAGGTGAACTCCAAGGCCAGTGTCAGATCGTACCATTCGTCGTTGTTTGAGCCAAATTGGACTTCATGGGAGACGACCAAGGAGGACACCACTGCTGAAGAGAAATCATAAAAAAGCAAGACTGGAATTTGCAAAAATGTCTGTTGACAAGCCACAAAGCTTCTGGGAGAATGTCCTTTGGACAAAACTGGAGCTTTCTGGTAAGGCACATCAACTCTATGTTCATAGACTCAAAAACCAAGCATACGAAGAAAAGAACACTGTCCCTACGATGTTTTGGGGCTGCTTTGCTGCATCTGGCACTTGAATGTGTACAAGGTAGAATGAAATCTGAAGACTATCAAGGTATTCTGGAGAGAAATGTGCTGCCTAGTGTCAGAAAGCTTGGTCTTAGTCGTAGGTCATGGGTCTTCCAACAGGAAAACGATCCTAAACACACAGCCAAAAACACCCAAGAATGTCTGAGAGAATAGCATTGGACTGTTCTAAAGTGGCGTTCCATGAGCCTAGATCTGAATCCCATTGAACATCTGTGGAAGCAGCTGAAACATGTCATTTGGAGAAGACACCCATCAAACCTGAGACAGCTGGAACAGTTTGCTCATGAGGAGTGGGCCAAAATCCCTGTCGACAGCTGCAGAACGCTCATTGACAAATACAGAAATCGTTTAATTGCAGTGATTGCCTGAAAAGGTTGTGCAGCAAAATATTAAGTTATACCATCATTTTTTGTCCAGTAAAGGCTGATTTGATTATTTAATTTTCAATAATTTTTATTGCTACTTTTGTAAGTTTCGGGTGATTTCAGTGAGGTTTTTCCTTCTTTAACTGAGGGGCACCAACAATTTTGTCCACGTCTGTACTTTGATCAACAGATCCTAACATCGGCTGACCCTGACCTCTAAACATCGGCAATAGAAAACCTATATCGGTCGATCCCTAGTCGAGTGGTTCAAGAGGTCCTTCTTATCCAAAACAGTTTTGATGGCAAAGCAGCTGTTTCATCGCACTCGGATTGAGACGCTCAAGTCTGACTAAAAGACATTAATCCAAATGTTCAGAAGCTCCTTCTCAATAAGACGATTCTTGCCGACTGTTTCTATTTCTCTTTATCCCAGGATACAGTTCCTTTTTTCTTTACTCTGTTTTGGCAGCTTTATTTTTTTGTGCTCTCGAGTGTACCCTATTTTCAGTGGTTCATGACTGACCTGCAATAATACTTCAAATCTCTCTCCCTGATTAAATATAATCATAAAGTTTCAAAGATGTAAAATAATTCAGAAATATCTGTAATAGATGCTTAGCATCAACTGAAATTTTTTGTCTTTCTTTCTCTTTTGTGATTTATCCCTTCTTATTAATTGACTTTTTATCATATTTTTAATTAATTTTTTCCTGTTACGCTTATGTACTGTAACTGTAGGTCATACACTGAAGTTTTAGTTGGATGTTTGTTTTAATTCTTGAAAAAAAAAAAGATTTGCATATAAGCCACACTGGTGGTGGGTAGGAGGCCGTCTGCGTGAAATGTTCCATCAAACTGCCCCAGGGCAGCTGAGGGCATCACCCATTGGTTTCTGGGAAAGTTAAATGAAACTCAAAGTGGGTATCACCGGCAATCTCCTTCATGAAAGTCCAGAGGCAGGACGTGAGTGTAGAAACCACACATATAACGGTCTAAGACAACACACACCAAAAAACAACTGACAGTAAAATTTAAAGACAAAAAACACAAGGAGGAGCCAAGTTTATCAAATGAAATGAGCTGGAATGAACTACAACAGAAGATGACACCTTGACATGACTGCCTAAAGAACTGGTAATCATCCACGCCCTTAAATTATGCACAATTTTAAAGTGTAATAAATCTTAAACCAGCAAATTAAAAGAAGAGGAATTGCAGTTCAGTCACTTTCATTAAGGCTTCAAGAAGGAAAGCCGGTTGCCCCTCGGAGCTACCAATATAGTTTTTCACCACCAGTGTGTGAATGTGGAATGAATGAATAATGCTCAAAAAAATTATAAAGCATCTTTGAGCAACTGAAAATTAATAGATATTAATGTAAACCATTGCATTTATAAGAAAAAGACTATTAAATAGTCGATTACTGCAGCGACTACTAGGCACAAGAGGGTTATTATGGAAACATAGATACCATTTTAGCTGATTAAGTGTAATATTTGAATCAATAGTAAATAAGAGCACAGTAATTGTACGCGCTTTATTTCACAATGATATCTCACAATAAGAGTGACGTGAGAGACTTTATCAGTGGCTCTTTCGGTTCACAATCATCTGCATCAGTTTTCTCTTGAGGACGTAATCCACATCCAGAGAACACGCCATGTTTATACTGTTTAAAAGATGCGCCTGAAATGTGCAGCGCTCTATGTATGACGTCACTGGCTTACGTCACTGGCTTACAGACGAGTTTCTGATCAAGCTTCAGTTTGTTTGTGACTGTCAGTGCCTCCGAAGTTCAGCAGACATTTCGCTTTTACTTTAGACACTTTCTCGGTTTTTGCTATGGCAGTAGAGGAAGAAATACCTGCGGCCCGCTGCGTTTCGCGTTTCGCCATCAGGACGCTGGCGGATCTGCAGGGCTCCGAATCCACGGGGTCTCTCCCGGACTCAAATACTCGAGGGATGGAGACTTCACCCACCGAGAGCAGCCCCCCTCTCGACAACACAACTGGTGAGAGAACGGTGAAAAACTAAACCCCAGAAATTAAAACCGGAATAAACAACATCGTTTGGGTTTTGGGAAATACGTCTCGTAGTTTGGCGGTTGAGCGTTTATTTGGCTAAAACTGAAAGAATTCACACGTAACTAGCCCAGCACATAACTTTCTGAATGTTTACTCACTGCGTTGAAACAACTGTACGAATGAAACATTTCATGAACTAAATTACTTGAAAATGTTAGAAACGGCTTCAAATCATTTCTTTCTGGACTGAACTTTGTGTTGCTCAGACCCGGCTGCTATATATATATATATATCTTCAGAAAGTTATTTTAATGTTTTGGTGCTTTATTAGTTGCCAAATTCAAATGTACCTCTCATAGTACATGATGATTATAACATGTCCCTGTAAAAGATGAATCATGTTGTTATTATTATTAGTATTATGTTATATTATATATATATTTTATGTATGACCATGATTTAAACAGCATTGCTTTTATAACTGGGGTAGTTCACATTAATTCTTTCATTATTTACTTGTTATTTCAAACACATAATACTTTTTTCGGTATGTTATATTGATAAAATGAGTAAGCTATCCCTTTAACATCTCAACTATTATATGTAAATCTGTCTACATATTATACATTTTTATACAATTTCAATATTTGCATTATATTTGTGAAAAATGTTAATGATGTAATTTAATTTTCCTTATTTTTTTGCAATTTAATTTGAACCCGTATGAACGCCAATTTTTGCATTTACATTTGAATTTTGCTACATATAAGCTTTCATACCATCTCTTTAACTTTATAAAAAGCCACAGATTCTGTGATTTCTTGGTTATGAAATGGCTTTGGAAGATGCTGCTGCTATGACCGCTGCTGGGTAACTGCTCTTGTGCTATTTTCATCTCTGCACTTTGAGCATTGTTCCGACTCGTCTTGGTGACTTTACAATAGTTGACTCTTTATGTGACCTCTCACAGCCGATCGAAACAGATCTAGAACCTGCAGGACCGTGGCTTTGTTTCTGCACGTTTAGTTTAACAGTGACTGTTACGTTTCTAACTCAAGGAGGTTCCAGAGGAGGCAGGAGAGGGATCTGTGCCTTCTTCAGGAGAGCAAGGAAGATCTTCAGGAGATCAGGAGAGCCTGTTCCTGCTCCTCAAGCAGAAGCTGATCCTGTCCCAGGACCATCTGGGCTCCAGGGTTCAGTGAACGCAGTGGCAGATCCGGCTCCAAACACTGCAGTTCCTGAGGATGAAGCTAGCAGAGGTGAGAGTTCTTGTTTGCTTTTTAAACTTTGTTCTGTCTTTTTTAATATTAATAATAATACATTTTATTTAGTGGTGCCTTTCTAGTCACCCAAGGACGCCATACATCAAAATACACAAAACAAGGTATAAACCATACATGATTGGGAGGAATACAGTGGGAACAGGCAGGACATGCGGAGCTAGTAGTAATCAAGTAGGCAACTAATTACAATCTGATTAAGGATCTCGTTCTAATTCTACAGCTGAAAAATAACTGAAAACAACTTCAACTTGTGTATCAAAAATATATTTTTGGTTTTATTCTGTGACTGTTTCTTACTCATGTCTTAAATATTTATGTTTTTTTTTACTAATTCAAGGAGGTTCCAGACGACGCAGGAGACGCGTCTGTGCTTTCTTCAGGAGCGTAAGAATGTTCTTCAGGAGATCAGGAGAGCCTGTTCCTGCTCCTCAAGCAGAAGCTGAGCCTGTCCCAGGACCATCTGGGCTCCAGGGTTCAGTGAACGCAGACCCTGATGAAGAAGCTAGCAGAGGTGAGAGTTCCTGTTGGCTTTTGTTTTGTTTTGGTCTGTCTTTTTTAGGATATTTACATTTATGCATGTGGCAGATGTTTTTGTGACTTACATTTGAAGCAAAAAACAAATTTAGTCATTTCTTGCTTTCCCTGGGGTTTGAACCCATAGCCTTTGCATTGAGAGTAATGCTCTACTGACTGAATTCTTCAAGTTACCAAACTGAAAACAAGATCCTCTTGTGTAGCAAAATATCTTTTTGTTTTCATTCAGTGACTGTATAATAATGTTTAAAATATTTATCTTCTCCTGCCATGGACTGGCGATCTGTCCAAGGTGTACCCCCGCCTCTTAGCTGGTGTGAGCTGGAGATCCCCGAAATGGAATAAGCGGGCAGGAAAATGAATGAATATTTATCTTCTCATTTTTACATATTCAAGGAGTTTCCAGACGAGACAGGAGACGAATCAGCATTATGCTCAGGAAACCGAGGAAGGACTTCAAGAGATCAGGAGATCCTGTTGCTCCTCCTGCTCCTATTCCTGTTTCTACTCCTGCTCCTACTCCTGCTTCTGCTCCTGTTTCTCAACCAGAACCTGAGTCTGTCCCAGGACCATCTAGGCTCCAGAGTTCAAAGAACATCGTAGCAGCTGCCAGAAAACCAGTCTCGGATTATGCGGCTTGCAGTGGTGAGATTTCTTGTTTGCTTTTTTTGATCACATGAAAATACTCTTGGTTTGATTGAGCGTTTCCTTTAACTGTACATTTACGAGTATTACTTGACCTTGCCACCTCTTCTGTTTGCAGGAAATGTGACAGACATTTATGAATTCAAAGAACTTCTGGTTAATGGAAGCTTTGGTACGATATACGTGGCAAAACACGGTTGGATGGAGGTAACGCATTCTTACTCAACTGGATCTGAAGCTTGTACTTGTAAAATGAACCTAACCTTAAAGTTAGCGAGACAGTACTCTGTTAATGCTGTTTCCTCTATTTTCAGGTTGCAATCAAAAGTGGCCCCAGGCCTGCGAGTGACTCTTATATTGTTGTGGTGAGTTGACAAAACATTACATATAGTTTAATAAAAAAAAAAAAAAACGATGCCTTACAGTACGTACTATAGTTGGGCAATGTCAAGTTATTTGGCATTGTACAATGGCGATGGACGATGACATCTTCGTCACGGGTCGGTGGGTATTAAATGTCAGCCTATTTCACAATATGAAAGACGTAATTGCAAATACACAATAACCAACTTGGTAACACTAAATAATGTTAGTTTGTTTGCCTAAAGATACAAAGATCTAATACATCCCTTTTTGTGGTCGTATAAAGCACCCTATGGGACTGTGACGCGCCCTCTCGCTCTCCAGACTTAGAGCAGGGGATCGTGCACGTATGTAACAGATTATAATGTTATTATCTGTTTACAATGAAATAAATTGTTGATATTGCTGTGTCTATACACCATTCTTCAAGAGTTTTTAATATTAAAGAGATTTAAATTTTCTATGACCGTTCCTTTCCAGGCCGTGGGCGCACTTAAATCTAGGAATGTCCCGATCTGGTTTTTTCCCTATGAGTCAGAGTCATTGGATTTTGAGTGTTTGCCGATACCAAGACCCGATACATTCTGCTAAAAGTCGCTAGATGACATAATGGCCTCATTTGCTTTAAACCCACAAAAAATATGTCCTAAGTCTACATTGCTTTTTTTCAATGCAAAGTACTAAAGTATTTCAATCATCAATCAATCAATCTTTATTTATATAGCCCTTTACAACACCAGTGGTGCCCAAAGTGCTTTCCAATTAAAAACAGAAAAACAAGAATACAAAAAACAGAATATTGTACAAAATAAAACAATGTAAAGTAAAAACAGTAAAACATAGTGCAAACGTGTCACAAACTACTAAGTATTAAAAGCCATTTTGAACAAATGTGTTTTGAGCCTAGATTTAAAAAGGTTCAAATCAGTGATTTTACGTATGTCAAATGGTAAATTGTTCCACAGTCTGGGACCAGCCACAGAGAAAGCTCGATCACCCCAGTGTTTGAGCCTGGCTCGGGGTACTTTCAAAAGAAGTTGGTTATTTGACCGTAAAGTGCGACTTGATGTGTGAACAAATAAAAACTCGGTCAAATAACAAGGTGCTAATCCATTATATTTATTATTTATATTTATTTTCATCAAACATTATTAAAAGAGCATACATAGAGTAATCAAACAATTGTGCAGTGAAATAAAATAAAATAGGATGAAGTAAATAAAAAGGTAACTTCAAAGTAATGTCTGTTTAAAGTTTGAGAAACACAGGATTACTTTGTATTGTACGAAACAGTAATTAATGGATTCTGTTTAATGGTGGAATAACACGCACACACACACATACAGGATGCTACTTTTCTGAAAACATGTTACGTCTTTAGAACTCAATGTTTTGCAACATCGTTACCAAGCAGCATTATGCCCATGTCCGCATGATGCTGTGGTGGCGAAGGGGCGGGGTGATTATTCGCGACCCTAGTATGTGGATGAATTTAAAGATTTGAAAATCTACTTTGAATTACTCTTCAACCAATGTCTTTATAAAAAAAGTTCAAACGTCATAAATTGACCCCTGTAATCGGCGCTCTGCTATCCGTTCTCTCTCCTTTAAAAAAATCTTCTAATTAGGAAAGTCCTGTTGTGGTCGAAACATGCAAATAATTCCCAATCCCACATATGCCAAACGTTCCAGCTAATGTCAGAAGTTTCTTCTGAGGGGAGTTTTAAGTACCTCGCGACTTTTCTTTTTTGACCTTATATGACCTGGTATCTGGTACAAGCAGCTTTTAAACTGTTAGGAGGTATCTCTTTTTTAAACCTTCAATTTATAATAACCATAAAGTTTACGTTTACTTTATTTCTCATCAACTTGTTAAACAGTTTGTACTGAACCTCTGTAAAATAAATGACTTCTCTTCGCCCTCTCCAGCCTGATCATCCTGAACCTCTGTATCGAGAGGTGGCAATGATGGTGAAGCTGTGCCGCTCCCCAGTCTGCCCTAACGTGATACAGATGTATGAGTGGTTCGACGGTGGAGATACATTGTCCATGGTTATGGAGTACCCTCAACCGTGCATGTCACTCAAAGAGTTTATCGACATAGAGAATGGTTTGACTGCAAACATAACTCGCCTTATAATGGGGCAGTTGGTTAACGCCGTGCAGCACTGCATCAGCCGCGGGGTTTTCCACAATGATATCAACCTGCGGAACATCCTGGTGAATATTGACCTGATACCAAAGGTGGGTAATGACATTTAGTTGAGTAAATATCTTCACCAATAACTGTAGCTTTACTTGCACACTAACCAACTCTGTCCTCTACAGATCAAGCTGATGGACTTCAGCTCAGCACGCCTGGTGGATGAGGATGGATATGACAGCAGAACTTATGATGGTGAATCACCATTTTGTGTCCATTTTTTTCTCGTTGTAAAGGAAACTAAAGTGTCTAGGCTGGACGCAATGTTTGTCACAGAGAGAGATGCTGCAATGAGTGGTTTACATGGTTCCCAAGGCTCACACGTTTTACTGTTTTCACAGTTTCCTACACACAGAAATGATCATACCTCATACCACTGTCTATTAACTGAACACACTGTGGTAGTTTAGCACTGGTTTGTGATCAGCCAGTCACAATAGTTTCATAAATTACTGTTTTTATGCACTCTGACTTTTATTATGGAATACAATTAAATATTAAACATCTTACTTTGTTGACAGGTGACTTTCATTTCCAGCCACCAGAGGCTTTTGGGGATGGCAAATACTATCCGGTTCCAACTAATGTCTGGTTCCTGGGTATTATACTAGCAACGATGCTTACGGGTCATCTCCCATTCCGCTTGGTGAAAGACATCTTCATCAGACCAATAAGAAGGCTGGGATCAATCGTTGGCAGTAAGTGAACAGAAAGATTGATAAACAGAACTGAACTATGCTCCTAATGGAACTTAAATATATATTAATAACTTTTTCTATGAATGTATTCCCTCCTAATAGTGTAGCTTCAGTTTATTCATTCATTCATTTCCCAACCTGTTTATTCCCATTTTGGGGTCACGGGGGTCTGCCTGTGCCTATGTCCAGCGCACATTGGGCGAGAGGCAGGGGTACACCCTGGACGGGTCGCCAGTCCATCGCAGTGCTTCAGGATTTAATAATCATACATTTTTTTATCTATATAAATTTGCACTTGCTGTCTCTTGATAGGATGTGAAGATCTGATCACCAAGTGTCTTGAACGCAATCCAGAGGATCGCTTAACACTTGAAGAGATCATACAGCACCGCTGGATGAACCTTCGGCATCCCTGGATGTTCAGACGGGTACGATGGGAATGAAGAGAAGCTGACTGGCTCACGTTCACAATAGAGAAGAGTGTGGTTGTGTTTAACACGATTGCTGTTAATCATTTCAGTTCTGATGCTGCTCTTCATGGGGAACCGGAGAATCATGTTCGAGATTACAACCGTCACGGTAAGTGAGATATCACAGGTATGGGAGTACAGTTGTGCTCATAAGTTCACACAACCAGGCAAATTTCCTGATTTCTTAGCCATTCATCAGAATATATGACACAAAAGCATTTTGTCCGCTAATAGTTAGTGGTTGAGTGAAGCCGTTTATTCCACGATTTGCTGAATTAAGGAAAAGTAATGCGGGAAGAATAATACATTTTTTTTTCGTTGCAGGTTCTCCTCACAATGTCTTTAAAGGCTGTAATCCAGAGCTAGAGCACTGTGTGGAAACACTGATTGTAGTTCAGTTTAAAGGTAGGAGGTAAAGGTATAAAAAACATCATTCTTTTAAATGAAACTAGAACTTTAAAAAAAAGAAAAGGACCTACACTGACGTGCGACGCCATCCAGGTATGAATATTACAGTGTCAAGGTAGGGCTTCTGTTATCGATAGCTTCTGTATCTGCAGTGTGTGGATAGAAACTCTAACACCAGATTTAGCTCTTTGTTCTTGCCAGTTGTTTCTGACTCTCCACAGCCTCATCGCTCCGAATCTCTGTGGATCCTGACAGTGATGACAAGATCACACAGACAATATCTAGAGTTCACATGGTACGTGGCACTTCACAAGATGTTCAAGAAATTGTGAATCCAGGCACTAAAGCTCACACAGCTCTTTCTCTCCTCGTTTTCCAGGTAACTGGAGCCTGTTTACCGTTGCTGATGGGCAGCACAGAGTCTCGGTGGTTATCACTGAGGCTGCTCAGATACTTGGTTCCTGGAGGAGCCTCTCTGAGTGGAGTTTGTATGTTCTCCCTGTGTCTGCGTGGGTTTACCCCGGGTACTCCGGTTTCCTCCCACATTCTAAAGACATGCACCTCAGGTGGATTGGTGACACTAAATTGCCCACAAATTTGACCTGAATTACTTTAAGTTGTATAAAATAAAGTATTTTGAATGAATTCAGTGTTTTTCTGTTGTTATTGTTCCGGGTTTTCTGATAAACCCTAAATCTTAGAAACTGCTTGAAGCACTATGATAAACATCTATACTGTAGTGGCTGTAAGTGGCTCGCCCTCACCTATTACGTGTTCTGTTTGTCGATGTGTGGTGCATGGCTGTATGACGTCCTCAATAAAATCAGTAAAACCAAGCTGTTGTCAGTGTCTTTGTTGATGGATTCTAAGCCATTGAATTGTAAGCAATGTGGTAATTACGCTGGTGTCGGAAGTGGAACACCACTGACAATTAGAGCTAGCATTAGAGCAATGGCTAGCAGAGCTGGAAGATGCGATACAGCTGCTTGAGCATCGGCAACACCCTTTGAGGACATCTACATTTGGAAAGTACCAGCCAGATTCGCAATGTGACGGAGAGAGTCTTCGATGGCAGCTCCATGCTCCAGACTGTTGGATGATGCTGGAAAGATGGTCCACCAGCAATGCCCAAGACACAGGGCAGGCTGCTAAGGTATTGCCGCTAGAGGGTCCTACACTGCAGGCTCTTGGGATGGAGGACTAAACTTTTTGCTGGGTATCATCTGCATATAGTTGAAATGACGTGTGTTGTGTTCTAATTTAAGAACGCCAGATAAAAGAGTGGGAGAGGAGAACCTATATTCAAAACAGGCAACTGAGAAAGTCAACCTTTCAAATAGGACTTAAACCATTTTAACCATGTGCCTACTATATCAAAGGCCTTTGTGATACACAGTGTCAAAACAGGTTAGCAAGAGGATCCAATGGAAAGCATGACTGACAAAAAAAATGTTCATTAATTCAAATGTAAGTCACTTTGGACAAAAAATGTCTGCCAAATGCATAAATGAGATATAAGAGGGGGAGTCTCGCCTAGCTTCATAACCCCCTTTCCCTGAAGGAGGGCATAGAGACGTATTATGTCGATGAGTCAACTAATTTGGAACGATTCCCCTGGGAGTGACCTGGATCTGCCATCTCACAAAGCAATCAGACAGGTCTCTCCACTGAGGATGACCACCATGGATGAAATTCCTCGACCACTAAGGTGGAAACTCTGCGGCCAATGTTCTTAGTTGCAGTGAAGGTAGAGGAGCACGGGGGAGGAGTCACCCACTGAAAGTATGTCTGCCAGTATTTCGTCCGCTCCTCATGCACCCTCGAGGAAGAAAGGCACCGAGGGTCCACAGAGAACAGAGTCCCAATGTTGCTCCAGAAACCAGTCATCCAACCATGATGCCGTCGAATCGGACGAGATAAACCCTACACAGCCATATTTATTGCAGACATTCATTGTCGTGAAAAATGGGCGGAATACTGGCAAAAACTGCGGAATACACTGCAGGAATCCCTTTCCGATCTTAAACCCCAGGTAACGTGCTGCCATTAGTCCGAGGTGGCATTTGGAAGGGTTGGCGATCAATCCAGCCCGTAGTAGCTCCATAAACACCCTCCATAGATGGTCTAGATGCTGGTGGACCCTGTACGTTACCGGGCCAGCCCTTTCTACCAGTGTATGGTCCCTTCCAGGAGACCAAGAACTTTGAGGTTGCTGTGGGTGTTAGAGGGAGGACTGGATCTCTTGGCTGGGTTTGCTGGTCGTATTGCCTTGTAATCCTCTGTTTGTGCATTTAGGAGCAAAAAAAAGTTCTTTGAACCTCTCCTGTTAAAAATGGTGCCAGATTACTTGCCCAAGTGTCTTCTTTCCATCTTTTGCGTCTCGCAATGACTTTGGATGTGTGAAGGTAGGCATCGATGTCATCGTGTTCTGTTAGTTTGGTCATGACCCTGTGTACATGCCGTTTGGGACCGCAGTAGCGGCACCCGCTTCCAAATGCAAACTCTCAACCACCCGCTCTGTTGGTGAGTTGTTGCTGGCGGAATAAGATAACCGTGAGCTGCTGCACGATATCCTCCATGTCCCATGAGAGAGCGGCGTCTGGCATGGTAAATAGAACAGAGAATACTGGTTACTTCCAGGTTGTGGTTGTGCTCAAACACTTTAAACTTACTCTCTCCACAACTTGTAACGAGTAGTGAATGAGTCAGGCACAACTGCTGTAGTAAAATCCACTGGAGGGTGGTTTTTTTTGAGAGAATTAAATAGGTACAGAGTAATCAACATGGATACTTCTGTCGGTGCTGGCTAGTGGCGTCTGGTAAGGAGTGCTCGAAGTGCTCTATGCGTGTGTCCGGTGCTCAATGTTCCCAGTGTGCTTGATCCCTTGGTGGAGTGTACCTGGCGACATGACTTGTCAGCCTTGACCTTCTGGCTCCGCTGTCTTTGCTACCACACAACGAACGCAGAGGTAAGCAACCTTTGGTATTTCAGCGTGTTTATGAGCGTCAAAATAGAAAGCAACCACCATTTGCTCCGAGGAAGAAGGCAGAATGAGTGTAGAGCTATGCTCTGCTCTTATAGAGCAGTTGATTGCTAATCAACTTCACTCGCTAATCAATTTGTCCGTTAAAGGTTCTGCTATTAAAGGTGAACTCCAAGGCCAAGGTACAGCAGTGTCAGATCGCACCATTCGTCATTGTTTGAGCCAAAGTGGACTTCATGGACCAAAGGGGAACGCCACTGCTGAAGAGAAATCATAAAAAAGCAAGACTGGAATTTGCAAAAATGTCTGTTGACAAGCCACAAAGCTTCTGGGAGAATGTCCTTTGGACAGATGAGACCAAACTGGAGCTTTTTGGTAAGGCACATCAACTCTATGTTCATAGACTCAAAAACCAAGCATACGAAGAAAAGAACACGGTCCCTATGGTGAAACATGGAGGAGGCTCAGTAATGTTTTGGGGCTGCTTTGCTGCATCTGGCACTTGAATGTGTACAAGGTAGAATGAAATCTGAAGACCATCAAGGTATTCTGGAGAGAAATGTGCTGCCTAGTGTCAGAAAGCTTGGTCTTAGTCGTAGGTCATGGGTCTTCCAACAGGAAAACGATCCTAAACACACAGCCAAAAAACACCCGAGAATGTCTGAGAGAATAGCATTGGACTGTTCTTAAGTGGCGTTCCATGAGCCTAGATCTGAATCCCATTGAACATCTGTGGAAGCAGCTGAAACATGCCATTTGGAGAAGACACCCATCAAACCTGAGACAGCTGGAGCAGTTTGCTCATGAGGAGTGGGGATTATTTAATTTTCAATACATTTTTATTTATCGTTACTTTTGTAAGTTTCGAGTGATTTCAGTGAGAACTGTGGGTTTTTCCTTCATTAACTGAGGGGTACCAACAATTTTGTCCACATGTGTACTGGGATTTTACAACTGAAAGGTAGTTTTATGAATAATAAAAAAAAACACAGCAAATGTCTTAAATTAAGACATTTGCTTTAGGAGGGTGTGCTGCCCCCTCTTGCCCCAGTGTAGAACTGGCCCGGCTCAGAACCCATCCGCTGACCTGTGTTTTGTGTGTCTAGCTGAAGCTTTGATTTCTCTTCTGCGCGTACAGCACAGATTCAGACCACAGCAGTCATTCTTTCAAAGCTCAAATAACCAAGAGTTTCTGGCTTCAGACATTCACTGGCACACTTTGACTGGCACTGTCCTACTATTGGACCAGTCCTGACTGACTCTCTATTGGATAGCACAAGACATGTGACTTCATCCCTTACTGAATCACAGTGTGGACACCAAACTTTGAAAGTGAATCTACAGATTAAAATAAATGTTCAAAATTTGAGCTGTAGTTGTTTCCTTTAATCTGTCATGCGGTTGACTTCTATAATATAGTAGCAACCCACCAATGCGTGGGAAGCCATCTTAACAAAGACGCTAGATAACGGATTCGGTTTACAGTTTTATTCAACAGAAGCAGTACCACAGCCAGGAAGTTGAGAACCTCACGCTACAACCGCAGACTATCCTCAGTAAACCAACATTAAGTTACAACTACAGAGTGACTGGCCCAGACTCAGAAGAGTACCAGTTTCAAACACGGTTGGCAGTTTCAGAACTGCTTTCCTCAAACAAAACCAATAAACAAATAAGACACAACTCCACATAACTAACAATAACTAAGCAGACTGCTAAAACAACACAGTGATAGAACATTTAACAGACACCGTGTCCAGTGATGTCACCGCTCTCGTTCCAATGAGTGCGTAGGAATGAAGCTGGTCATTACACTATGAACATGTTCCTTGTGACTAAAACTGTACAGTGGTACCCGAGATACGAAATTAATCGTAATAAACCGTTCCAGGGTGGCTTTCGTATCTCGAACATTTCGTATCTCGAATCCCTGCAACGGCTCTCAGAAACAACAGAATAAGATGATAAAAAAAAGGAAAACCAGAGAAAAATCAAGTAACGTTTCTTCAATCCTTAAATCTACACATTGTTAATGTAATAAATAATAATAAAAATTCTTAATACGTTCACAAATGTGAAACCTTACCTTGCGAGTAAAGCGATGTGTCGGAGGAGGCAGAAAACATTACGGCACCACGTATGAAAGTTAACTTTTTCGAGATATTTCACGAATTACACCAACGCGGTTTCAAGCACAACCGCAGACAGTATCGAGTGTACTGGAGAGAGCGCTACTGAGAACGCGTCACAGGGTTTCTCTAAGTTGCGCTACAGAACAGCACTTTCCACGTTATAAACGTTATTTCTTTTACGACACCTTAACTCTAACATTTGTTATAGTACATTATTAGTAATCTATACGTAATGTTTCGCTCGATTTAAAACTGATTTAAAGCGTATCAGCACCCTTTTTGCACTTTCTGCACATGGAAATACGAGCGCAGGGCGACGTCAGACTTAACAAGCGGATAATAGAGTAGAACGTTTGGCGGTTGTTCATATCTCAGGGTACTCTAAAGGGCTTCTCAGCAGGACGCACTTTCTTGTCCAAAGTCGCTATGGAAATGTGGGATGAGCGGCTCTTTTACGTCTTACTCACCCCATCAAAAGAGCCAGCTTTCTTTGGTTGTTCTCCTTGTGGATATTCTAGATCCGATACTCTATTCTTTCACTGGCACCACTCGTTCAGTCAGATGTGTGAGCTCCCCTTGGCGCCCATTGTTTTCGATTGAGGCACACGAAACTTAGGCCCAGTGCGAAGAGGCCTAAGTACTATTTTTAGACGTCCTAGTATCGAGTAACGGTGAGCTACACTGTGCTCAAGTATATATAGGACTCTTTTAATCCAACATTGTTGAGTCACACTAGTTAGCGCCTCGTTTGACACTCATAAAACTCTTTGACATATATGATGACCCCACAAAAGATCAAGAATAAAATTTGGAGCGCCGGCCGATGCAGTATAGAAGCGCTAGCTAACGATGTTGATTGGTAACTGTCAAAAACACAGTAAAATCAGCTGTAACTGTACACAGTCACTTTTTGGCACTTTTAACCAAGGAGGACATGCAAAGTTGTCTGTTTAAGCCAATGAACAACACTTGTCTGCACAAGTGAAATGGAGGCAACGTGTGGCTGGGGAGGGTGCTGGCTACTGTGTGTTGTAGAAGAACTAGATTGACTGGCTTGCTGTTCATTTAATAGAGATGAAATGTACATTTTTGGATCATAAATTGAAAATAAATCAAGTGAGCAATTGAATTAAAATACATTTATTACAAAATGAATAGTTCCAAGATAGCATGCCTCAACTCAACTAATCATGAACACACTTGAAGTATAGTGTCATAGGATTAGTGTCAATTCAAGTCCACAAAAGTACCTACAATTTAATACACAAAGCACATTTGTTTTTCATCCAACAACATTTGGAGGTAAAATATAGTACAAGTTTTGAGATCTGCTCTGTGAGAAACACATTCTAATCTTTTTGTTCCAGTTCTGCATCAGTAGTAAATAATAGTATTTTACATAAAAGAGAATTTGTAGCATGCACTTAATTAAAGTTTGTCACAGAGTATTTACTGATTGATCACCTGATTTCTTCTGAAATCTAATTCTAATTCATCTAATTAAGTAACTGAATGTACTTTACAAGGAACGGCCCGTACCTACAATTTATTACCACTTCTGAGGAATGCAGGGCAGTAACTGTACTTTAGTTTCTGGAATTCAGATTTTTCTACCTGCAGAGTGTATCTAAGCTGTGTAAGTGTATCTCATCTTCTAACTCGCTTGTTCCCTTTTGGGGTCACAGGGATCTGCCGGTGCAGAGCAGAGGCGGGGTTTCCAGCAGAGTAGGGGGAAACCCTGGACAGGTCCCAGTCCACTGCAGGACAACACATACGTTCAAGTTTTAGATTATTCAATTAACCTAACCATATGTTTTTGTGATATTGGGAGTACCCAGAGTACCCGAAAGAAACCCACCCAAACACAGGGAGAACATGCAAACTCCTTCCAGGAGCTTGAGCCTCAAACCAGCAACAGGAGGCCACAGTGCTACCCACTGCGCCACCGTTTGGGTAACATCCAGATTTAAATGTGAATTAAAATGACATTTAACACAAAGTAGAAATCTAATGATTGGCAGAGGATGCATTTCATAGACAGGGGTGCGTTTTCTGGCACAACAGACCATTTAAAAGCGCCAATGAACAAATCATATAAATACAAAAAGTGAGCTAAGATTATAATTTTTTTTACATTGTTAACATTTTAACATAAACAATTTTTACATTTTACAAACGCATTGACCTAAACATGAACTGGACGGCAAATCTGGCATCTGTTTCTTCGAGTTATTGGGAAGCCTGGCATTACGTGCGGTTTACCAGTATGTTGTTCTCAGAGTGAGATGTTTCACGCATCTCTGCAACCCGCTGCGTTCAGTGCACTGCTCTGTGGATAGTTGGTAGCATGTGTGGCACCTCGTGAAATGTCTCTTCACGTTGTGCCACTTGGCCGAAAGCCACAGTCATTGCGCAAATGAGACAAACACACGCTCCTTCCACAGAGGTAAAAAAAATTAAAAACCCTTTATCATTTGTCGTGAAAATGAAATCTTTTTATGGGTCAGTCGTCTCATTTTCGTGGCGCTGCTTGTTTGTTTCATCATATTGCGTCATACTGACCTTTCAACTCTACCAGGTTGTAGATGATATTCAGTATATAATAATTTTTATTTATTTATATATTGTCACATCAATTATGTGTCATTTAAAACAAGAATGGCAGTCAAATTAAATTAGTTTCAGTTCATTGGAAAGTGGCGCTATTTTTAGAACAGACGGCAGGCGCCTCGTGTGGTCCTCGCAGGGACCCCTGGTTTATAATATTACTTCGTTTACTCAATACACTTACAACTGCCTGGGGTTCTGTTAAGATAGGAGGTTCTAAAAGGCAGATATTGCCATCAGAATCTATTGAGACCAATCTAAAATGGAAAGTAAATATTTATATATCCATAAATAAATACATTTGATGTATATGTCTGTGAATATTTTATTTAGGGACTTGTGTCCTGGGGAGTGAGTGGATCTGATTAACACCCTGCAGGAATTCCCTCAGCTACTGGCCTTCCAGTGTTCAGACTCAGGGCCATCTCCTCAGCATTTGTGAGTGGTGGTGCTGCAGGGCCTCTTCCTGTCTTGCGAGCCTCTGCCTTCTTTCTGTTAATGAAGAGACATGAAATGAGCACTGTGTGAAAACAGCATGTATTTACATAATAAAAAACAACATCCATGACATGCTCAAACCTTACCTGATTGAAGGATGTTATAATATTTCATTTTCAGCTGCTGCCATGTTCTTTAAATACCTGCAGGATTGCACCTACTTTAAATTTACAACTAGGTGCAATACCATGTTAAGTTTTATCTTTGATAATACTGCAAATAATAAACAATTAGCTTAAATTCACTGACCTTCAACAGGGACATGTACTGTAACTAGATTACTGGGATTATTACTCGTTCTAAAAACTATTTTTAGTACTGCTTATATTCTAAGTGTCATATCCAGGGGTAATTAAAAATAGAGATGGAAAGGTGCCAGGCTGCGTGTTAGAGATTTGCAGCTTTTTTTTCTCAGAAGTCTGTGAGGAATACATTTTTTAAATCAAATTGTAGCAGTTTAAAAAGCACCTGTTGTTTTGTTATACAGTTTACCTAAGAGCCCAATCACAACAGACTTGAGTCCAAATACCAATACAAATCATTTGGGAGTCATCATAAGATTTGGTAAAAAGAAATGTGTATGATAAGACAAGGAAAGGGTTTTTTGAGATTACATGATAGTCAAACTGGTTTTGAAGACTCCAATAATACAAAAAAAAGAATATTTAAATTCATAAAAAGGGTTCTTTAAAGCTTGCTTGAATAAATATTCATGCCATGTCCGCAATCACATGTTCACTCTTTTTCTATTTAGTTGCATTATATTATTATTAAATATTTTTTTCTTTCATACAAAAAGTTGTATTTATTCTTAAAGTAGATTTAAAACTGTTTTTGGTGTACAGTCTGGTGTAAACAGTAGATGTAAAGAGTCAACTTGTTCTCAAGCATCTTTGAGCCCATTATATGTTTGAAAGTGACCCATCAAGTTTTTAAACATTTTTGGAATACCGGCTCTTTCATTTCAATAATTATGTGATTAGGACACAATTAAATGTTATAAGAGTGCAATTAAAAAAGCTATGGTTAGATCAAGAAAATAAATTTTGACATATTTCACAAAATCACATCACTGCCAACAAAAATACCTACAGAAAAATACAGAGGATGCCTTGAGACAAATCAGTCAATTTTCTTCTTGGAGTGGTTGCCTTTAGTAAAAAGTTTACATGCTGGTAATCTGTGACACTGGTTAATCTAGATACATTACTATTTTGATTAAGTAGATGAGACCTGTTTGTTATTTAAACAGACCATCAGTCAAACTATTTTGTTATGCCATAATTGTGTTAGCGCTCGTCCTTGGCACTTTCTGACTTTTATCCCATTAGGAACTACTTTGGTTTTATGTTACAAATGAATGAACAAAGAGCAGAAATTTATGTGGAAATAAACAAACGTATCACTAAATGAACAGAATGGTTGAATGAATGATAAGCATTAAGAGAAATATGATTTTTATTTTATTTTTGAATAATCCTGAGCAATATTCAAGCCCTTATTCCACTCACTCACAAACTATGATTTATATTTGACAAGATGAACGGAAAAATAAAAGTGTTCAAATAAATAATAATGTGTTGCATTATTTGTTGTTCAACCAAAGATGCTTGAGTAGGTGTGGAACCCTGCTCAGGTTACATGATGAGCAGGCACCTGCAAAGAACATTAACCACCATCCCTTTATCATCGTTAATTGTTTTTCGTAGTAAAGAGGTGTGAAGAAATTATTAGTCATCAAATCATAAACAAAAGCTCTGAGTACTTGCTCTTTCTCCTCATTTGCTCCAGAGACGCCAAGGTTCACACTGAAGACGTCTGCTCAGGTAACTGTTGATTCTTCATCTATTTCTGGCACCTCTAACTTTTTCCTTCATTATCTTCAATATTCATCACCTCGTTCTAGCTTCTACGCTGATCAATCCCACAACTGTACTGAGAACCACTTAAAAAGGCATTCTTATATCTCACATTGTGTCTTTTTCTAATTTACCAGTCAGTACATCAAATTTACTCATGACAAAACACACACAAACAGTCAAACTTTTGTATAGAACTTCTCATTTTATAGTTTTTCTCTGTTTTTAACACTGTTTGCGTGAAATATTTTTAATTGAAGACACCAGAATTAATAAAAAGTTTTGTAATAGAAAGAGCAAAATAACTTTAAACATGTTTTCCCCCCAGATGCATGAAAAGAGGCGGCTGTCATTTAGATCAGGGTTAAAATACTCAACATTAAAGCAGAAAAAAAAGTTAAATTCCTGGTACAAACCGTATGATCAATTTCACAAATTTGACCTTTCTGTCTATCCATGATTGAATACAACTGTCACGTTTTTAAGGACAGAAAAAACAGACCTCAGTTCTTCATTAACTTATTAGCAGAAGTCCAATATATGCTTGTGTGTTAAGCCTGTATGCATAACCTATCTGATTTAGTTCATGTTGGTGTTCATTTTGCCCAAGACGAGACGCTCAGATATGTACGATGTCATTCCAGAAATTCTTTGAAACCACACCGACCAAACAGATTACAAAGTTACGATAGGTATAGTGGAGATCTGGTTGGACTTGACACAGTGGACATTTTGTTTGTAATCTTAAATGTCCGTCTATGCTTGAAGTGGCATATCAATTGGGCTCAACACTCAAAGAGGTAGGAACCAGGTTCATCAGAACCAGGAAGAAGACCTCAGCAGTGGAGAAGTCACACAGCGGCAGCCAGGTCAGTCCAGGGAAGTTACCCTAAGGAGAACACAGGACAATTCTGACGTTTAATTTCAGCTTCCAAACCCTTCACCAGAAACTTGTGGGTTATGCCACAGAAACGACATCTATATATTTTTCATAAGGCTTTATAATTTAGATGCTCAGAAGAGCACTCTTTGCTGTTTTTCAGAGCTAAGTTAAATGATAAACTAGGACAATGCCCTTTATGAAGACCAATTACAACAATGGACCAATAAACGTATTTTCTTTACACTGTTTACATTTAGCATGCAGCCTTCCCTTTTGTAGGATATTTGGTGGCAAGTAGCATCATACAGACTGTTCGAATTCCATGTCTACCATGGTTAGGTACTGCGAAGGACCCTTGAGGACCTAGGGTCGTACCGATTTTTGGTAGTACCATTAGATCTTGCCAGAGATAGGCCTTTACACACCTATGCGTTTTTTTTAATGCAGGGGCTGCATACAGTAAATATTTAGCCTTTATTACACTGGGCTAATGTAACTATACACACCAGCAGGACAAAACGCTGCGTTATTTTTCAAGAAACGCACAGTCGTTTTTCTTTTCCCGCAGTGCGTCAAATGCTGTGATTGGCTCGTTTGGTCACGTATCTTCAGCAGGGAAAGGCAGCAATAGGCGGTACAGAATCGCAGAGAACTTTGTCAAAACCTGTGGATCAAACACTGTGTCTCGCAACCAAGACCTTGCGAGACAGATTTTAAAACACCGGTTACGTGTGCCACCCTAATGCGCAAGACCGGGATTTTTATCGACATGGAAGCACATACGTTTTTAATTCATTTATTGGGGCCAAATAAACAGAAAAGAAACCCTATTTTGAACCACAACCCCTGGTATTGCTGTCTATTCCTTTGTATCTCTGCAACTTCTCGTTGCCCCCTGGATGTGGCTGCAGATAATTAGAGACATTGTTTTACACACACAATTTTTGAGAAGCTAGATGGCGTGCGCTCAAAAAGACCTCCCTTTGGGTTTCTACAGGAACTCCCCTTCGAGCAACTCAAATAAGTAGATGCTGACTGCAATGGCATCAATCTATAAGATGTGGATCTTGAATCGCTTTCTGTCAGTGTAACATTCCAAGAATTTGGGCTCTAGTTATATGCAGGAAGTGCTTAAGCCAAGGCCCAGATTGATGCCCAAGCTCTGTCAGGACCTGCACGATTTTCCTAGAAGTGCCAACCAACTTAAGCCTCAACAAACTCTTATGTGAAGGTCATCTTCCAAGAGCTTTCTGTGCCAGAATTCATGGGCTCACATGCTGTCATGATTCTGTGAGAGGCTGAAAGGAGAGGTAGTAGCATTCAAGGTTTATTACAAGATCTCAGTGAAACAGAATAAACACAAAGACTAGACCATTCCACAGTGATGGGGCAAATTGGGTGTATGGAACTTAGAAGGAATCCAAGAGTTGATATTCAACAGAATGATAAACAGAACAGATGCGGTGAGGGACGGTAAGGGACGACTTCTTCCAGAGATGGAGTACTCGCGATTGGATCAACAATCGGGCTCGAAGAGGTTAGTAGGGTAAGGTCGCTAACATAAACAGCTAACCACAATTCATGGGATAATGGGATCGTTAATACACTGATACTGGAGCACCACTGGTCTCCTGGCCTCCCTCCTCTTCCCTGTGCTGTGCGGGTGGCAGTGCTCATGGGCGGGGCCTGCCGGGGTCGCTCACTTCAAACCTGGGTCAGAGAAGACTAGATATGACACATGAGACGATGGTCTGCTGCTTGCTACTGGATTGGGTCTCCTGTCCTAGACACTTCATACTACATTCACTTATTTATGGATGTGCTGGGAAAGGACATGAAGTTAGTTGGTGCCAGAGTAGAGGATACTGAGGACAGAGTTTGGTGGAAACAGATGATTTGCTAGGGCGAGTCCTAAACTGGGAACAGCCGAAAGTAAAAGAAGAAGATGTTAAGTCTCTGCGGGTCTCCGTTCATATCTGGTTGTAATGTGACGCGTACGACTCTGTCCACACCCCATCAGTGATCTATCATCTGTATTATAAATGGCCTCATTGTAACCCCACATAGTTCATTAACTATGTGTATGTATATTTATACATATGTGTAGGTATGCACAAGCTGCATAAACTGCACTGCATGAACTGTAACAAACTGATATGGTATGTTCAGGTAGGTATTCTTTCCACTTCTGTATCTCTACCCCTCACCTACATCTCTCATTGACTCCATTTACTTTTAAAACCCTCCTGTCCTGATGTACTTAATGCAAACTGGTTCATTGGAAAGATAAATAAATAATTGCTTAAAAACACTTCCATCAAGAGGAGGAAACACCACACCAGGTGCTCACTCCCAGGACAGGCAAGATAAAAAAAGAAGCACCACAGAGAGACGTCAGAGGGAGAAGCACAAGAGAAATAAAGGGGTTTGCAAAGAGAAATGTATGTAGCTATTACAAGCAACACAGGTGAGGGAGTCTAGGAAGTCGCAGAGTAATGACATTGACGGCGGATGAGGAATGCTGGGAGATGGAGTTCCTTTATACCATTGAGTGGAGAGCTGATTGGATAATCGGTAAGTAGCTGAATGTTGAAGGTCAGTCATTGTGAGATTGGTCTTCAGAAACAGGACCTGACACATGCATTAACTTTGATTGCAAATAGCCTTGTCAGAGCCAGCTATGTGGTGTAGGATAATCTTTACCACCAAATTTGCCTAGCATTTCTGCTAACATCAGCAAATAACACCACAATTGGTTTACTGTTGGATAAACATCCGGTGGAGCCTTTGATAAAAATGTCAGGGTATAATTTAGTGGCAGAGGTGCTATTAAATGGTAAACCTCCATTTCATATTTCTTGGGTGCTCTGATTTGCTCTCACAAACTATCGCTAATGCAGCACTCTTCCATCACTGTTCAAAGAGCCCTTTCAGGACCTACAGTTGAAAACAATTATAGTCCTAATAAACAACAAATGGTTGCGATTACTTCTCCATCCTGATTGAGTACAAGTACACTCACATCTGTTGTACACCAAGAACTGATTCTCCATTTTTTTCCTCTCATTAGAGTAAAACATTTCATATTCTTGTTCAAATGCATTTATCTGGATTTTTTTATTTGTTATTCAGTTCTAAGTGTGGAAACAAACCTTGAGTACAGATGTTCATAATTAGAACATCTACACCGGGGGTGCTCATTACATCTATCGCGGCGTGAAATTGAAACAATATCAGCTGATCATCCATCCCGTCACAGTTCAGTAAAGTTATCTGCAGATTCACGGATTCGATTTTCTCTGCTCAATAGCTCGAGACCAGAATGTTCTTAGTAAACACAATACCTATTTTTAATCTGTGCTACGTAGCGGACAAACTACAAAACGTTTTTTTATCAAAACAAGTTTCCCTCAACAGAAACACATTACCGTCTATGAGCAACCCGCTGACATGGAATCGCTTAGGGACCGTCTGCAAATGACCAGATCCAAAACATGTTTTACCCAGAATATGCTTCATAACTTCATTCTAAATTGTTCTATTACAACCAAAATCGAGTAACACGCCACTCCTCGCCTACATATTGTACTATATAGGATCAATGTGTAGAACTTAGACCATGCTGTCATTGTGTGCCATTTTCAAATCATGGCTATTTTTGGAATTACTTTGTTTCATGGAATTACTTTGATTGTTTATTATAAAACATGCCTGTTGTCATTTCAGTATCACTGTAGCCATGCCATTTTATAACATGTTCCCTGGAGGCTGTCAGCCTGCAGCTCCCAGTATAGACTCCTGCTCGAGTGCATCAGGTGAGGAAGACAAGAGGAGCTAATTAGCATAAACACTGGGCCTCTGGGTTCTTTCTTTGGCTTTAAGTAATTTACATCAACGAGTGGATGTCCTCCTTATATTAATAATGAATGGCTCCAGGTTATAGTCCTTAAAATGTAGCATATCATGGAGCTACTGGGAGATACAGTGGTACCCCGAGATACGAATGCTTCGAGTTACGAAGTGTTCGAGATACGAAAGGTCTCACAGCACATTTTTTGGTTCAAGATGCAAAAAAAAAAAAATTGAGATACGAAGAAACACAAACTGTTCCGTTCTATTATCCGCTTGTTAAATCTGATGTCGTGCTGCACTTCCGGGTCCTGGAGCTCCATCTCCCCATTGCAAAAAGTGAGCTTTAAGAGGCTGTTAGAGAAACCCTGTGACGCGCTCTCTCCATCTGTCAGCGCTTGTGCTTGAAACTGTGTTGGTGTCAATAATTTGTGAAATATCTTGAGAAAGTTAACTTTCATACGTGGTGCCATAACGTTTTCTGCCATCCGTTCCTCCTCCTCCGACACATCGCTTCTCTCTCAAGGTAAGGTTTCACATTCATGTACATATTACGTATTTCCATGTGTTTTATTCTGTTTTATTATCATTTATTACATTAACAATGTGTAGATTTAAGGATTGAAGAAACGTTACTTGATTTTTCTCTGGTTTTCCATTTTTTTCATCTACTTATTCTGTTGTTTCTGAGAGCCGTTGCACAGATTTGCCGTTTTATTTGTAAAACTTGCGAAATGTTCGAGATACGAACTCCACCCTGGAATGGATTAATTTCGTATCTCAGTACCACTGTATTGTCTAAAGTGTATTTGCTTCATGGAGTGATTGCACTTCTAGTCACTTATAAAAATTCTTCACCTTTTTGATTTATTTAATATTTACTAGTAGACAGTTATCCTTTACTTACATTTTCAATCAGAAATAAGTAGAAGGTATAATAGAAGAGATGACTGAATGCAAATATTAAAGGTTTTGACTCAAATCGTACAAGACCCTAGCCTTAATAACTTTAAACGTTTCCATTGATTGCTAATTATATAAATAGTTTCAAAAGTTGGTTAAAATAATGTATCTAAGTATTGTGAATATCTTAAATGCATCAGATCATGAGCAGGGTGTACTGTTAACACCCCCAGTTTATGAATCTAGGTGTGACCTTGGATTTTGACTCGTCAGATAACTAATATTGTGAAAATGTCTTTTTGCAACTTCACCTTTTAGCTAGATTAAAACAACCATGATTGTAGGCTGTTATGATTCTTGCTGTATAAAAATAACTATTATTATTATTATTATTGCTGTCAACATTAACCAAATTGGTTGGCTTGCAAAACATGAATTTTCAGAGCAGACAACAATGAGCATATTTCAACAATCCTGAATTCTGGCTTCAACCGAATCGAGTTTGATCACACTGATTGATCCCGTAATCCCTGATTGTCATACAAGGTCTTAAGGATTGTATTATATCTGCTCCTGGTGATCCAAATTCAAGTCAAACTTTTTTTAATTCTGGTTTTCAAACTATGAGTGTGTTTATTGTTGTTGTCTGAGTTGAATATATTTCTCACGAGGATGTTTTTTTTTTTATTGTTATGTAAGTTCTTGTTTTTTTTATGTACATCACTGTGGTAAATGTGTTTAGAAATGTGTTTAGAAATATATTTTCTCTCTCTCTCTTAGAACGGCTGTTGATGGTTCGCTCGGTGGATATGCAGTGCTGCAGAGACTCCCTTAATCGTCTCAAACATCACACAGACTCTTTCTATAGTGACAATCTGATCATGCGCCGGGGACAGTCCTTCCAGATCAGCATTGACCTTTCACGAGCCTTCAACTGCACATATGACAACCTGGAACTGCAGCTTAAACTAGGTGCCCAGTTTCTGTTTCCTGGTCATGACCTTTTCCAGAGAAATGTCTCTTCGAGATTTGGTCCACATGCATATCTGGAGTTTCTAGAGTTTATTGATGCAATTACATGATGTAAAGAGTTTTTGTGACAGGGTTAAGCTTTTAGAAGTCAAAACTTAAGCGGGCATTTTTATGGGATTGTAGGCAAAATGAAGTCAATAAAATTAAATGGCTTGAGCCCTGTTAGAAGGTTCATAAACTTATTTAGGTGGCGCTGTTGCTAGGCTTTTAAGTGGTCAGCATTAGGTCCTGATTACTCGCACAAAGATTTGTGCCAATTTGTTAAACCATTGAAAAGATACAGCTTTAGATTCAACTTGGAATGCCACCAAATTTGTCAAATGGCATTAAAAGAAAACAAACTTCTATCCACCTGAAATACAAAAAATTAAAATGTAGGTTTTCGCCCCAATTCAATATTGCTGACAAGATGTTTTGTCAACTATGGTAAAATTGGTACTATTGTTCTCAGCTAGACCTAGGAGAAAAGACAAGACAGCATTTTCAGAATAAGCTAAAGCTGGAAACGGTTATTAGGATTCCCTCCAGGGGGTGGTGTTGGCCTCCATAGTTGTTTCAATGGAAGTTGTATTTTGCTGCAGGGAAAAACAAAAGAAATAGAACAGGAAGACATGGGCGAGATGCCATTGTTTTAAAAACAATGATGTGACTTTGAATAGATGCCTGTGTCTGTCACAGCTGAGAAGCCAATCCCGTTTCCGTCCTCAGAGTAGAACCTGTAGGCTTTGAGATATAAGTCACCTAACCCCTCTTTGTCCAAATGGGATGCAGAATTTCAATTCGCTATAGAATTTTTATTCATGGTCCTCTTTTAGACTCTGTGTCCAGCAGCTGCAGGATGCAGATCTCCATCCCGTTGGTCTTTGGTCTAGATGAGATTGATGGTGCTGAGTGCTGGAAGATGTCTCTGGAGGATCAGGAGGACACACGTGTGCACCTCAGAGTCTTCACCCCATCCTGCGCGCCCATTGGTCGATACACCATCTCAGTGGTGTGCTTCTCTCCAAGGGGGAAGCTCTTCTTCCCCTGTTACCCTGATGACCTCTTCCTCCTCTACAACCCCTGGTGCCAAGGTGAGGGACAAACATTGCACTTCATTCGTGCAATAGTCATGTCAGATGTTAGAGTATCACCTTCAATCAGCCACCGATAAATCAGTCATTAATTTATCAGATTGATGCATTCATTTAATCATTAGATAATTAATTCATAAATGTTTTTAATTTGTGCATTCAGCACAAGTAAGAGTCAGAGATACCTATTGCAGGCATTAGCAAAAAAACATCTGAGATGAGCAATTGTAAGAGATTAAATGTATTGCTTGGCCAGTGGAGTAAAGTAACTAATTACACTAATTACTGTCTTTAACTCTCCTCCATCTATACAGTGGTACCCCGAGATACGAATGCTTCGAGTTACGAAATGTTCGAGATACGAAACGTCTCATGGGAAATTTTTTGCTTCGAGATACGAAGAAAAATTCGAGATACGAACAATAACAAACATTTCTGCTCTAATTTCCACTTCTTTGTCTCACATTGTGCTGCACTTCTGCATCCTGACACTCCTTTCTCTTTTTTTCTACCTTTGAAGAAAGTGTGCTTTAAGGGGCTGATACGCCTTAAAACACTTTAAATCAGTTTTAAGGTCAAGGGTCAAGGTGTCGAAAAAAAAGAACAGGAAAGTGCTGTTCTGTAGTGCAACTTAGGGAAACCGTGTGACACGTTCTCAGAAGCGTCTCTCCATCTGTCTGCGCTTGTGTTTGAAACCGTGTTGGTGTCAGTAATTTGTGAAATATCTCGAGAAAGTTAACTTTCATACGTAGTGCCGTAATGTTTTCTGCATCCATTCCACCTCCTCCGACACATCGCTTCACTTAAGGTAAGGTTTCACATTTGTGAACATATTATCCAGTCCCTCCAGGATTTCGCAAGATTTTTTTGTGATTGTTGTGGCCTAAAATACTGAATTTGCAGCAGCTTTTTGAAAAGTTGCCATTATTTTTAAGACAAACATGTTATGAATTTTTTAAGTGTTTTTTCCTTTTTTTATCTCTTTTATTTTATACCCTCGCGGCTCTCTGCACGCTCTGATCACAAGCAGATCTGACAGCAGACAACCGCTGCTTCCTCAGGAGGCTGCAGCGCGGGTTCAATTAAGTAAAAAATCATGTTGTCCCCGTAAAATATTTAGACTTTTAGCATTTTGTTGCCGCGGCGCCACGGCTACGTCTATGTAGGAGAAACACTGGAATAAATGAAACTACCGTGTGAAAGCATGAAAAATGTTTTATTAACTGCCCCTCTCGAACTCGCTAGCACTATCACCCTTGCCGACGCAAGTACTACCCAACAACTGACAAAAGCAAACCACCACAGACCTAGTTTTACAAACGTTATCAAGTTTTGTTGTTTACCTTGTTCCTTTCGCTGCTTGTGATGGATTTGTGAGCAACAGCTTCGGTGACAGTCACCCGCCGTGTTGGCTCTTGCACGGACATGCTTCTGGCATGTTTTGCTGTAGAGAAGTGTCGGTCAAGCAAGGTTTTTTTTGTGTTCCACGACAATGTTGCACACAGAGGAACACTTTCATGGAAAACATTAGGGAATAGCTTTGCACGGTCTTTCACAGTGATATTTGTAGGTAAGTGTGTTGTATTTTCTTTCTCTGATAAGGAAGTCCTGTGTGAAAATAATGCAGCGTACAGTGACGGACCAAACTTATTGGTCGAATTCGTGGTGATTGGATGAAATTGCAAGGCCGCAAATAAATCGCGGGGCACCATTGCAACATTGTGAAATCCTGAAGGGACTGTATTACGTATTTTGCGTGTGTTTTATTCTGTTTTATTATCATTTATTACATTAACAATATGTAGATTTAAGGATTGAAGAAACGTTACATGATTTTTTTTTCGTCAACTTATTCTGTTGTTTCTGAGAGCCGTTGTACGGATTAGGCGTTTTACTTGTAAAACTTGCTTCGTCACCCTGGAACGGATTAGTTTCATATCTCGGGGTACCACTGTACCTTGCTTTGAAACACCTGTCACTGATGTGAACTACATTTTTATTTGTAGGATATTAGGTGAATTAATTTATTAGTGTAACACTCGCTACTACTTTGAGTCTTATTTAGAACAGAGGCTTTTACTCTACTTTCTTTACTTTTTTGGCAATTAATGGTAATTTTACTTGAGTATGATATTTCTGTAGTGTTTACTCCACTATACATGGCATAAAAAGCATTATATGAGGCAACCTTGATGAATGATGAATAGGTGAAACCAATATATAGAAAGGGAGAGCGAACAACCACAAACAGTTCTGCTCTATTATCCATTTGTTAAGTCTGACGTTGTGCTGTGCTTTCGGGTCCTGGTGCTCCATTCTCCCATTGCAGAAAGTGAAAAAGGGGCTGAAACGCTTTAAACTACTTTGTAGGTAAGGATGCTCTAGCCCTTAAAACACTCCTTGCACTCCTTCCGCCATATACTCTTTAAAAAGGTTTGTTGGGCAAGGCTTTAAGTGAAGCACTACATGAGTACTTGGCCAATTCACAGGTGGAACACCAATAGAACAACAAAGGTAGAAAGAAATCCCATGATAAAATGCAGTTTTCTTGTTAATAATGTGTTTTCTGATGTGAACTTTTTTGATATGCTTTTAATAAGAGGCACAATTCAAGTTCAGTCACACTGATTAATTCATGTCATTATTATCCAAGTACCAGTTTGATTGATTCATGTTTCAGATGATGTGGTGTATCTGGAAGATGAAGATGAGAGGCAGGAGTATATTCTGAACTCCATGGGCAGGATGTATTACGGTACCGAAGACCAGATTGGAGCCAGAACTTGGAACTATGCTCAGGTGAGGAAAGGACCTCAAATATTTGATCATTTTATCCACAAATAAAGGAAGTTGATATCATTACGCAGACGGTTGTATATTTTTTTTAAATGTAATATATTGAAAGTTAGCTAAACCAATTTTTTATGGTATGAACTGAAAACATTTTGCACATACACAAAATAGCCATTTCTCTGAAATATTGTTCACAAATCTTAGGCAGCATGGTTATTTCACAGGTGTGTCTTAGACTGACCACAAGAAAAGGCTACTCTGAAATCTTTAGTTTTTGTTTTATTGGGGGGGACTCATACAACCAGTCAGTATCCGGTGTGACCACCATTTGCCTCATGCAGAGCAGCACATCTCCTTCGCATTGAGTCGATCCGGTTGTTTATGGTGGCCTGTGGAATGTTGCTCCACTCTTCTTCAAAGGCCGTGCGAAGTTGCTGGTTATTGGCAGGAACTGGAACACGCTGTCGTATACCCCGATCCAGAGCATCCCAAACATGCTCAATGGGTGACATGTCCGGTGAGTATTCTGGCCATGCAAGAACTGGGATGTTTTCAGCTTCCAAGAATTGTTTACAGATCCTACAACAATGGGCCTCAGGATCTCGTCACGGTATCTCTGAGCATTCAAAACGCCATCAATAAAATGCACCTGTATTCTTTGCCCATAACATATGCCTGCCCATACCATAACCACCACCATGGGCTACTCGATCCACGACTCACCCACATGACGCCACACACACTGTCTGCCATCTGCACAGTGAACCTGAACAGTGTAAACAGGGATTCATCCGTGAAAAGAAAACCTCTCCAAAGTGTCAGACGCCATCGCATGTGAGCATTTACCCACTCAAGACGGTTACGACGACGAACTGGAGTGAGGTTGAGACCAGGATGAGGACGACGAGCATGCAGATGAGCTCCCCTGAGTTGGTTTCTGACAGAAATTGTTTGGTGATGCAAACCGATTGTTACAGCAGCTCCTTGGGCTGGTGTGGTTACACGTGGTCTGCGGTTGTGAAGCCGGGTGGATGTGCTGCCAAATTCTCTGAAACGCTTTTGGAGACGGCATATGGTGGACATTCACTTCCCCAGCAACAGCTCTGGTGGACATTCCTACTATCAGCCAATTGCACGCTCCCTCAAAACTTGCGACATCTGTGGCATTTTCTTGTGGCCAGTCTAAGGCAAACCTGTGCTGTCTAATCACAGTCTTGATATGGCACACCTGTGAGGTGGGATGGGTTATCTTGACAAAGGAGAAGTGCTCACTATCACAGATATAGACAGATTTGTGAAGAATATTACAGAGACATTGTTATTAAGTGTTTCAGATATTTGAGTTCATCTTGTAAAAAATAAGAGCAATAACAAAAGTGTTGTGTTGTGTACATATCTTGCGATGTGATCATAATGCACTTTAGATGCAAATGTTTTTTTTAAGACTCGCAATTATCAGTTTATTTTGACCTTGGTGTTCATTCAGTTTGAGCAGGGGGTGCTCGAGGCAAGTTTGTACATCCTGGAAAAGGGTCAGGTGGCTGTGAGCGAGCGGACGGATCCAGTCATCATCTCCAGAACATTCTCTGCTCTGGTGAGTTCGGAGATATGGTTAAAGTAAAGATTTAAAGGGGTCATGATTTTGGAAACTAAAAAGTGTTTGAGCTTTTCACAAGGAGCTAATGTAACAATAATAATATACAGCAAATGCTTTATTAGAGGCACTCATGAAGTGACCCAAGTCACAGCTCCGTCTTCACTCTTGCTAATGCCAAACCAAAGTTTGAAGGGAAAGAAGTGGCCTGTTATGCAATGCCCAAGTCAATTTCACTTCCTAAAGACAAAACTGAAGGGAAATTCCTCCAAGAACAAGCAGGAACTGAAGAAGGTTAGTAGACGCCTGGCAGAGCATCACCAGGGATAAATGTCTATGCATTCCAGACTGCAGGCTTTAATTGACTGCAAAGGTTCATATGCAAACTGTTGTACTTCCTGCAACGTAAACCTGATTTAGATGTTATGACCCTCAAAATAAAGCCGACAGTCAGCAGTTAAAGTTTAATTTGATATCCATTGTGGTGGCGTATAGTTAAGAATGTTAGAAATGTGTTGATTTCCCAATATTTATGTACCCAACTCTATATAAGCTGAGATAGAGTTAAGAAAAATTGGTTGCTAGGGTAAACAGTTTGGTTGCTAAGGAGCTCTAAGTGACGTCATTAAAAAGCTATAAATCTGATTAACAATTAAATCCACATTTCCCTGTGATGTTTCATCTTGATATTTTTGTTGCCTTTTCCCATTTATTTGCCATCAAAAGTCCAAAAACCACTACAAGTATAGTGAATTTGAGGGTTTTGTGAGATCTGAGTTACAGTTCTACAAAGTTTGACCCCATCCTTTAGTGATAACAGTCTAGTAGGAGATGCATTCAGAATTCTTTGTCTGAGGCATTTAAAATAACAAGCCAACATAATAACATGGATGGCAAGATATAAGAAAACAAAATATGAAATAGAGGAATGACATAAAAGATGAGATATGAGAAGCACGTAAAGATTCAGATGGAAGCTAAACCCCTGTAAGACTGAAGTAAAGATGTGATTTAAGAGAAGACGAGATGGATGTAAGATGCACTGTGTGAGGCAGCTGTCTCTCTCTGACAGGTTAACTCTAATGATGAGCATGGAGTGCTGATAGGTAACTGGACGCAGAATTTTGAGGGGGGGACCCCTCCCACGGCTTGGAGTGGCAGTGGAGACATTCTTCGACAGTATCACAGAAGTTTGGGGAAACCGGTCAAGTTCGCTCACTGCTGGGTGTTTTCTGGAGTCGCCACGACTAGTATGTCACTCAAATAATCAAAGACCTGATAAACTTTTAAAGGTCCACTTTTTTCAGGAATGTGTTTTTACATCACTATAACTCTGTGATCTCTCGTGGTATGATGCTTTTTGCAAAGGCCATCTGCTTTTTGTTAATAAACAGTTACGTTTTAATAAAAACAAACCAGACACCAGCAGCTCATTTAAGCTATAGCTTGGATTCATGTACTATGGGAAGAGGGGACTGGGTTTAGAGGTTGTATCAACCTGTGATGCTGCAATCAACATGCGATGTAGCAGGAAAGACCAACAATGCAGGGCAGGTCCAAATAATGTCCCAATCAATACAAGGCAAGTTTGAGTCAACTCCCTGGTCAAAGCAGGGTAAGTCCAAGTCAAGGCAGAGCAAATCTGAGTCAAGTCTTAAGTCAAGGCAGGGCAAGTCAAATCCCAGGGGAAGTCCAAGTCCAGTAAGTCAGGGCAACTCAGAGTCAAGTCCCAAGTCAATACAGGCTAAGTCTAAGTCAAGACAGGGCAAGTCCGAGTCAAGTCTCAAGTCAATACAGGGTTAGTCAGAGTCAAGGCAGGGAAAGTCCAAGTCAATACAGGGCAAGTCCAAGTCAAGTCCCAAGTCAATCCAGAGCATGTCCAAGTCAAGTCCCTAGTCAAGGCAGGACAAGTCAGAGTTAAGTCAGAAGTCCAAGTCATATGACTTGTGTCTAAACCTCTGCTTCTCACTGAAAAGCTACTCTGTAACCCGCTGCACCGACAGATGAACATTCTATGACGTAATTCTTGCATTTGATGGGCAAAAGGATATATTGTAAACAAATCAAGCACCTTGGCTTCTCAGTTAGAAGATTGCCGGTTCGAGGTTTGCCAGTGACCTAGATGGGAAGCGTTTGTATGTTCCGCAAGCTTGCAAGCCTCTAGTTACTCTTGTTGTATAATCTAATTGAATAATCTAAATTCCCCTCAGGTGTGAATGTGTGAGTGAATGTGTATGTTGCCCTGTGATGTGCTGGCAACCAGGGTGCACCCATGCTTCTGCTCGAAGTGACCATAAAAGGGAAGAAGTGGGTAAGAAGATGAATGAATGAATGATTCATGTACAGATTGAGTTTGAGTAGAAATGAGGTAAGCTTGGTTAGAGAATAATGGGAACCTTACAACATAACAAGTTTCCGTTTTAAACCATGTACAAATTGTGCACTGTGCATAAGTTTTAGGCAGCTGTGAAGAAATAACGGCTTTTAGAAATCTAAGACGAAGAGTGAGCATAGCAACAAGACACAAGGCAGTTATGGTGCAGCAACAAGGTCTCTCCCAAAGATTTCTTTGAATAAGCACAAAGAAATGAGCATCTTTGAGGATTATAGACCAAGTGGCGGGCCAAAGTACCTGAAGAAACAGCAAACATTTCAAGCTTATTAACCGTTGAAATAGGAAGATGTCTTGCAGTGCCATCAGCTCAGAACTGGTGGGACCCAAGTATGCCTGTCTGGCCTTCCTTCAAGAGTTTCAGTATCACTACTTTTTTGTTTTTAATTGTTACATTTTAATGGCTATATTTCATCAGGCAGACTCCTGTCACTGTTTATTACTGTTCAATTTTTCTTATAAAGTTTTTTGTTTTATAATTGCATATTTGATGTACTCATCCTGCAAAAACTGACAATCTCTTATTCGTACTGAAACATTGGCCTCAGTTGGAAGTTATGTGCACATACTTAGAGAAATATCCTATCTTCTCTCCGTTTAACTGCCTTCCTTCACTCTTCTCCATCAGTGATGAGGTGTCTGGGTATCCCTTCTCGCTGCGTAACCAACTTCAGCTCGGCTCATGACACGGATCACTCTCTGACAACAGACATTTACATCGACGAGAACCTGGAGCTCATCAAAGACAAGACAGACTTCATCTGGTGCCTGAACTACATTATCATCCTAAAGTTACATCCTCATGTCTTGTAGACAGTTGTTTGCATGTCTCTTATCTGTGCAGGAACTTCCACACATGGAGCGAGGCCTGGATGGCCCGCCCGGATCTTCCTGTGGGATTTGGGGGGTGGCAGGTGGTGGATCCAACTCCTCAAGAGTGTAGCCAGGATTTGTACCGATGTGGTCCCACACCTGTGGCTGCTGTACGCTCCGGTCTGGTCCAGTTCAAATACGACACACCATTTGTCTTCGCTGAGGTCCTTCGCTATACTTGTAGACCCTCACGGAATTACATTTACTTCTTGATTTGTATCAAAACTCTTTGTAGTAAATCCCAGCAATTGTACAGTGTGCATTCTGTAAATGGATTCAGAGTGTGACCGTGTGTATCTCAGGTGAACAGTGACAAGATCTACTGGCAGAGGAATGCTGATGGAAGCTTTAGACAGATCAACGTTGAGAAAAACTCCATTGGGAAGTGCATCAGCACCAAAGCTGTGGGTTCGGATGAGCGCGTGGACATCACAGACCTCTACAAGTACCCAGAGGGTCAGAAAACACTCTTATGTTTTTTACACTCGCGCTTATGTGTCCTGCGCACCGTCCACTACACCACGGGCCAGGACAGCACATTAATCTTGAGTGGAGAGTTCAAACAGGGTTTTGTGGAGTGTTGGAAGAAGCTTGACATTAACATTGTTGTCACGTCCTGTGCTTAGCATCACTATTCATGTTTCCATCCAGAGATGCAAATTAAATTTAACTGGAACACCACATAAAATATTTGCGAACAAAGCTCCGTTTCCATCCAACAAAATCGTCACATCCGGATAAACTAAACTAAGGAAAACTAAACTAAAGAAAACTAAAAAGTTGCTGTGTTAAGAGAAGATCCATGGGTCTTAGAACATAGAACACAATAGCTGTGTCCCAGTCCAGAAGTACGCATCCTCCCACAATGGTGCAAGTCCATCTCTTTTCGCCAAAACTCAAAGGGTCCTTAAAATGCACCCTTCACATGCATCTTACTTTCCCTTGAATTCAGAGGATGCATTGACACCATCCTTTGTGACCTCAGATATCCCACAATGCTGTTTTTTTATTTGTATTTACATGTAAGTAACACATTTTTTTAAATAAAGGACAGTATATTCAAGGTTTAAACACAATTGTTAAACATATTTTATTTTAAACATTTATTGTAAACATTAACACTCGCAGACAACTAAATGTTAACTAAATATTGGTGGATGTCATTATATTTTAAGAAGCAGACGAAGGAGTTTATAAAACTTATGAAAACTGAGTGAAGCTAAACCGTCATACTGGTTTAAATTACACAATACATAAAATAGAAAATAATCCCAAAGGGAAATGTGACCAATGCAACCAAAACGAAAATGTATCAAAAGAAAATAAAAAAAAAAATTTAAAAAAATCGAACAATTAAAAATAAGCCCTAAAACACTAGAAAATAAATTAAGCGAAATGAAAGAACTTACAGTGATCTTAGAAATGTATCAGACACAAAACGTAAATATAAAAGAATTGCTTAATGAAAAATATTAATAATACAAGAAAAATTCATTCATTCACTTCAGGATCCAAACTACTGACCCAGCTGGTGGCGCTAATGTACCACAAAAAAACAACAGAAGAATAAGAGGCAAGACCATCCTGTTTACCAAAGGTTTTTGCAGCCTTCGGAGGATCCTCGCAAGCTGCAGCCTTGGTGGCTGGGTAGGAAGGACCCTCCGAAGGCTTTTAGAACCTGGATTGGGACACAACTAATATGCTTTTGGAAGGTGATAGTTCTGGAAGGTGATGATCCCTAATCACTATAATAACGAACTTTAATAAATGACCAAAAATGATGGAAATCGTTCGTTGGTTAGTTCATTAATGGCGCCCCATCACGCCCCAGTTCCGACGGATTGTGCTGTATAAACTTTATTTTATTCTATAAATCATTTCCATCATAGTTTTTCGAGATTAAAAGTTTATCCTACTTTATGCGCATTTTTTAAATGTATGCGCATCTTGTTGTTTCCATCTTGGATTTTCTCATGCAACATTCTAAACATAAAAATAGGTGAATGCAAACGCAGTTACAGCGTCTTCTTTGACTACAAAGACCAGGGGCCTGTACCATGAAGTCGGATTAGCTGGCTAGCCAGGTAAGTTTAGGATTAGTTTGCACCAATGCTGGGTTTTAGGTACCATGAAAGAAACTTGGCTTCAGTTGGTGTTCATTGCCATGGTAACTTGCGCTGCACGGCTAACCTGCTCCGGGGCAGGTTAAGTTCTGGATTCGAGATCTCAAAACGGAATTTGACCAATCAGTAGAGAACATTTAAGTTACGCAACTAATTTCTAGTGTCTGTTGCAATGGCTTGTCCTTTTCTGAGAAATCCCGTGGACATTTCCGCGCAAATTGTTCGAAGAGCGCTTCGCAGAGAAAGAGTTTTTAGGGACAGACAAGATCCCATTGCCTTCCCTGATAGTTACTTGTATGAAAGATACAGATTTTCTGCCGAAGGCATATTGTATCTAGAGCCGCACATAACAACAAATGTGACGCATCGAAGCCATGCCCTTACTGTAACGCAAATGGTATATATTGCGTTGCGTTTTTTTGCATGTGCGTGTGTGTGTGTGTGTGCGTATGTGTGTGTGCAAGCATTTAAAATTATTTTAACTATTAACAGTAGTTCAGCAGTGAAAGCATATTGAAATCCAGTAATTGAAAAGTAGTTAGTAACACTACAACTTTAGTGATCATTCTTCATTTGTCCGGTCGAATGCTTTTAACAATTACACTGTTATTGTAAAGTGTTAGCATAATTTTTACGGGCGTGCAAATACATAAACTAATGTTACATATACATAATTAGACCTTGATGTATAAAATATGTATTTAATTTACGCATTAACGCTATCCGCAATCTTTCTCCAACAGTCTTCTCTCGCTTTGGCAGCAGACACGGTATTACTGCGCGCTTGTAAAAAGGGCTTAAATTCATTGTATTTCTCCATTATAATAGTTTGCTCCTCAGCGGAGAAATATAAGGACCTCCCTCTCTCCATGTCGAACGCAATTGGTTGTTCGGTGGTACGTCACTCTTTCATGTGCACGCGCGTGCCTCAAGTAATCAAGTAATCCTTTGTTAACCCAGGATCAAAGCCTGGGTTAACAAAGAAAGTTGTTGAGCTTCATCATGGTACCATTAATGCCTGATTGCATCGGTTTGGATTTGTCAACCCAAAACTAATCCTGTAACTCTGAGTTTGTTCATCTACGTTCATGGTACAGGCCCCACGTCTAATGGCGAAACGAGGACTGTGTTGCTGTTTGTAGACTTCTGATTGGCCAATAGGATTTGAGTAAAGGAAATGACTTCCATCTGTTAATTAGGTTAAGTCTTATGATGCATTTTGTATTTTCATGTGGACAAACGTGTGGACAAAGTGAGAAAAAAAAACTATTTTCAAACATTACAGGCACACGGAGACTTTGTTTACCGTTCTTTTTCTATCTTACAAAGCCAGCAAAAAAGTTCTTTTCTGGCCGAGTGAAACATAAGACGTCCCACCCTCCTCTAACTTTAGTTCTCAGTGATTGGATATTTACACTAAAGAGCAGTTCATTGATTGGATATTTGCTCGCAGTTGTGCGTTTCATTCCCTGACTTCTGCTTTTTCACATGTGAAACTTATAATAATAAATAGAGTTACTGAAATGTTATAGTTACTTATAATAATAAATAGAGTTACTGAAATGAGGAACCGAAAAAACGCGGTTCACTAGCACATAACAAACCGAGGTACCAAGCAGTTTGGTATAACAACGAATATCATGGCATCTGTAGTATTAACAGCACACAGTAGTTTTACAACACAACAAACACTAGTACAAGTTTGATCATTTTCATATGGGCTACAAATAGCGAGGAGTAGGTTGGTTCTTCTTAGTGTGCAGGACACCTCCCCTGTGTTGTGAAATTATAATTATTAACGCATTGTAAATAATTTAAATAAATTAACATAACATTGTTACATAACATTACATTGTATATAATGCAAAAAACAATAAAAAGTTTTTAGGAAAATTTATAGATTTAATACACTGTTGGATTAATATTAACTCGTGTTTCTACTTCCTTTCTGAAGCTGAGAAACAGCACTGAGAAGGGCTTTAGTGGATGTTTTACTCCTACTCTCTACACTCATTTTGGATGATACTCTCCATCAGGTTCAGAAGAGGAGCGAATTGCTGTGGAGATGGCAAGTCGGTTTGGCTCTAAGCCCACTCTGTACCCACAGTCTGACCAGAGGGATGTCACTCTGGAGGTGGGTCTGCAAAGAGACGAGCCTCAAATACCAGAAGACATGGAAGTTTTTCTCATTGTGAAGAACCAGAGCAAGGAAAAGCGTTCAACTGACCTGCTGCTGGAGCTGCTGGACATGTCCTACACTGGGGTTCTCAAGAGCACCATCAAGAATGAGAAGATTCACATCCATCTCAGACCTCAAGAGAGTGAGTACCATTTCCTTGACGTGCAGTTAGGGAGGGGAGGGTGAGGCAGTGTACTTACAGTTATTTTCCATTAAATTCACCCTTGGGATTTTTTAAAATTGCTGATTTCATGTTAAAAAAAGAGATGTGCAGTGAGGCACTTTGAGTGTAATATTTTGGTATTAAAATAATCAACCATATGAGTTATTATATGAGTTTAGCTGAGTATAGGATGTACAAACAACTTTATACGGGTTTTTCTTGTGACAAGCAATCATAAATACTGCAATTAGCAAGCTACAGTAGCTAGCAGACCAAGTGCAGCTGTCTAGGCATTGTTAAGTTTAGACTCATTTTTAAAATGGAGAAATATGGATCTAAACACAAGAAAGTTTCCAAATTGGACTTTCAATCGAAGCAGGGGAAGACCAACACCTTTTTTAAAAAGTGAAGAAAGAAGAGGAACACTTCCACACACAAGTTATTACTTCTATTCTTCAGACAATGTGGCATATGGAATTCATCTACAGAAAACCAAGTTGATGATAATAATAGTTTTTGTTTTACACAGTGCATATATGGAAAAATGTGGAATTTAATTTTTCAAAACAATCAATGGTTGCCAATCAACTGCTTGTAAATCTGACTGATGACATCAGTGCCTCACACCAGCCATGAACCTCACCGCACATAGCCAGAGCAGTAACGTCGGAGAAGAATTTTTTTTTTTTGCATTTAAAAAAGGAATACACTTTTGTTGTCACTCCTGTCCTTATATTAAGCATTATGTCTAGGGATATTAGCTGCAAGTCACCTTGCAGTGCGAGTAAGGAACAGGTTGGTGTCCCTCCCTCAATGAATTTCCAATCAGAGCCAGCCCAGAGGAGAGCAGACAGACGTGATAATAACAATCAAAAGAACACATATAGTCCAAATGCAAACATAATGGAATTTAACAACAAATCATTTTTACTCTTGCTCTCTTTGCTTTGCAAACATGGTTCTCTGCTTATTGCTGTCCTACAACAGCAAACTCAGTCCAAAACCGAGTACAGAACACATTCTATTCCACCAAAATACAACACATTCCATCTGTATTATCATAGTAACACACATGGCTTTCACTTATTGGTGAAGCACACAATTCCGCCATGATGACTGTTACAGAGTCAGTAACATATGTATCTAGAAAAGCCTTTAAGATGTTGTTGTAGTTATGGTGGTGGTGGGTGGAATGTTCTGGACTTGTAATTTAAATGTCAAGTTTTTTTAACGAAAATCTGTACCATGCCTTTTAAAAAAAACTGATTAGATCAGAACATGTTTCCATTTTCCATGTTGTGATCCATGATCTATGCATTTCTATTTTATTAGCAACACAGAAAATATCAAAAGTATTATAAACAGTGAGGGAAATAAGTATTTAAACACTCCATGATTTCTAAGTGGGAGAACTTGAAAAATAGCAGGGTGTTTAAATAATTATTTCCCTCACTGTTTTTATAATAGTGTCCAGGGCAAATGCTGAATTATTGACTGAAGGCCATGTTGACTGACTACTGAACTCTTTATCTCTGCATTCCTTTGTCTCCTGCAGGCAAACGTCTTACATACACAGTGAAGTACTGCGAGTACAAGAGTCATGTGATGCATCCCGGTGCCATGCTACTGACACTCACAGGACGCGTCATTCAGACCAGGCAGATTATGGCCACGCAGTTTAACTTCAGAATGCGCACTCCAAACCTCAGCATCACAGTAAGCAGGCCCATGCTTTACCCAAATAGTTTATTAAAGCCACTCTCTAATAAAATTCGATGTGTTTTGAATCCTGCTCCAGGTCTCCAGCTTTTATAATTTGTGTGACAGCAGAACACACAGTGAGTAGATATATCATGGAGTGTTCTAGAATTTTCAGCACATTTCCACTGTGAGAGACAGAATAAAAAAAAATATTTAATAGTTTTAATAGCCTTTGTTAAAAATTACTTTTCCAGTAGATCTTGTCTAGATCTGTCAGGTTTCATGGCTGTCGCTGAGTCTCATTTCCCTCCAAAGATTTGGGTCATTGTCATGTTGGAAGACCCAGCCACGGCCCATCATTACTGCTCAGACTTAGGGAAGGAGGTTTTTGCCCAATTTCTTACAACGCTCTGTTCATCCTCTCCTTAATACTTTGGAGGTGCTCCACCGCCTGTGCAGAGGAACACCCCCAGAACATGATGCTTCCAGCCCCATGCTTCAGCGTAGGTCTGGTATCATTGGGATGATTCTTATCATTCTTCCTCCCAACACGGAGTTAAGACCAAAATGGTGTTATCTGACCACAGGACTTTTTCCTATGACTGCTCTGGATCATCCCATGATGACTTAAGCTTGACCATCGATGCGATATATGACTTTAAACCATATTGTCTTAGTGCAGGCGTGTCAAACTTGGTTCCTGGAGTCTGTTCCTGAGGCCCTGGACAGTTTAGGTCCAACCTCAACCAAACACACCTGACGCAGCTCGTTAGGTTCTTTAGGCTGTCTGCAGAGAAACTCTGCAGAGCTCCGGCCTTCCAGGAACTGAGTTTGACACCCCTGTCTTAGTGATATACTGATAGTAGCCATGGACCAGGTGGTCCCAGCTATTTTCAGGGTATTAAGCAGCTCCTCCTGTGTGTTTCTGGGTTGATTCTTCACCATTCTCTGCATTATTGATAGCCCACCAGGAGAGATCTTGATACCGACAGTCATCATTAGCATCCTCCATTTTCTGACGGTTGCTTTAACAGATGTTTCTTTTTTTCACCAAGCTGCTCAGCAATTGCGCTTTAGCCCTTTGTGAAGGTGTACAGTTTTGTCTCTTGTGTCTTGACAGCTCTTTGGTTTTGCCCGTGTTGTTACTTTTGACAGATTGTGGGGCGCACAGGTGTCTTTATGATAAATAACGACCTCAAAGAGGTGCTGCTAAAATTATTGTGAGCAGAGTGTTGCAGGACTATAAACAAATAACCGTCTTCATTAGCAAGTGATCAAATATTTACTTGACCCAGTATTTTTCAAATGAAATGTTTAAAAAAATCTTAAATTTCAGGATTTTCTAAAGTGGTTACTTGCAAGAATCACAGGGTGATCAAATAAAATGTTACATCTTGAAACGCTAGAAGCATTTCCTTCTTTATTTAGTGTTTTGTTTTTTTATATTCGCAAGAACGTTCTTCAGAAATTCTGTTTTTTCTGGTCTCAGGCTTTGGAGGAAGCTGTGGTAGGAGAAGAGTTCAGAGTTGAGGTCTCTTTCCAGAATCCACTAACTCAAGCCTTGAATAATGTAACGTTTCGATTCGAGGGGCTGGGGATGCAGAATGTCAAGAAAATCCACTACGGGTGAGTGATGCATTTTCAAAGTTTACTTAGACTGAAAGTTCTGGACATTTCCGTCCTTAAAGAGATCATTTCCTCTGATGAGAACAAAAATCAGCAAACATTCTACCACTTACACATGATGCCCATCTATTTACAATCATCTGCTGTGCATCTTGTTTTACTCTAGAGTATGCTAATGGTGGTGGGTGGTACGGTAAGTAGGTAAGAGGCCTCTCAGTAATTAGGTTGCCTAGTCGGGGGTGTTCCTGAGAGGAGTTTGCATGTTCTCCCAGTGCTTTGTGGGTTTTGTCTGGGTACTTTGGTAGTGGAAAACATGCATCAGGTCAGATGAATACTCTAAATTCCTCTATGGAGTGGATGTGGGTGTTGCCCTGTGATAGATTGGTAAATGAATGAATAAAGTTCAGTATGGTAACAACCCAATCAGAGAGGGTACATAATGAGCACTGGAAGAACATATTGCTGAGGAAACCCCTATCTGTAGTTGTGGACTTATTCAAATCTCAATCAAGAATCCATCAGGACTAATCTTGACACAGATGCAGCTGCCTCCTCTCTGCAGTTCCCTTTCAGTCGTTCACTTTGACCTATGTCAGGTGACCGACTATAGGAATTACTTTCTCAGTGGCCAATTATCTCCAACCTCAGGATGATGTGCTAGTGGAACACCCTGAGGGAGAACTGCCGAGCGTCTGGCTGACTAGAGCAGAGGAGCACGCGTCAAGCTGCGCCTTGGCCCCTCCCCGTTTGCACAGTATGTTCCCTGACTTGCGCATGAAGATACGCAAATGATAGGATGGATGCATTGCTTGGCTCCTCTTACGACCCTACAATCATGTTCAAAGTCAGTCAGCTCACCTCTGCCTCCTAGTGGCGTGGAGTCTCTGACTTGGCTTGACATTGAGCTGCATGCAGTAACCGTTTTAGGCAGGTAGAGTGCGCTCTAAGGTGCCAATTCAGAGGGGGCTCCCACTCAGCACTTAGAAAAAAAGACAGAAAAACGCACCACTACATTTTTTCTATTTGTTATATCATGGCACCCCCTGCAGGTGCATGGGCTCTCACCAGCTGAGAAGGTGCGACGGGTAGGCGGGTATGCATAATCTACTTTATAAAATTTTGAGAAGGGTCTCGTCCGAGAAGTAATTCAGTATAGGACCACCACTGGCCGTGTATGCTAATCTCACTGCACAATGAACGTTTTTTTTCACTGGCCGGTTGTAAGTAGTTGGAGATGATTGGGCGCTAGATTTAACCCGTAATCGGTCACCCAACATATGTCTCCATCCCCTCTTTCAGGGAATGCTGGGGTAGCACACGTAAGCAAGACAATTCTTTTACATGTAGATGTGGTAAACATCAGAAACAGGAATCAACCAGAGGTACCAGTACGTGTGGCTGTACCTTCTACTATGTGTCTCTGAATAGCGGTGTTCTTGTGCTCATGTGTCTCTCTCCACCTGATAGTGACGTGGAGGAGCTGGCAACCATCACTCTGATGATGAAGTTTGTTCCTCTGTTCTCCGGCTACCAAAAGCTCCTGGCCTCCTTGGACTCTTACCAACTGACTCAAGTCCATGGGTTTGCTGACATTGCGGTCCTCTCAAAGTAAAAAAGATCATTACCCTGTTCAAAACACAGTCTTTTAAAACATAATGAAACTCTAGTTAAATGTATTGAAACTGATGTGAATTATATGGCCAAGGTGGCCCAGAGAAGGAATGTGGTTTGTAAAGATTTGTAGTTCAATCTGGAGGGTCACCTCTTAAGGCCTCTACACACTGATCCATGTTGAGATTTGGACAAATCTCAGGGTACTCTTCATCTGGGTCGAGGAAATATTGGTGCAATAACACTCCCTGCCTGAAGATGGCATTTACGGTAGAACGTATGCACAGGGAAAAAGATAACGACAGAAGAAATTAAAAAATACAAAAAAATCCTGGATGTCGAGCGGTTGACACTATTGGTGGCTGATCCCACGGAGCTGTGTGACAAAAATGTTCTTTGGCACCACTCGCTCTGTCAGAAGTGTGAGCTCCCATAGTATTCCATAGAGACGTGTTCTCGCATGAAACTTCGGATCGAAAAATTGGATTGGTGTGTAAAGGCCTTTATTCCTCACAGTGGCCAAAACAGTCTCTTGAAATCCACATCAGACTATAAATATGGCTTTCTCTGAATACAAAAGGGCTTAATTTTGGATGTCAGTTGGACTCGAGACACTGTTTCCAAACTCTCTGCCCCAGGTTCAAAGGAAATGTTATTTAAGTAATATTTTTGTGATTTGAAGTGAACAGAGCACTTTTTTTTAATTCTGTGAGATTTTTCTCTTTTGTCTCAATATTTTAGTGTCCATGTAATTTTTATGTGCTATGTATGTTGTGAAATAATAAATAGATAATTGTCATAATCATAATATCTTGATTATTCCTCAAACAATAGCGTACTGACAGATTCTATGATTGTAGCGCTCCTAATGTAACCCCATCTCGGAGGGCTCACAACATACAAATGTGTCGCACATGGTTGGCTGAGTGAAGCAAAAGCTTACCAATAACGTCACCCTCCTTATCCCGGAAATCTCATGTGAGCATGTGCACACGCTCTCTGTGTCATGGCCAAGCTCTAATTATGCTTTCGGTTGCCTCAATCGGCCCGTATTCTCGACCGTTTTTTTTTGGTTCAGTCATTGGGCTCATTCTCTGTCACAGTAGTACCCCGAGATACAAAATCTCGAACATTTCGTATCTCGTAGGTAGTTTTACATGTAAAACGTCTAATCCGTGCAATGGCTCTCAGAAACAACAGTATATGTAGATGAAACATGTAAAACCAGAGAAAATCAAGTAACGTTTCTTCAATCTTTAAATCTACACATTGTTAATGTAATAAATGATAATAAAACAAAATAAAACACAAGCAAAATACGTAACATGTTCACAAATGTGAAACCTTACCTTGAGTCAAGCGTTGAGGAGGTGGAACGGATGGCAGAAATCTTTACGGCACCACGTATGAAAGTTATCTTTCTCTAGATATTTCACAAATTACCAACACCAACACGGTTTCGAGCACAAGCCCAGACAGTATCGAGTGTACTGGAGAAAATGCTTCTGAGAGCGTGTCACAGAGTTTCTCTAAGTTGCACTACAGAACAGCACTTTCCACTTTATAAACGTTATTTCTTTTACGACACCTTGACTCTAACATTTGTTATAGCACATTATTAGTAATCTATACATAATATTTCGCTTGATTTAAAGTATTTTAAAGAGTATCAGCCCCTTTAGCGGTATCCGCAATGGGAGAATGGAGCACCAGGAGCGACGTCAGACTTAACAAGTGGATAATAGAATAGAACCATTGGTGTTTGTTCATATCTCAGTTTTTTTTTCATATCTCGAAGCAAAACATTTCCCCAAAGACCTTTCATATCTTGAAGGAAAGCATTCGTATCTCAGGGTACCACTGTAAATCATGATCTAATGGCTTTACATTAAAATCTTAATGAAATATATATAAAAAAATGAACCCAATTAATACTGAATCAACAAAATACAGCTGAAGAATGAGTAATATTCATCAGTTGAGAATAAAAAATAAAAAATCCAAAAATCTCCTTAAATATAGAGCTTTGTAGTTAATTACTATTAGTTCTGGAGACACTAAATAGTATCAATGTTCTTTAGGATATTATTAATTCCTGTTATTGAATTTTACTTTATCCTTTTAATATTGAAGACTCTACAGACTGGTTTATAATGAACAGAAAGGAAACAAGTTTATTAATAGCACAGGAAAGCATTCCATTCACCTCGAGCCCCTCTTGGGTCAGTCGTGAAAAAAGAAGAGGCGGAACTCCGCTATGTGTAAAATACCGTCAATCACGCAGTCACAGTGACATCATATATTTAACATAACTGGCTTAACGTTATTTAGTATCATCGTTGATATTAATTTTATTTGCAATGACTACAATTTTCCATCACAAATTGAACTGGTCGTGATTACTCCAGCCAGTCATCAGCTAGGGCTAATGCATATTAGTGCTAGCAAGTTATAGAAGACTTTTTTATACACAGCAATACACTTAATTCTTTTTTTGTTCGATTTAATCATGTCTCATTTCCTTTTTCAAACTTGATCATTGAACATTCACTAACAGAGAATCTAGAAATCGTCACCGACATAGCAGTCATTAATGTATACAACTACAGTTTCATCGTTCACCCCAAAGAATGGATAGAGTGGCTCGGTGAAATGCTGCTCTTTAAACGAGTACAAGAGGAAGCCGTTGTCGCAATCATAAAACGAGACCAGACCCTCGTCATAATCCACAAACACACCTATAATATTAGGGTTTTTTGTTTGAATCTCAGTGCGCTGAGGAGTGGCCCACGCAAAGTATTCATAAGGATTCATCCGACTCAAGATCCAAAATCCATTCTCTGGGGAAAATGTGAGCGTTTGCTTCCTGTTAACAGATTCTCTGGCCACTCCTATATCCCACTTCAAACATCCATAGACGTACACCTCGTAGTAAAGCTTGCCTGATCTGTATGCTTTGTCTCCTAGGAAACATGGGTAATGGGTGAACCTTTTTGGGTTGTTTTGGTACTTAATCTTTGACTTTGAATAAGAAAATCCTTGCCCATAATCATGCAAATCAACGTGTGGATTAATGGTGTCCTCATCAGGGAGCACGAGCACTGTGGAAGAGCAGAGAAGATGATATGCGTATTGTGAAGGGATAGGGATACGAATGAACAGTAGAAGATGATAAATACCTCCATACTGCCGAACCCTCCTCAGCACTGTGGACATACAAAAGATCAAAAATCAGCAGTGAAAGAGACGCTTACAGTTCTGATGTCATCCATTAATGGTGTTACAATCATCTAGGGCTGAAGGATATACCGAAAAAATACATTTTTTAAATATCTGTTGATAATTCTGATAAATGTCTAAACAAATCCCTTATTATGGCAATCAGATTGGTTATCCATAACAGGCTTGTATTCCTAATACACTTCATAAATTGATATTGAACTTCGTAAAAATAAATAAATAAATTATATATATATATATATATATATATATTAGGGGTGTAACGGTTACGCTAAAATCGTATTCGGTTCGGTACGGTGTCTTGGAGAGTTCGGTTCAGTACAAAACAATAAGAACTTACAAAATCTTTATTTTGAAAAGCTGCCAATACACAATAGAATTCTTGCATAAAATAAATAAAAGTGACACATTTGGGTGATATTTTAAATAAATTGCACTCTTTATTAAGAAAAACACATTTTTTTTTTTAATAAAAAATTAAATATTGCAACTAGTTAGGATAGATTACCTATCCTTATTTTCTGAAGAGAGCACAGATCTGGTTGCAGTGACAATATCTCCAGCAGTAGAAAATGTTAGATGTGTTGCCTGCCCGATCTCCGTGGAACAATGTCGGCATACAACTTTAAATTTATCCACTCGTCTATCCCCGTTATGTATTTTAACAGAGAAGCCAAAGTGTCTCAAACAGGAGACCGTAGTGAGGTGAGAGGGTCTTCAAGCTCTGGCTTCTCTTTCGCTTTTGATATGGTTCTCGCGCTCGTGCTCGTCACTCAATAGCGTCTGTGCGGAAACTCGCCTAGGAACATTGTTCCGCTGCGCTTAATATCGCGCTAATAATAGATTTATATTATTTAATAAAAATACCGAATACCGAAACGGTACGCAAGTGTACCGAACCGAACAGGCCGTACCGAAACGGTTCAATACATACCGTGAACCGTTACACCCCTAATATATATATATATATCTGTGCTGTTTAGTATTATAACTGTTGTATATTCCCCTTGTAATTGATGTTCGTCTGAAGCCAGAAGGATGTTCCACAGGATGTTCCTCGAGGGCAGAGTTATGCTACTCCGCTTTCCCAAAAACATTTGGTTAGGTTAACTGAATAATCTAAATTCCCCACCGGCAGACCCCCATGACCCCGAAAGGAATAAGCGGCATGGAAAATGAATGAATTAATGTATTCTTTGGATTATAGATAGAAGGTGAGGGCAAACTACTGAAAAGTTAACTATAAATGTTTCTTATGTTTAGTAAATGCTTTCTGAAGGCTGTTATATTTTTTACAGTTAAGAATTGTATCTTTTTTAGATATTTCATTATGTTGTTCTTATTTATTTTGTGCAGTTTAAGTCACTGTTTAATAAAGGATGGTGTTTGTGCACGCACTTATTTGCATGATATTTTAGCAGAAAACGAAGGGGAAAACATCCTGAAATCAGCACTAAAAATAGGCAAAAAAAAGCAGTTATCGATCATCGGCTGATCCTGATCTCTAAACATCGGCAGAAAACCAATATCGGCCAACCTCTACACTGAAGTATACAACTTAAAAAAAGTGACACATGAAAATGTAATTTATGTTAATTAAATTAATTGATTGTTAATCAATCAAACAACATTGACTTTTGTCATTTCTTTGCCAGCTTTTATTTACAATTATGGTTGGGTAAGTTAAGATGGAAAATAGTACACCACCTTTTTTTTGGACTACACCAATGTTCTGTCAGATTTAGAAACATATGAACCCTACAGAGCAGCTATCAGTCTCTTCTGTTGTTTAATATATTCACTTGATCTTCTAATGAAAAACTACTTCCATTGACAATTTAAAGTTGTTTATGGCGTCCTACAAATAATTGAATTTACATGTATTACATTTACATGGCGTACCCTCCTCATGGAACTGCAGCTACAGGACACCTTCTGAAGGTTGCAGACTCTGGTAATGTGTAAAACTGATGTTACGAGGAGACGGTCTGCTGTTTACAGGGGTTTGTTGCTGCAGATTCAGTCAAGAGTTGCTTCCTAAGTGGAAAGGGTGAAATTCTGGAAGAGCGATGGAATGGAATTAAATAGAATTGATGAAGCTCCTTTTAGTTTTTCTCAGCAGTGTAGTAATCCGCTGTGATTTAAAAAGCCAAATTGCAGATGAAAAACACAAAGTGCTGTGGAAGATTTGAACATAACTCGCGAGGGTGAAGAACATTAGCAGTACAGTGCAGATGTTTTAATTCAAGTGAAGAGTTTTTTCTTTTAGAGTACGGAAGAGAGCTTTGAAAACGTACCATTTTTTCGGAGTTTTTCATTCAGCGTCCTCATCAGTTGTGCTATGGTTTCACTGAGAAAGTGAAGACTTACGTCAGAGTCCATTCTGACCTTGGTGCTCCTCACGGTTCTTTCTGACTCACGTAACATCATCTATAACGTGAGAGAGGACAATAACGTTTGAGGATCCTGTGTTAAATAAATAAATCCTGTGTTTCATTGCTTGGGGAGCTAAGGGAGAAAACAAGTTTTTAGACGTCAGCTCAGGACACAAAAGAACTGAAAGGGCACCAATAAGGATTACATAGCTTTCACATATCGTATTTCACAGAAATTAAATGCTTAATCAGTCAAGGCCAAAGTTAGCCTTGTGTACATGTTTGGCCATGAGCCGGACTGGTGACCCCATGAGACCTTTGCATTAATTTGAATATTTTCATATTACTGAAGGGTAATAGAAGTGGGCATCACTGTGGCCTTTCATTTAGAAGGCTCGCCTGTGACCATCCTGGGAGAGGTTTATGTGGGTTTCCTCTTGGTACTCCAGTTTCATTATAGTATTGATTTTATTGATTATTTAAAGCATTCCAAATTTGAAGACCTGTATTTTTATGTGAATTAGCAAAATAAAGTGAATTATTTTCTTTAGACCTATTTTGTAATCTCTTCATGGGGTCTATACAAATGATTTTTTTAAAAATGAATAAAGGGAGTAATCAGTAATTTAATTACATTGGACTGTGCTCTGTTTGATCGAAATGGAGCAGCTAGTGCTGGGCGATATGGAAAAATTATATATCACGATATGGATTATTTTATATCACGATAACGATATATATCACGATATACCACAATAAAGTACGTTTTCAGTTATTCTCTGAAAAGTTTGACAAAAATATCATTGCATACTTTTTTTGCAACTTTATTTTGAAGTGACATTTAACTGAACTGTCACAAATGAGAAAAACTACATTTTAGTGCAGCAATGTAAACGTATCAAATGATGTGGTGGAGGTAGAGCTACAGTAGCCTTCACATTTTTTTAACCACATCATAGTTATTTAAATAGTATTTAAATAAACTAATTTTAAATAAACTATTTAAAAAAAATAAATAATGGACCACACTGCTAACATCCTTCTCTACTTGGGCCCGGCATGCGTTATATAAGCGAGGAGACATTACTGAAGTGCTTACGACTGGGCATAACGTACCTCGGGTCAAGCACTTTGACGAGGTCTCGGAAGCTACCCTTCTCAACTGCATACCGGGGATCATGCCTTTACAACAGTAATGCAAGATGGCACATGTGATTTCTTTATGGCGCTGGGACGTTTTTTCATACGGTGTGCATTTTATGAAAGACTCTTTAATTTTAGGCTGGCTATATTTTTTCTCGCCACTTGCCCGGGCTGTTTCACAACTTTCTTTACGTCGCATTTCTTCGATTCTCCAGTATTCTTATTCGTGAACCTTCTTCAAGTGGTAAAAGAGGTTTGTTGTGTTGGCGTCGGGCGCGGAAACAGTTTTTTGGCAGAGTTTGCAGATGACTGTCTTCTGCTCTGCGTCGGAGCTCTTGAAGCCAAAATGCAACCAAATCACTGACGTACCCCACGTTTAGGTAAAAGAACTTCTTGGGCTGCTGCCTGCGTAGCAGTTTCAATTTGTTGTGACTCCGGGCATTCATCTTCAACCTCTTGCGTCTCCATCTTTAAGCACTCACGAGTTAACTAGCGTAAAGCATGTCGCAACAACGTAAAGCGTCACGTCGCAAAATCACAAGACGGAGTTTCTTTGCGAAAAAGTTCATTTTTATTCTTGATTATCACTTATATAAAGGGTAGAGTATGCATTGCATAGCCACAAGACATTATCATACATTTGTCATAGCCTATTTAATGCAATATTTTCTTTATTTATTGACAAAATTAGGTTAGAAACGATAGAAGAGAAATAGGACGATAGACAATTTTCTATCGTCCCCACGATATATATCGTCATATCGCCCAGCACTAGGAGCAGCACAACAAAAAACCCTCGTTATGAACATATCACCCCTGTACTTCAACATCTTCGATGGCTGCAGATTAAATACTGCATCATCAAAATTCTACTTGACTGACCTCCAATGCGCTCGACCGCCTGTGCCTCTCATCACCATCTCACAGACCTGATCATCATTTACACACTTCAGAACCTCTGCTACCCTCACTCTTGCAATACCACGCCTTCCATTGGCTCATGCAGCTCCATCGCTGTGGAACAGCCTTTCGCAGGATGTAGGTTACAGTCACAATAGTCAATGAATCAAAACTTAAAACTATTTTTTTGGCTTGGTTTTGTCTGTTAATTTTAGTGTTACAGTGCTCAGCATAAATGTATACTCATAAACAACCTTTAGTTTCCTTTGAGAATCAACATTTTCTATGAGATACTACAATACAAAATACTCACACAGATTTGGGCCATTGATAGCAATATTTGTTCATTTGCTCACACAAAAAATGATTTACTCAACAAATTCATTCAAGCCCATGTTGCAAAAATGAGTGCAGCACTACAGCTTTCTTCTGAACAGGTGTCAACCACAGGTGAATCTAATGATTCATTTAAGAAGAGTCCTGGTGACTATAAAAGGGCAATACTTAACAAAGACTCTAACATGGCTCCCCATGGAAGAAAAATGCCACAAAATCTGACAAAAGAAATAATTTCTTTACACAAAAGGTGAGGCCTACAAGAAACTCATCAAAGCATTACATATCAGTCAAAATATAATGGCAAGATTGATCCAAAAATTGGAGAAGTGCAACTATCTTAAAAAGAGACGTCCAGGCAGTTCATGGAAGGTAACAACTCAAAAAGAGCAACTTCTGATTAGAAGAGTTTAAGACAATCACCAGTAAAGGTCACTGCGGTTGGCTAAAGCCAAATTAGAGCAACTGTTTACTGTGACACCACACGGCGCGCACTGCAGAGGAATGGCAAAAGATGAAGACTACTGGGTCTCAATAGTATGGAGTGATGAGACAAAGATCTCTGTGTTTGGAACTAATGGTTTTGAAACTGTGCTGCGTCGTAAAAATGAGGATTTCAGAGAAAAAAACCTGCTGCCTACTGTGAAACATGGTGGTGGCAGTGTCATTATGTGGGGCTGCAGTAGTGCTGGGGAGCTGCATTTCATTAATCTCCTGAAGATTTTGTGATCCAAGTTCTAATCCCCAATTATTAACCCATAATTCAAGTTATGGGTTAAATAAAACTGTAAAGCTACTGATTAAATTCATACTTTTTAAAGGCGCGCACTGATTTATGTCGAGCACTGTATTAAATTGTTTTAATCTGCTCTTTTCGGTTTCTGCTCCACATTTGTTATATTCTTATCTCTTATCGTCTTGAAAGATAATGTAATATATATATGAATGAACACGTTGGATGAGACACAAACCTGTACAATCTGGAGGTGATCTTGAGATCTTAAGAGCTTCTCCAGCTCAGAGTTCCTCCTCGTCAGCTCTGTGATTTCTCTCTGAAGCTCTTGAATGTGATCCTGGGCCTGCTTCTCCGCTACTTTCTGCTGTTCCTCCAGCATCTTCAGCACCTCGGTCTGACATGCCTCGATGGACCGGATCAGATCAGAGAAGAGCTCGAGATGCTCCTGCTTCTCTTTCTCTATCTTCCCCTGATTTATTCATGCCAAACAAATCAGGAGTTGGCATAGTTAGGATTTTTATGTCTGATTTATGTTATCTTTTATTTAATATACGTGGAAAAACACTGTTTTTGATGATGGAGTAATGCAAAAGATCCTAAGAGTTCTTGGGTGCAGGTTATATCTGTTTTCCCATCTCACCTTTCTTGTTTCCATTGATTCTTTGATGTCTTCGATCTTCTTCATTCGATCTTGGACCTCATACAGAGCATCTGCCTGAGACTTTATCAGTAGGCACTGTAAATGGAATACACAGGAGGGTTTATCACAAAGTGCACCTCTCCATCTAAAGCAAATAAACACAACCAAACAACAATTGATACGTTCACACAAAAGATGTAATGTGTAATAATGATCAAAGTTTCAGAGACTACTACCATTGTCTGTCAATGGACAGGACACAGAAGAGCTGCATAATGTCAGACTAAACAAATGGATATCACAGCAGTCACTAAATGGAGACCCCCAAAAACAAATAATGAACCTTTGTGAGGAGAGTGTACGGAGTATGGAGGGACATCTTTGTTTTAAAGATATCCTTTAGACCTTTAATCAAAGACATTAGGGGTGTAACGGTTCATGGGAATGTATTGAACCGTTTCGGTACGGCCTGTTCGGTTCGGTACACTTGCGTACCGTTTCGGTAGTTTTTTTTATTAGATAATATAAATGTATTATTAGCGCGATATTAAGCGCAGCGGAACATTGTTCCTAGGCGAGTTTCCGCACGGACGCTATTGAGTGAAGCACAGTAGAGCTGCACGAGTAGCTGTGAGAAATGGCAACAGCGAAAGAGAAGCCAGAGCTTGAAGACCCTCCCACTTCACTACGGTCTCCTGTTTGGGAACACTTTGGCTTCTCTGTTAAAATACATAACGGGGATAGACGAGTGGATAAATTTAAAGTTGTATGCCGACATTGTTCCACGGAGATCGGGCAGGCAACACATCTAACATTTTCTACTGCTGGAGATATTGTCACTGCAACCAGATCTGTGCTCTCTTCAGAAAATGTGGATGGGTTAATCTTTTTAGCCTAAAACTTAAAAAGTTAGTTTTGGTGATAAGTTTTCAGGTCCTAACTAGTTGCAGTATTTCATTTTTTATTTAAAAAAATTTGTTTTTCTTTATAAAGAGTGCAATTTATTTAAAATATCACCAAAATGTGTCACTTTTATTTATTTTATGCAAAAATTCTATTGTGTATTGGCAGCTTTTCAAAATAACAAGCTTTTCTTATTGTTTTGTACCGAAAATAAACTGAACCGAGCTCTCCAAGACACTGTACCGAACCGAATACGATTTTAGCGTACCGTTACACCCCTAAAAGACATCAATCAAAATATTCAAACAAAGTGCTGATCAGGTGATAGTTGTGGAGCTGGTAACCAAGACTAGTAAGAGGCTAGCAGAATGCTAATTTTATTACAAATATACTTGTCATAAAAATGTTACCTTTATCTATGCTTTACGTGAACAAAAATTAGGATTTGAAGGAAGTGGGGTAACCTCCACTGAACCTTCATCTAACAGAAGCTCAAATAGCTTCTTGTGGCACACTGAACAGGTATCCTGTTGAACAAAACTGTAGCTTCTTTTCAAATCACATACAGTGCCACCAAGTGGTCAAGTGTTATAATTTGAATGCAAGCAAAAAATAGGCTACAAGTGGCATGCCTCATTAAAAGTGCTTTCTAAACAAATGTTACAAAACACATTTGGACCGTTTTAGCATGATTAATCAAAACTGTCAAAAAAAGATCCAACACTACAACCCTTTCTCTCCCGCCCCATTCAGAACAACACGTTACATAAAAGAAAAAGAAAGAACTTTTTTCAAATGTTCACTCCTTCGCACTTGACGCAGAAAACCCTTTTGACAGAATCAACTGGAAATTCTTGTTATTCCACATTCGAGAGGATTGGTTTTGGAGATCAAATAACAGCCCAAGCTTCACCAGTTCCATTATGCACTAACCAAGTCACACATTTAGTTACAAATATTTCCCGCAGAGTTGTTTAGCCTCAACTACACAACTTTTAATAAAACAATAGACAAAAATTTCAAGGCTCGATGAACCTTCCACTATTGTTGCCAGAAATACAAGGACTAAAAGCCCCAAATAATTACCATTATATTTGACCAAATCACAAATGCATCTACTCTAACATTCCTAATGAGAAAACCCTTTGGTAAATGTACAAAAAAAGAAGCTGCACAGTATTGGGAGTAGGGTTGGGTGAAGTCAAGCAAATTTGCCACCAATGACGTCCAATGTGAAACACTGTGATTGATGACATCATCATCATCATCATCATCGATTGGTTGGTTTAAGAAAACATGAAAGAGGTAGAGGCAAATGTACAGAGCAGCACTTTCCACGTTATAAACATTATTTTTTTAACGACACCTTGACTCTCTCATAGACTTCCACAGACTATGATCCCGCTGATATTAAAAAAAACAAATCAATGACACACTTCCATGCGCGCACACACAGATTTCACTGGCTGTCCGGTATGTTTGTCTTGCCTACTGGATTTGTATCTTCTAATTGGTATTATCTGTTTGCACAATTAATGAATTAAAAAACACAAATGCTTGCAGAAATTTTGATTACCGGCCTAGGCTATTATTGGTCATACATCACTAATATGGTGAATCTTAAATAAGGGGTGCATTATTTGCTCTATATACACAGAGTAACTCTTGCCTTCTTCTGCTGACTCTCCTGCTCCACAGACACAGTTTTGTGAGTCTTGTGTTCCTCTTCAGCACAGGACACACACACACACGTCTGATCATCTCTGCAGAACAGCTCAAGGGGTCTCTGGTGTTTATGGCAAATGAGTTCCTCCGGATTCTCTACAGCGGTGATCAGCAGGTGTTTCTGCAGGCGTGGGACTCTTCGATGAGGCTCCAGGTGGGTGTCGCAGTAGGAGCATTGGCAAGTCAGGCAGGTCTTCACAGCTTTCTGCTTTGTAACCTCACAGAAATCACACTCCACAGCGGATTCTTCAGGACTGAGCTTCTGGAAGTGCTGCACAAGTTCTCTCAATGTAGTGTTGACCTGGAGTTCGGGTTTTGGGTTGAATTTCTTCTTACAGACCGGACAGAAGCAGGTTTTGAAGTCCGTCCAACACTTGTTCAGGCAGCTCCTGCAGAAGTTGTGTCCGCACGGAGTAGTGACTGGATCCGAGAACACATCCAAACAGATGGAGCACTGAAGGTCCTCGTTTTGTGGAGCAACAAATGATGCCATCCCTGAGAGGGCAGATATTGAAAACTTTGATCAGATTAATCATAACACATGTATCGCACTGTTGCGTCTTTGGCTGTTTGAAAATGAATTGTAATCTGAGCAAGAAGCTAGCAGAATGCTAAAAATCCAAGACAGTAGCTGTCCCTCACCAGTTTTCTCCATTCTCAAGGACTTTTATAATACAAATTATGTGGCAAATTATTTTTATAAGTCAACAGAAACTGCTGCTGGAAGTCAAGTGCACTTTTCTGAGTAAGTTCACTGACATTTAATGTTTGCAAAATTAAACAATAGTTTTAGGATCTATGAGAAATGAGTTGAACAACTACAAATTCTTCATTATCTGGACCTGCCTAGAATCGTGACTCGGTGGGTACACGGTATACTAGGCAAGCTGTCCTTGAAGATGGAGCTCAGAGATTAAACCCACCTCAGTTTGGCAAAAGGGGTAGAAGGTGGAGTAGCTTGAATGAAATCTATGGTTCTCTGTTTGATCAGGATTATAAAGAGGATAGGAGATGAGCTTAAATGGTGACCCCTGTGGCAAGCCCCAATATGCCCTCCCGAAGCTTGTTACACAAATGTCACGAAGAGAAGTTCAGTTAACTTGGAAAATGTTTTACCATCTTAATGGGTAATTTAAACCAGGGGTCTCAAACTCAATTAACCCAGGGGCCGCTGGAAGCAGAATCTGGGTGTAGCTGGGCCGCATCATGTTTTCCACAATAAAATCTTTATATAAAAATTCTATTGTTTCTTTCTTTTCTTTTTAAAGTCCTGACAGCATCTTAATTTTGATATCTGATCTGAACATTTCAATTTAAAAGTTCATTAAAATGCGTTCAAATTTTTTAATTGTTTTCAAATTTCTTTATATTTTTTGCTAAAAAGACATGTCAGGGTTATTGCAGAAGGACATGTGACCTATTTTATATCCAGACGCATAAGGATCACTTTAATTTCCTTTTTAGAGAAAGAGAGACCTCATATTAAGTGTGTATATGTATACTTGTAATGTGTTTAAAACACGAGCGAAAGCTCAAGGCGTTTTGGCTTGACTCATCCAATGCATGGAATCGGCGTCGCACCTTTATTTTTTAGTCAAATATCAGCATGTGCCCAAAAGAAACAAGGCGCCAGCCACACATGGAAGAAAACACGCAATGGCAACGCTGCTGTAACTTTCACTCGATGTCCTACCCCCGTGATTGGTAGTTTCATCCAGCTCCACACACTGTAAAGTGCCATTCATATCAAACTTGCGGGCCGCACTTAAATTATGCATAAATTGAATTCTTAATCAATCTTAATTTTTTTTAATAATCCACCTCAAAGTGTTTATGAAGGTCAAGTCTATAGATCTAAGTCAACAAACGTATGGAGCCAGGGGCGGAAATATGAGTTTTTCAGCTCCAAAGTTGGCAATTTTAATAATGGAGTGAATGAGAATCTGCTCATTTCTGGAGCCAGTCTCTAGCGGCCGGTAGAGGTATTACAGTTCAGCCACTTCCTATTAGGCTTCAAGAGGGAAACCTGGAGGCAACGGCCAATTTGAGGAGGAAAACCTTCAAACTTATGGGTGACTACACTGACCCTTTTTCCACTGTATGAGCAGTTGCATGTTCAAATCTTGATCCCGTCATCTTTCCAATCCCACCCTTCCTCACTTTCTGTCCCGCTCCACTATCCTATCCCTTAGAAAAATCTATAAAATAAAGGCATTGCCTGAAAATAATCCAAGAGTGACTGGTGCATTCACAATTCACAGGACAGAATTGTATCCACTCTTCAGACCCAGTCATCGTAATACAATTGTTGCTCAAGTAGCACGTGTCCTTCGATTAAGACTGACGTGGAACTTTCTCTGAAGTTAGTTAAAATTACTGGTTTGAATTAATATCAAATAAAACATGCTTCACCTGATCCATTCACCATACCCCAGGATGTGCGTATGTTAGGGTATTAATATTTGTAAATAACTTTCGACACTTCCTGAAACACTTCCTGTTTCTGACGTTTAGACAACAATTTGATTTTAAAATTCAAACGGACACTCTTTTATATTAAATTTGAAAATCAATTTAAACACCAAATCGTGAATAGGCCATTCTTACAAACAATCTGCTTACCTCACCTCGTTTATTTCCCTTCTCTCTTCTGCGCAAGCGTCAGAAACAGCCAGAGCAGACCCCAGATCTGATAGCTTTCACTTTCTCTGAAAGCGAAACTTCTGTAACGGTGCGCCACCTGCAGGCTATTAACAAGCAATGACCTGATGGGGGAAGATTATGGAATTAATTTTGTACCAAAATATAAACGTAGTTTTAGCTAAAACAAAAAATAAATTGGTTACAAAGGGAAAAATCAGCCTAAAATAATCAAGTAATTAAAAAATCGACTTTGACTTTAAATACACTCAATTCTTTGTTGGTTTCATTTTCAGCTTTTGATTATGCATATGATTACGCTCTCGGCATCTTCGCTTTCTAATTTTTTTTTTGATTCTGAAAGTTATTGTCATTCTGGCACAAACTTTCCATGGGGGCGGGTATAACAGTGGTACACCCTCATTTGCTAGTATGATTTTGATTGGCAGCTCAAAGAACCGGATGTATGTATTTAAGTTTTTTTTTTTCATCAGTGAATGCATATTTATCACCAGTAATGCATATTTATCAGCTCATCTAGCCAAACAACTAATTTATTTTACTTTAAGCTGGAAATACGGCATTTGCACAAGCGTAGAGTCTTCAGTGTGTGAGAAGGGTTTCTCTATCTTGCGCTACAGAACAGCACTTTCCACTTTATAAACATTATTTCTTTTACGAAACCTTGACTTTTGTTATAGTACATTTTTGGTAATCTATACATAATGTTGTGCTTGATTTAAAGTGTTTTAGAGCGTATCCGCCCCTTTTAGCACTGTCTGCAATGGGAGAATGGAGCGCTGGGACCTGGCAACGCAGCGCGACGCCAGACTTAACAAGTGGGTAGAACTATCTTTTCATTTTTTTGTATCTCGGAGCAAAATATTTCCCTCGGGACCTTTCGGAACTCGAAGCATACATATCTCGAGGTACCATTGTATTAATGATTTCTCCACATGAAGCTTAAGGACATTATCAGATTTCATGCAACATGGGCTGGTTGTTGTCTTCCATCTTGAATAGTCTCTCTCAATTCATGTAAAAAGTGATTTAGTTTTACTCTTATGATGATCGACGTTTTATTGAATATGCGGAGTGCTTGCTTCAGCTCTGGGATCCTGAACGTGGCGCTTAAACGCGAACGCTTGTAGTACGGTTCTTTGAGCTGCCCATCAAAACCATACTAGCCAATGAGGGCGAACCACTGTTATCCCCGCCCCCATGGAAAGTTTGTGCCATAATGACAAACTTAACTTTTAGAAACGCAAACGAAAACTTAGAAAGGAAAAGCAAAGATGCTGAGAGATGTCTGAGACACTGCATAAAAAATGTAAATTAGAAACATAAGATGATTCTTGCATATAGTGACCCTTGCATATACTACGATGGTGGACTTCGAAGTGGAAGTCCTGGAGTGCCATCAACCAGCAGGTAACCTGGGCATTGTTCTCCTTTGCCCCGGCCTTCCAATATAGGGGTGCATGGTCCATCAACAGGGTGAAGAGCCGGCCCAGGAGGTAGTATTTTAACTCCAGGACTTGACCACTTCACGGGCAAGGGTTTCCTTCTATATGGCCACGTTTTTAGTCTCGGCTGAGCTCAGTTTCTTGATGATAAAGATCAAAGGGTGTTCCTCACCTTCCTGAACTTGCAACAGGAGGCCTTGGTCTGCAACAGGAAGGGGCAACTGAATTCCGGGGCTCGCAAGATGGGCTCGCTGATGGGGGCCACTTTATGCCCCAGAAGGCCTCCTCCAATCCAGATGATTTTATCTGCCTGCCCCTTCCTAGTCAGGTCTGTCAGGGGGAGAAGTTGGGGATAAAGCAGTGATAATACCCCAACAACCCCAGGAAGGCTACGTGCCTGTGTCTTGGTGGTAGGGGTTGGTGCATCGTGGATGGCGGAGACTATCCTTTTCTTTTTTAATCAAACTTAAATATTGAAATACTTTTAATATTTTAAATGTGAACTTACTCATTAACTTGAGCAGCTATGTTTTCCCATGCTAGCTGTCTCTGTTAACCCGATGCAGTGGCGTTGCTTTTATTTATAAATATAAATTTATATTTGCAATAACTTTGCATGAGAACATCAAGTTGAGCTGGAGAAAAAAAATGCTGATCTCTTTTTTTCAGAGATTGCCATGGTGACTCATAATATCTAAGCTTGGAGTTGGTTGAACCTCCTTACTGGAATGGGCCCCAGGTTGTGTGTGTGTGATCCCAATGCAGCCATCTGCTGCCCTCAAAGTATGGAATCCCAAGGATGAGAAGGAGGCTCTGCTAATTAATCCAGCCCTGGGATTGGCAGTCACACCTACCTCAGATAAAAGGAGCCCTCGTTTGTTTATTTGTTTGACTGATGATTTTGAAGTTGTGTTGGAAAGTGTTTGCGCTGCATTTCTTACGATTTAAATCTTTTATACCCCTCCTGGGTTAGCTGCATTTATAGTTTGTCTTGCGTAATTAGGCAAGGTGTTCGTTTCAAATAGGAGAGTTTTGGTTTATTTGGCATTCTTTCTTCCCCTGATTACTGCCCCAAATTTTAAATACTTTGTAATGAAATAAAAAAAGAATGTGGATGGATTCTTGAGTATACCCTTAGAAAAGCGTAACAAGTGCAGTCAGGACAGAGACATTTTTAAAAACGTTTATAGTTATCTTTAAGAAAACATTTATATTTGTTTTTCTTAAACAAATACCTGCACCTGAAAAAGATTATGATCTTTGGTTTAAATTTTTTAGAATACAACAGTCTACTTTGTAGTTCTTTTTGAAACTTAAACTTGACTTGATTGCTTGACAAAAAACACACCCTTGAACTATGTTTTAATTAATGCATATTCATTCGTTTATTTAGGTCAAATCATTCTTTCATTAAACAAATGCATAAATAAGAATGAATTTTGTTTTCTTTAGGCCTATATATTCATTTGTTCCTTTTTTATTCTATTAATTCAGTCATTTATTTATGAAGATGAATTAATTTATTAGATTATTTAGAAATATTAATTTAACAGTTTATTCATTATTCACTAATTAATTCATGCATTCATCCATCCTTTGGGCAGGATTGCGCAACTAGCTGGGGCAATAATTGCTTAATGTACGGTAATATTGTTTCCCTTTCAGTCAGTTCCTGAGACGTACGTCGGTGGCACACACTCGTTATGCACTTGACTCCGCCCTAAAATATCAGTAATGTTTGGGAATAAATTTGTGGACTCAATTCATTACACCTGTAATATACCATTAACTCCAGAATGCTCATCCTCGTCAACCGCTTGGGCCGGAGAAATGTCTTGTCTTTGATTTGGATCTCCACTGTCCTAACATGCCCATCCGCTCCAGGAAAGACCTTGGTTACCTTTCCAATCTGCCATGATACACAAGGTCATTGAGGTTCAACCAGCAATACTGCCTTTCCAGGTTCAATATCGGGAGAAATTGCCTGCCATTTTCCTCTTGGTTGCAGGGTTGGTTTTCATAAATGGAATGAAAACCGGAATCGGTCCACCAATACTTGTGAGTGCCTCCATCTCTTCTTAGTAAGCATTTCAGATTCCGGATACAAAACTTGAGGTAAGCTAAAGACTTGAGACACAAATTTGAAAAATTAGACCCCATCTTTTTTCAGTCCTTCGCCCCAGTTTGACAACGAAGGGACCAAAACAATCCATTCCCATTGAAAAAAATGGCGGCTTGAATAGTCTGAGGCGTGGAGGGAGGAGATCTACCATTTGTTGGGTTGCTGGCTAAGACCTTCATCTACAACACTGCAAACACTTCCTCTTATATTTTCTAACGGCCTCTCGACCTTTCAAGATCCAATCTCTAATGCGTAACTTTCTCAGGTCCTGGATGGAGTAACTGCTCATTGCAGTCTTTGATAAGCTGTTTGAGTATTAGGATGATTAGGGGATTATTACAGCACGATAGGATGGATAAAATCAAAGTCAAGGTCTTCAGCTTGTCTCAGGGAGGTTACACTGACCCAGGTGAACGGAACATGTACCTTCTGAATTCAGCCTTCATTTCCTGTGGCAACTTGCTCAACAGCCTCTCAACATGTGATCCACAGGGTAGCTCTGCTAGTCCTTCATGGCCCAAAGTCTCCAGCATTCCAACAAGGAATCTTATTTGTAAGGCAAACCTGTCGAAAGATCCTGAGTCACCCCATTGGAGCCTCCATCCCTTTGGGTATCTTCCTGAGAGCTATTTTGTAAGGCTGTCCAAAACGTTCGGTAAGAGTGGCCATGTTAAAACTGTAAGGAAGGGTGAATTGAGGTAGGAATCAGCTACCAATTGGGCTTCATCAAACCTGAGATGATCTATTAATATCTAATAACGGAAAGGCTCAGTAGAATCAGGTGGTAGAAGGTTCTCCAAGGCAATCTTCAATCTAGTGAACTCTGGTCACCTGTGATGAAGTCAGGAATAGTTGGAGTAGGGCCTCTATATGTTCTCTCTCTCTTACCAAGATGTAGCACAGGATCACTGTGTGAAAAGATTTGAGAGGGAGATGCTCTTGAATGGTATCTCTCATGACTTTGAGGGATATAGGTAGATTGTGTAGCTGTTTGCTTAGTATACAGTGGGGTAAAAAAGTATTTAGTCAGGCACCAATTGTGCAAGTTCCCCCACTTAAAAAGATGAGAGAGGCCTGTAATGTTCATCATAGATAGACCTCAGCTATGAGAGACAAAATAAGAAAGAAAAATCCAGAAAATCACATACCGTATTTTTCGGCTCATAAGACGCACTTTTTCTTCCCCAAAACTGAGGGGGAAAAGTTGGTGCGTCTTATAGACCGAATGCAGAGCGCCGCGAAGTCCGGTCACGGCCGTATGAGAGGCGTAAGAGCTC
>SRMA01027186.1:0-33234 GCA_007224835.1 Danionella cerebrum | reverse complement strand
CAATGGGAGATTGATTTTTTGATATTGAGGAATGACTGGATGGAAAGCTGGTATGTTGAACGTATGTATGGATGGATGAATTGGCAGATGGATGGTTCAATGAATACACACTGATGTAAAGAAGGAGAAATAGATGAATGGAAGGTTGGCTAAACAGACACAGGGATGGACATTTGAATAGATGGGTGGATTGATACATGAAAGAATGGATAAATGTATGGATGAACAGACAGATGAACAGAAAGATACATGTCTGGATGAAAAGACAGATGAATGGATTGAGGTATGGATGTTCATTCAAGGTAGTCTTAGTTTTCCAGGACAGGGGTGCACCTAACAAAAGTGTCCTGCAAAGGCGATCAGTGTTAGGACGAGGCTCTCCTCTTCCCTATGCTACTCTACTGGAGGTGTGAGATTCCCCACAGGAGCGTGAGGCTTCACCCTCGGACCCTGAGGCACTCAACTGAAGGGATCATGATGAATAAGTTTGCTGGTGAAAACTGCACATAATTGCAATTCTTATTTCAGCGGAGCATTGTTCAGGCCTGAATCTACAAGTCGGGGGTTCTCTGAATACACAATGAGACATTTGTTGTTGCATCGATTTTTTTTTTTTTCCACGAAAACAGAAAAGCAGTGCCTTTATCCCATTTCTAGGGCCGGCATTGACCCTCTTCTTGTTTTTTCTCAGTTAAGTGTAATGTGAGGTATTTAATATTTTATATTATTTTTAGATTCCTTTTAAATCCCCCTGGGTGGCATGCTTTGATTTATACAATTTTTTCCCATCTAAGTTGTTCAAGGGGAGACTTTGAATGCTTACATTTTACTTTGCTTTAACTTGCACTGTTCATTTTGTCTCTAATTTCATACACTGTAGAAAAGTGAACTCTTAATTCAACAGCATCAACACTCACAATATTATACACATTGTCTCACAGATCATGAAAACCAACATTAAAAATAAAATTTTGAGAAGACTCTATCTCTAATCAGACTCCACTCTAATCTCACAAAAGTTGGTCGAGCCCCTTCTGCAGGAACTACTGCAGCAATGGATGAGGTGGTATAGCCGCTGGGTCGGGTGTTTCTCATCTTCCTGTCTCAGCTCATGAGAGTCCACTGGAGAATCAAGCTCGTAGGGTCTTTACACACCTGCGTCATGAGCTCTCTGCGTCTTTCTCTGAAATGAGTAAACACAGAAATTTCAGACTAATAATAATTACCTGAGCTGTTTTTTTTTAATTTCCTTGTGATTTTTTATGCTCTTATTTTGAACAGACAGGATTGTATTCAGACAGGAAGAAAAGATGGTAAAGACAAGAGGAAGGATGGCAGTTAACGGTGGGTTGAGGATTCAAAACCATGTTGGCCTGCCAACCAAACATACATGTTTGATGTACCATCCACTATACTAACAGTGAGTTCATTTCAAGTGTGATTTTCCAAAAGAATGCATTTTCGGGCAAACATTGATGGGTGTTCATCGACTGTTCAGTAGATGAAACACACTAGACAAGTAAAAAATATCTTATTTACTTACTACATCCAGGGAGTAAGTAAAGAACTTCCTGTAGTGTCTCTGTAATCAGGTGTATTTCAAATTTGGCACGACTCCTTAATTTAACTCTCAGGTAACTTTCCCTCCTGCATGATTTCATGAATGCAGGGATGGATATAAACATAGTTCAGTGTCAGGAAGATGATTTTAAACATGGACCTTCAATGTTTGTGGAAAATTTTAAAAGCAACAACAGGTGACAGAAATATAAAGTTAACCCTTTAAAATCACATGAAAACCCCTACCTTTCATAATAAAAATCAACAGGTAATTACCATATATCTTATTGCGAGCTTCATGGCAGTGGACGAATTACTTACATAGAATTACTTAGTTGTAATTTTGTTGTATTTTTTTCATGATTTATGGATATTGTGTATACAAATCTGAAAAAAATGACTTTACCCTTTTCACATAAGGTTGTAAGAAAAAAATTGCATCTTTTTTATGCTATATACTATAAAAGTGAAGCTGGAGTAAAGATTTAATTGCAGTGAATTTGAAAATCGTTGAGCACATTTAACATAGACTTTAATATATTTATTTTATCTGATAATAAGCAAACCACGAGATGTGTTCATCCACCAATTTTACTTTTCTTTTGAATACACTAATTATGTTGTCACTTTTGTTTTCTATGTCAGTTCCCAGTGGGATGAGGGCAGTTTACTGATACTTTGAGTAGTGATGTAAGGGGTTTGTTGTAATTTCCTCTCAGGTGGCCTCTCTTCCTCTTGTTTGTCCATCCAGAGCTGAGCGCATGTGATGGTACATGCTCCGTCATGGAGCAAGGTGCTCGTTCGTCTGCCCCAGGGGACACCGGCAGAGTTCAGCTGCAGATCGGGCTGAAGTTTGATTCATAAACGCAGGGCACAAACACATGTAAGTACATGCACACACATAAGAATGAACCTAGCGATGCATAAAACTTGTCAGCTTCACTCATTAATAATAATATGACATGAGGCCTGACTCACTTCATGGAAAGTTCTGCTTTTAATGCTAATTATTAGAGGGTTCATATTTCTATCTCTTGTTGCAGTCAAAATGCATGTTCTCATGGGTTTGGACAGTGAAACCGAGGACCAGAGCATGAGGTTCCATTTCTGGGAAACATGAAAAGCACAATTTCTATTTTATTTCTGACCAATTCTTGAAATCCATATTTAGTTAATGTTCAGGTTTAACCAAATTATACCACAGATGTAAATAGAAATCTTCAAGTTGTTACTGTTTTTTGTTTTATTCCAAAATCCACTGTAACACTCAAATAGCTAATGAGTTTGAGTATCCAGCAATCAAATCAGGCTCTCGGCAGGTATGGAAACCTTCTAGTTGTACATCAGAACTAACCAGGGCCATATTAAAGTGGCACATTAAGACCTTCTTGGATAGCACTTGGATAGTTTTTATACCCCATCTGGAGAGAGCAAGGTAATATTATTGCTCAGCAGGTCTGCAAGCTTAAACAGGTATTTAGTTTTCTCCCCTATGTCATGTGAACATTTCCCTCAAATAGAATTGCATTTGGGCCAGCCAGACTTTTACTGTACCCCTCTACCCCACTGGGCAGAAGATCATGCCATCTCCCCCCAGTGTGTCTGAAATGCATTGGCATGGTTGCTGCTCCATGACTAGAATCAAGTTCCCTTCACAAGCACTCCCCCTAGCCTTCACAAGGTGCTTAAGTCTAGCTATTGCTTTCATGACTTCAGAAAGACCTCTTATGTATCGGTGTGACTCTTAAGACTTGTTCCCTCCCTGATCGTGATTTTTGCCCCCTAATGACTTATGCAAGTCAATTTTACATACTGCCTGGGGTTGCTGTCCTCTTGTTGTTCTCCTCCTCCGCTCTCTTTGATCTAACTGCTCTCTTTGGCTCAATGTGAGTCTCTGGCCTTACTAGGGCCTCTCACTTGAGCCTTTAGACTAGCAAAGTTGGTAGTCTTAGTACAAGTCTGTGGCCTGACAATATTTTTCCTCAGGCTTTACAAAGATCATCTCGAATCTGGTGAGGCCTGGTGAAGATCTTTAACTAACCTCGTGGGCCGGGTTTGAGTCTGGCCTTGTGGAATAATGTCTAACTACACTTTAAGACTCAATGAAAGTCTACCTTACTCTATCCATATCCATGACTCGGATTGAGTCTGGTCTCGTCAAAGGGGTGGGGGGGGGGGGGGGGTAGATTTTATGTTTGGTCTGCCTTAGAGGCAGTATAGATACATCCGTGTATTGCTCTGTATGAACTCCTGGTCACTGAGAGTATTGGCATCAGGAAGCTTTTCAGCTTGGGGCATGGGACTCCATTTCTTAAATGCTTCTCTACTTTCATTCCTTTGTACAAGTCTGTAGCTCTTACTTTCTGGGTTTGTCTAAATGGAATTCTAGTTTGGGTAGATGTTTGTCAATGGTTTGATGGCTCCCTGTCGTATGTGTGGGTAAGTGGATTTGTTTTGTGATCTTGAATATCCTGTTCATCTGTGTTTTCACAGCTCTGCATCTGGTAGTATACTTCACACCTCCAGTTTGAGAGCTGCTTCTTCGTTTATCCTGCTGGGTCTCTAAGCTATTTGGTCAATTGGGCAAGAATTGACAGAACAAAAATCATTACTTGTGGTGAAAAGAATTCATGTGTGTTGCTGTGCTCTGTATTTACCTGCAGCCGCTGCCCTGGCTACTGATGCCTTAGGGCAGGTTACACAGGGGCAGTTCGTCCGCTGAGGAAATGCAACCCCATGACCTGACCATCAACCTGACCTGAAGTTAAATCAATTGGCCGCTAACAGCTGCACTTTCTTCAACATACAAGTTCCTGCTGCATGACACATCACCTACTATATGTCCTCTCACTAAATATAAAGGAAAGTGATATAGCTAGGATAGCATCTCTTGGTGACTTTTGGACAGATAGATTTTTACACATATATTCAAGTACAAAGTAAGAGATAGCAACACTGAAAAGGTATATGGTTTGACACCTGCCCTGTCTCTTTTGGGCTGATTACACTTTTCAGTCACAAAAAGTAAAAATATCATACAATTTAGTTCCATAAATACAGACCACACAATAGCAATGCTCAATGTGCATATTTGTATTTGTAAATAATCCTCAATTTTAACTCTTCCAGGCCTGCACATAATTTCACTTTTCATAATTTCCCATCCTTTAGAACCCCTCTTTGTTCTAAAGGATGATCATGAATTTAACAATAGGTTTAGTTGAACAATATGATAACAAAAAAAGAATTCAGTGGTACCCCGAAATACGAATGCTTCGAGTTACAAAAATACAAGATACGAAAGGTGTTGCGGGAAATTTTTTGTTCGAGATACAAAGAAAAATTTGAGATACGAACAACTACAAACATTTTTGCTCAAATTCCACTTGTTTGCCTTATGTCGCACTGGGCTTCCAGGTCCTGGCGTTCCTTTCTCCTTTTGAAGAAAACCCTTTAAAATACTTTAAATAAGTTTTAAATCAAGCGAAAAATTACGTATAGATTACCAAAATGTACTATAACAAATGTTAAAAATAAAAAATAACATGCTGTAATGCTGTAATGTTTTCTGCATCCGTTTTACCTCCTCCAACACATCGCTTCACTCTCAAGGTAAGGTTTCACATTTGTGTACATATTATGTATTTTGCTTGTGTTTTATTCTGTTTTATTATCATTTATTATTTTAATAATGTGTAAGGATTGAAGAAACGTTACAATTTTTTTAATCCACTTATACTGTTGTTTCTGAGAGCCGTTGCACAGATCAGACGTTTTACATGTAAAACTTGCTTCGAGATATGAAATGTTCGAGATACGAAAGCCACCCTGGAATGGATTATTTTCGTATCTCGGAGTATCACTGTATAAAAAAACTATTCAGAAAAAAATTTATTTGAAGTTATAACATGTTTTTTATTCTTGATAACATGAATTTTTTCTCAGATCATGATTCAGAACATCTTTGGGTCAGTGTTATGCTGGAATTACACAGTTAAGTTCCTGGCTGAGCTCCAGAACGGTGATCAAGAGCTATTTTGTGTCGCTAGCAGACCAGCTGAGTCGCTGGGCTCGGCTGGATTCCCATCATCCATAAGAGCATGCCTGGCGCTGGACCGCCCATATTCTGACAAGGAGTCAATGCTAGGGCAAACGGATCATGTCAGCTCAGAGCTCGGACCATGGCAGATGCACCAGCTCACCAAGATCCCACACCTTTGGCCCAGAAACCCACACACCACTGGATTAAAGGGGTAAATTCATTCTGGAGTACTCCGAGTTCACTACAGGGAGCCGCACTCACCTAACCAGCTCACCATCATCACCGACAGATGGCTGATTGACTCATTTTAATAGTTTATAATGGTGCCATTTTAATTAAAGTGCCTGTGCTGCCTCTCTCACCGGAAGGTGCCCGCACTCTCCCCCATGTAGCAAGGTGCAGAATCAGATCTGACCAGAGGAAAGACACAGTAAAATGACTATCAGTCATTCGGTATGGTAGCCAGTACAATGCTCGCTTTCTGTGGACTTCTGGTCTCCTTTTATTCCACTCCCACTGAGAGGAGTCAGGTGTGTCTGGGCCGCACTGATTGTGTCTTCCAGGTGTGTGTCATTGTTAGCAGGAGAGTGCTGATTGGAATGGACACCATAATGTGACCCACCGAAAGGGGGGATAACTTCCAACCCCACTTTAGCAATGACAACGCCACCCTGGTGGGGAGCCAAGGAATTAACCCCACAAAATAGAAGGCCCGCACGGTTTCACCCCACCCGTGGGAAAGAGACAATAGGAAGAGACGTGGAATAATAAGCAATTGACTTTATTTAATACAACATTATTAAAACCTAAATAGCATAATAATCAATCTCCCCGGATGGGGGCAGGATCAGGGTGGACCAGACAACGCGTCAGGTAAAACTGTGATCACACTGCACGCCACTCACGAAACCCCTTTAAACGTTGTAGTCACTGCAATAACAATATAAACAAACAATGAACAAAGGGGAAGACAGAAAGGTGTTTAGAGAGTTGATGACTTGACTAACAGAGTGTAGGTAGGGATTGGTACCGAAACCCGGTACTTATTCAGCCTCGGTGCCTAATTATAAAAGACAGCATTATCAATAAGCTCTGATGTTAACGCTTCTGCTATTGGTACTTGAGAAATTTAAAATTATATTTATGATTGCTAAATAAACATTACCTAGCATTAATCACTTGACCAGCGATGTGTAAATTGTAATTTTATTTGAAATTCCGTTATTTGTAATCTAATGCTGTTTCTGCAATAAAGAGAGTTCACACGCACGCAGCACGAGAGCACACACTTATAGAGCGTCGATGGCGGAGAGAAAATGTACCTCACCCGTGTGGACGCAGACTATGCTCGCTGCAACAAGTTTAACACAATTTTTTTCTCATAAAGGTGGAAACTCGATCGACCAAAACAAAGTGCATCATGTGCAGACAGAGAAATGCAAAGTTTTCGACTGCCTATAGCTTCTACTTCAACATTCGTCCCCTCAGGTACACTGTGTTAAATAACAAAATAAACATCACATAAGGTCTCTCTAAATCAGTATTATAATGTTCAAAATGTAATAAACACATTTATAAGTTAAAAAGATTAGTAGAGTGGTACCCCGAGATACGAAATTAATTATTAAATAAAAATAAATAAACTTAAAAGTAATGTTTTATATGTTCCTTGCTTTAATAGTGAACGTATGTCAGCGATTCTTCCTACTGTGTCGGGCTCTTCACGTGTGTTTCCTCAGTGGGAGGCAGTTCTGTATGAGCTCGATAATTCACTATGACCTTGTTCCTGTAAATAGTTTCTATTTTCTTTTAGTCAGTGTTGTTCATTATTTTGAGTAAATAAAGAACAGTGTTTGTTTTTAGTAAAATAATTAGTCCTGCAAATAGTTGGATTGTCCAACTATACATCTATACAGTATACATCCCACACATGAGAGCTGTGCCGCCAGCACCCTTGTCCACTCAATATTTAATATTATAAATACAGGCATATAAAATTCATGCAATTTTGTGTTAATTTTTGGGTGAAATGGTCAGGTGTTAAGGTGAATGGTCAGGAATTAAGGTGAATAAGGTGAATAATTATTTTGCATTTAAAACATATAGTGTTGTTATTTCTGTTCTTAATGTGTTTTTTTTATTTATTTATTTATTATTAATAATTGTTTTTATTAATAATGTAATTTATTATTAAAAACTCTTCAAAAAGTACTGTTAATAGCGGATCGATAAAAGTAGTAATGCTGTTAAAACCTTAACGATACTCATCCCGAAGGTGCTGGGTGAATTTAGGTGAATTCAGGCAATTGAACGCAATGACCACCAGGGAGTAATTTTGGGAGAAGAAACATCAAGAAATAGTGGAGATCTGTGCGTAAAGGACACCTAACCCTAAGGCTGGCAGCTTTTTAGCAGAAAGCAGACAAGCAGTGTTTGTCTATCTGGTTTGATCAATATGCACCTCGCTAAGCCTTGTTCAGATCACACTAACACTCTTGCACCAGAGCTTTGCTGTGTCAGGTGAGAAAGAATAGTTTTGTGAACTCACACTGGAGCCTCAGTAACGCTTTCCTGTGGCTGGCAAAGGTTTACAATCAGATGAAGAGTACAGTGTGTGGGGTGACTGTGCATAGAGACAGTTTGAATCTCTGTCGATGTCTCACAAACCTGTCAGAAGCTTTGAAGACCCTCCAGCAGATTCCTCACATGATGCACGATTCATCTCAAATGCACTGAATCAGCAGAGAGTCTGTGACGAGAAAATACTGCCACATAAGTATATGCGTCTTTCAGGTAGATTGTGGCAAACCGATCCCCAAGCATATGATCAGGAACATGACAAGGTAAATATTTAAAGCCCTCAGCTCCAGGATTGGATGCAAAAAGTTGTTCTTTTTGGGAAGTAGGATGTAGGGGCCTTCCCAAATCTTTGGGCTAGATCTCTATATGAATAAGATCTCAGACCTGTTAGGAGCGGGGGGTTGAGAAGTGAATTCAATCGTACAGTACATACAGACTGTCCTGGTGAGCCATTATGAGGCCCTGAGAGGCTTTTCCACACTCACAGACATCTAGTGTTGTAGTGCTCGAGACGGATCTCAGTCTCAAGACCAATTTTCTATGGTCTCGGTCTTGTCTCGACTTTCTTGGTATCTTGGTCTTGGTATCGTCTCAATCTCGGCTCTCTGTGATCTCAATATTGTCTTATTATAATATGCAACTGCCTTCAAATATACCCAATCAGCATCATATTTGGTCATCATATTGTTATTTATCACAGACAACACAAGAGAATAATTTAAAAATGTCAGAGACAATGTGGTGAAAAATGTAAATGTCACCTCTCTAAAACAGGTTAACATGAGAACCCTATCTAACTGTAGAATGAAACCAACACAGCCATTCTAATAAGTAACTGAACTTTACTTGAAATTTGACCTAATAAGGACGTCTTCCTGGCACATACCAAGTTCTCATACAATGGTGAAAACCGCTACTTAATTGGTACATAATAAGTACTTAATAAAGAGACTGTTACTTAGAGAAAAAGACTGCTTTAACTTGTACAATTACAGCAACGTCTGTTGATTGCAATAAAGAGAAGTAATTGTTTTTGGTCTCTCGGCTTAGCATGCCTTGGTCTGTGTCTTGGTACTCTCTGATCTCGGCTTGGTCTTGGTCTCGATACTCTCTGGTCTTAGCTAGGTCTTGGTCAAAGTGGTCTCGACAACAAGATTGCAGACATCCCACAAGTGGCTCCAATCAGGACAAATGGTTCCCAAAGTAAGTAAACATTGTCATGGCAAGAGTTAATCCTTCTGGCAAGTCATGGGGGAGATGCAAGGCTGCTTTGACCCACTTACCAGTGAGTCTTTTGCCACCAGGCTGGTTCAAACCTCCTTTGCAGTTTAAAGTACAACTTTGGATGATTCCTCCAAGCAGTAGCACTGTCTGGGCACAAGTGCACACCCGAAAGCTACTTGGGGAATGTGTAGGTATCCTCTAGCTGGCCTGACGATCGTATTGAGCCTAAGAAAGCAATTCAATCATTTCTTCAAGCAAGACATTGGATGGCAGACCTGATGAAGAGATTGGCAACTGACCATCTATAGGGTCATAGGAAGGACCTGCTCATGCTTTATCTGCATAATTCAACCACTCACTATGCCAGATGGGAAATCAGTGCCTCAGATTGGAGCTCACCTGAAAGCAGTGTCTCTGCTCAGGTGGAACAGAAACTCCTTCAGATCTTCTCTACGTTTGAGTCTGGAGATTCTCATCCTGCTCTCAATACGCAAGAGATTCTCTGTGGGGTTTAGTTCATGAGAATCAATCATAAAATACCACCATACTGAAACGTCTTCTGGTACTTTTGGCACCCAGGTGTTGCTGAATAATAATTTCTTCCAGTAGACTGTGGACTTCGGAAAACCAAGTGAACCAATCCCAGCAGATGATTTGCGGCTCATCATTGACTGTGGTTCCTTCACTTCTGACTGTAATCAACATTGGTTCTGTCGGTTTCTTAGTCCAGACTGTTTCAGGAAGAAGACTGAGACCTTTGTTGTCCATGTGTGGGAACCCTCTGATGGCTCTTGGAGCTCTGATTCCAGCCTCAGTTCACTCATTTGTCTGTATGATGGGCCGACTTACTGGAGCAGACTTCCCAATAATCGTGTAGCTGTTGACTGACTGGGAGACCATTTAAAGGGAAACTATACTGGTACAAAGTTGTAATTTTCTGAGACACTGAATATTGGTTTTCAGGATATTTGAGCAACAACCAAGGAATATTGCAGAGTATTTCAGTTTATGGTTTATGATTCTATACAAGAGCAGGAAAGCTGGGAATAATGAGATGATGTGACAATCCGGTGACAGAAGATCACAGAAAAGACAATTACAGAGATACATGTGATTCAAATGCAACTCCTTCAAGGGGTTACCAGTTAAAGTGAGAGTAGAGTGAGAATAATCTGCTTTTACGTCTTAGAAAAGCAAGCTGAAATAAAGCAGGGTTTATAGTACACTTTCATCTCCCCATACACGGATGGTGCTCTTTTCATGTTTGATGCTCCTGGCAATCAATCAAAAGCTCAACATCTCAAACTAAACATTACAGAGCAGCTATTTTTATAGCCAGACAGCTGATGTTCTTTATTAAGAGCTCTAATGCATCTCTGGCGTTTTACAGATACCACATGCCAACCACAAGGTTTCCGAGAAGACGTGGACACTTGAGCTGGAAGATGACGTTTGTGCAGCTTGAACACAAAAGCTGTGATTGATTTAAGGAGTTTGCCATAAAGTGACTTGCCGATCTCTTCCGACCCAAATCAACTCAAAGGGGTCAGAAATCACGCAGGGTATGCCTGACTTAAGCATTGTGCAAAATCTACTTTATTGAGCTTTATGTTGTGTTACAATGTCAGTCCCACATTAAAAACACACCTGAATCTTGACTTTGAATCATTCATGAATATTTGAGTAATCTTGAATCTCCTGCGGTAGACATTGTAAGGTGCTAAAACGCTCTGTTTTGCGAAGCCCCGGTCCTTTTGCGTTGCTCCGCCTCTGTCCCCCGTCTGCTGCTGCACCGCTTCTCCCCCTCTAGCTCCGGGAAAGACTCGCGTCTACGGCTGAGGGAGCTACTGTTAGCAACAGCTGGTCTCACTCGTTCACGAAGCTCCTCGTTCAGAGTCCTTTTCTCTATAGTTCTCCGGATTACAAAATGACTTCTACAAGGAAATGTATGTTTGGATGCCAAGGAGAGAGTACTCTCTTTACGCTTCCCAAGGATGATACACTTTGTCGAAAATGGTTAAAAAGCTTATGTATTATTTCATAGCAGAACATAGTTTCATTATGATGCATATTTTTAATTTCCTAGTAAAAGGCTGCCACAAAATGGTGTAAATTTACAAGAGGATATTTACCAAGCAGACACGTCTTGAAAAAGTCTCTGTACTTGTTCCGGTTCCACCGAAAACTCACTTTCTGGGTCCAATGCAGGATCGTGTGCATAGGCTTGTACAATATCTTCTGTTGCAATTTTGTAAAAACACGATTTTAATATTTTTACTATGAAAATGTAGCGGCGCTCTGAACATGAAAACCACCGGTGGCAGTGCGCATGGAGTATGACGCACTGAAGGGGGCGGATCGGAAAGGAGGATGGGGCTCTTAAAGAGACAGGTGAATATCAGGGTGTTACATGCAGCCAAGATACCAAGTCAAATTTTTTGAGGTTGTTTATAACACATACAGCGATTACAATCCAACTTTAGGTAAAATTGTTACTTGAGTGTGCTATAAAACGACACGATATGCCTGAAAAACATGTAATACCCCCCCCTTTAATTACTAGTCCAAAATCCTGCTTGAGGTAGATCGAAGACCTATCCACAGAAATGTTAAAACTGATAATCTCTAATGGATGTACTCCAACTCTTGGCCAGTGTGAGCACCGGCAGAGCACTGCTCACGCTGACAAAATCCTGGAAAAATGGATGAGTGGAAATCGAACCGCAATATTAACTGATGGCATTTATTATTATCCACATGGCTTTTAAACTGAAAAGGGAAAGTGACTTTAGGACCAAGTGCTCATGGATGAATGGACAAATTGAAATAGCACCTATTGATTGCAGCTCTATCTGCTTTGTCTCACCACAATCTACTTGATTGTTAAAATACGCCTTAGCTTGGAGCTTCTCTGAACTATAGATACTACTAAGGCTAATCCATGTTAAACATAAAGCAGCCTCTCATTCTCAAAATGGCCCAAAATTTGGAAATGGCATCAGAGCACTCCGGGTAAGATAATTGTTTGAGTCCGTCAGTCTGGCCTTGGATCCAGAAATCCTCTCTGGGGACTGCTGGAAGACTCTTTTATCTCTACAGCAAAGCAGGGAAACTCTGATCTGATTCCCAGTGCTGTGTAGCATGAGGATTTGGGGGCAGAGCTTGTTTGACTGAGATTGATGATGTTTTCTGTGTAAAAAATTCCATCTCAAAGAAGTCTGTCTCCCTCAAGCTAAGAGCGCTTTAACTTCTGGAAGTGTTCATTGTTGTTTCCGCGCTGGATGCAGAATATAAATACTGACTTCCTCCCTTTGGGGATGGTTTTAGTTCAGTTGCAGCTAATTTCTCCCAGAGCCCGATGCTGTTTGTTTCCAGACTTTGAAAGTGTTTGTTTACCTGGCAGCCAGCAGAGGTCTTTCCATTCAAGGCACAGGTGATGGAGAAAGCCATGGGAACAGTTCTGTCAGTGAGTGCAGCATAGCTCTGTTTCGATGGGTCAATGGGATGAAGCTTTTTATCCCATTTTTTGGGGGACTTATTTCATCAAGGGAAACTCCTAATGTGATTTGAGTTCAGTTCAACTTTATATAAAGTCTGGCAGTCGTGGCCTAGTGGATAAGGTGATTGACTGGAAATCAAAACGTGACACTGGGACATCCCCAGCTCTCCCTCCTGTGACAACCAATATTGTGGAGGCCTTGAGCAAGTCATCAGTTCCACACAACTCCCCAGGCACCGCTGCAATGGCTGCCCACTGCTCTCTGTGTGTTTGTTCTGTGTGTTTGCATTTGGATGGGTTAAATGCAGAGCATTTGGGTCACTCCATACTTGGTACTAATGTCACTTTCACTTTAGAAGCCATATGCATAAAAATGGATAATAATCATCAATCATCAATTATTATTGCGCTGTTCCAGATGCTTAAAAACACTTTACAATTTTCAGAACATTATTCTTTCACTCCACAGTCACACGGTGGTGTCATAAGCTGCCTTCGTAGCACCCAGCCACCCTGGGGCAGTCTGACAGAACGTGGCTGCCATTTAGCATCAAAGGCAGGGGTGCTCACACTTTTTCAGCTGGCGAGCTACTTTTAAAATGACCAAGTCAAAGTGATCTACCCGCTACAAAAATGTAAAACATCAATCAACAAACAATTATTTTCAACTTTATTGAGAATTGACAAAACACACATAATAATTAATTATTTACATTTTTTATAATAACGTGAGTTTAATTTGATGACTTGCACTGAATTGAATCATTAGAACAGTTGTGTGTGACCTGAATTTGATGGTAAAAGAGTGATTTTTATGGGAGCAATTGAGCTTTGATCCAAATAATCAAGAATTAAAATGATTCTCTATTAAATATTTCAATATTTATTGAAACTGAGTCGTGCAGTACAATATGCAGGTGAGGAGTGGTGTGTTGCTTGATTTTGGTTGTAATAGAACAATTTAGAATGAAGTTATGAAGCATATTCTGGATAAAACATATTTTGGATCTGGTAATTTGCAGACGGTCCCTAAGCGATTCCATGTCAGCGGGTTGCTCATAGACGCTGATGTGTTTCTGTGAATGCAGAATGATTTGCTCTTCTTATCTTAAATAGTGTCTTTTCACAGCTGATTATATATCTTTTTACAAACAAAACAATGGTTTTCAGCTCCACACTGGCTTCTTGAGGGAGAGCTGGTAAAATGAATACAGTACTCAACCCAGGGCTTTTATTACAAATGCAATGTGTCTTGAATCAAATAAAAAGCACTACAACACAGCAATGTACATTAATTACATTGTAATAAGTATTGATTTGTTACACTGGCAGTCAGGGACTTTGTAGCATCATAGTCAGGTGTATAATCCAACAATTACACAAAACTGATTGTGCTCAGTCTAAAAATAAAAAAAATAAGGTTCCACGTTAAAATGCATCCAGTATATGTAGATGTGTAGCTTGAGGCTAATGGAAATTACATCCCAGAATCTATTTCAATTGCTCTTAAAGCCCCTAAATCTAGATGAAACCCTTGCAGGTTTGTGTGAGTCTGGTTTACAGGATAGCGGTGGAATTGGGGTGCTCTTTCCTCATCAGCAGACGTGTGAAATGTCTCACTGCTGGTTTAAGTGTGGTGTGAGCACCCACAGAGGGCTGTGAACTGGCCTCATGAAAGATGGGAAACCTTCCTGAACTTGACCGTCACATTATCGTTTCCCATTGGGATGCCAGTCAGGTCCTGTTCACACCTGCTGTAAACGGGACTGAGGTTCCAGGGAGGAACAAATATTCTGGTTAATTTTCCCTCCAGGGGTATAAGAATTTATTTATTTGAGGGACTTTGGCATTTAGAATTTGGCTAATTATGTTCTACTGATTGCATCCACAAAGAAAAGTAGACTCCATCTTCTTTTACAAGCAGCCAAAATGCGAAAATAAAAAATTTCCGGAAAAACATTGTGCTGCAGTAACTCATCTTCTAAATTGCATGTGTTTTGTATTCAGTCTGTTCATATCATTTAATAGCTGTGAAATATTTAATTGTGTTTTGATTATAGAATCTTTTAACCCCAGGATGTTTAGATGACCTGTTAATTGTGCTTTGAGGTGCTTTGAGTATTATTGACTCCAGCGCACATTGGGCAAGAGGTGTGGGTACACCCGGGACAGATCACCAGTCCGTCACAGGGCAAATTCCAAATTTAAGAATATTTAATTGTGGCATTTGTTTTATTTATTCCATCATAAACTTAGACTTTTTTGGAGGAAAAAACACAAGTGTTGGTTACACACAAAGAGTGTTGGGTACACTTTGAAGTTCCATTTCTCATTTTCTTTTATGGATATATTCAAAAACTCTCTACATCATTTTAGGAAAAATGTTGGACTGTCAGAATCCATAATTTAGGATTTGTTTACAGCAGCATTTTTGAGTTTTTCCAGCCTGAATTTGCTTTTTTGAAGAGAAAAAAAAATGCATTTAGTTAAATTGTGTGAACATTTCAGCTTAGGGCACCAATTTGACAGCACGTCCCTGAGCACATTTATTTGAAAAAATCATTATGAAATAAATTATTTGTATAATTTATGATGCTGTTTATGCCTTTGTATCTCTTTGTATCTCTCTTCAATATTTTTTGGTCAATCTATCCATTCTCCCGTCCACTCCCCTCTTTCTCTCGAACATTTGTCACTCTGATCTTAATTCTTTCTTTCTGACCCTACCCACTTCAAATTTCTGTCCCTCCCAATTTCCTCAATTTGCCTCTCCAACCGTTTCTACTCTGAACTTACTTCCTTCTTCCTGAAATCTCTCAATCCAAACCTCTTTGCTTCTAGCTTTTCTCATTTATTTTTCCTACCTTTCCCACTCTGAACTTCTGAATCCAAACCTTCTTCTCGCCTTCCTCTTTTAGTCTTTCTTACTTTCTCAACTCTGAACATACTTCCCTCACATCTCCCAATCTAAACGTTCTACCTTCTGGCTTTTATCACTTCCCTTTCCAACCATTTTCAGTCGAAGCATACTTCCTTCTTTCTGACGTCTTCAAATCCACACCTTCTTCCTTCCTGCCTTCCTTGTTTTGCTTTTCCCCAGTCCCAACTCCAAACTTACTTCCTAATTTCTGACAACTTCCAATCCAAACCTTCTTCCTGCCTGCCTTCCTCGTTTTGCCTTTCCTTAGTCACTTTTTTTTACTTCCATCTCAACTCTGTATTTACTTCCTTCTTTACTTGTTGGATATCACCCAATCCAAACCTTACTCCTCCCTTCCTCTTTCTAACCATCCTGAACTTAAGACCTGAATTGGGATCCGTACGAATCTCCCGATGGCTTTTCAGCAGTGTGCTCTTCGTCTGCGTCATGGAAATAATGATGCAATGACGTTCCCTGCCTGAAGATGATGGTTGAGCTCAACACGGCAAACGGGGAAATGGGAAAGAAGAGATGGACAACAAATCTAAAAAATCCTGGATGTCGAGCGGTTTATTCTGTTGATGACTGATCACAGGGAGCTGTTTGTCAAAAATGTAGAGAAAAGAGAGTATTTGTGGTGAACCAATCCTTTCCTGTTTCCTGTAAAAAGTCGCTATGAAAATGTGACATGAGCGCCACCGAGACATTTACCTCCTCTTCACTTCATCAAAAGAGCCAGCTTTCATTAGTCGCTGTCCTGCAAAAACCGAATCCGATCTATTACTCTAAAACCCTTTTTCGTTGGAACCGTTTGTTTTAGGCCAATTCGTGATGTCCCGTTGGCGCCCATGGTTTGATATCGAGGCGCATTGTAGCACTAACCTTCGCATGGTAATTCAGGTCAATGTGAACAGGCCTTCCTTCCTTCCACTTCCTTCCCTCCACTTCTTTTTGACATCTCCCAATCCTAACTTCCTTTCCGCCTCCTCGTTCTACCATTCCTACAGTCCTGGCTTCCTTGATAAGTTAGAATGATAAGTAAATGTGGCCCTGTGAAGAGTTGTACCCCACTTTTCCAGTATATCCCACCTTTCACCCAACGCCAGCTGGAGATGGGAATAACAGAAAACCTGAACTTTAACCGGAATAAATGGTAAAATCTGAACAATTGTATTATTCCACTCAATTAAGGAGCTTAGATACAGAAAAAAGCTCATGACTTTCTTCTCCCTCTTTTGTTCCAGAGCGTGAGAAGAAAGTCTGGGAGGAAAGCAATGATCAGAGGATGAGAGGAAGGGCAATTCTGTCTTTTCTCAGCTCATTTGCTATCTTTCATCACTGATCTTCAGATATCTTCATCGCTTCTCTGCTCCTCAGTGAAATCCTTGTTCTTCTGACTCTCTAATTACAGCTGTTTGGATGTGGAGATCTGACAAGATCGGAATTCCTTCACTGCAAAAGTGACATTTTTCAGGACAAATATCTGATATTTTCTAAATCAAAAAGGAATTGCAGTTTTGTCAGATTGGAACCTGTTTGCGTCAGAAATCGTATTTCACAGTTTCAGTTTATTGGAAAACATAAAACCCACTGAAGTATTCCCTCTGAAAACAGAAAGCACTGGGTTTTTACAACCTCTCTGATCTTGAAATAAAATCTACTAGCTTTTTGTGGCTCAGGCCGATCTTTCAGATGAATTCATGGACAAAATTCCTCACAAGAGCACTCTAGGATCTAATGCACTCCAGAAAGGTGAAAAGAGCAGCAAATAGATTTAAATTCTGATCTCTCTTCTCATGACAAACTCTTTCTGTCAAACAAGCTGAGTTTAATGAGTCCCTCAGAAGCTTTTAAAAGCATTTTTTTCTGACATTTACATCTCTCAAATGCTTATATTTGTGTTTTATTAGCTTTACAGTCAGTTGCTTGGGAACCCAAAGCATGGCTCAGCAGCATGAACACCGGTGCTATATAAAAATCAGAATCCATCCAGGGGTTTCTGTATCCTTAATGTCTTCAAAATACTGCTGTTCTCAAAGTGAGTATTTTCATTTCATATTCTTGGAGCTTCATCACCATAATAATCAGTCTTCATCCCCAACATCATTATTATCATCTTCGTATCATGATTTAACGTCTTTGTCTTCTTTTTCTCCAAAAAACATTACTATTGGTGAGTAATTGTACATATTACTATATTTACAATATCCGGTTTCATATTTGTCGAAACTGGCATTTAGACAACATCCGTTTTTTGCTTTTTTTGAGCTTTCACAGGAGTTTTGGGTTCACTTTACCGTTATTTGGCACAAGTAAATATCTAATTCCAATTATTCATTCATTAGTCATTGCTCAAAGATATGTTGCCTCCAAATTTTTTTTAAATGAAAAAATATATATAAATACCAGGGTTTTTATTGATCTATCCATTCAAATATTAAACATACAGTTCATGAACCCTCTACAGTGTATATTTTTTTCCTAATAAGCTATTTACGATTTCACATTCACACTTTTTTTCCACCAGTTTCTGCTTCACTCTTTTAGATGTCCACTGAGATGAGACAAGAGGAAGACAGTTTATTTGCTGACACAGCACAGGAAGTTGATCCTCTGCAGTTCTCATCATTATGGGTGATGTGAAGCACAGGCTTGGAGAGAACTCATTATTCAAGTCAGTGTACACTCAAACTCAAAACAGATCATCCCTTCTGAGCGCCTGTGACATGATCATTTTTTAACATGTTCATACTCATTTTAGTGATGCTATATTGTGATGTATAAGTGGTTACATTTTAGAGACATTGAGAGAGTCTACACCTTAAGAAATCACGAGCTAAGAGAAAAATGGCAACAAATGAAGAAAACATGTTCATTCTATAACATGTGCTACAGTCATCACAGCTTTTTCAAAAAGAAAATACTGAAATAACTCTCAAATAAACAGAAAATCACTGTCAACTTTGAATTTCATACACTCTGAATTAAGCTATTTTTGATTAGCACTGTAGGCCACACAACACAATTACACGTATTTACATAAATACAATTTAAAAAATCTAGACAAGGAACAGCTTCAATCCTTAAATCTACACATTGTTAATGTAATAAATTATAATAAAACAGAATCAAATACAAGCAAAATACGTAATATGTTCACAAATGTGAAACCTTACCTTGAGTGAAGCGATGTGTCGGAGGAGGTGGAACGGATGCAGAAAACATTAGGGCACTATGTATGAAAATTATCTTTCTCAAGATATTTCACGAATTACTAACACAAACATGGTTTCAAGCACAAGCGCAGACAATACCAAGCGAACTGGAGGGAACGCTTCTGAGAAGCTTCTCCGTTTCTCTAACTTCTCTAACGCTACAGAACAGCACTTTCCACATTATAAACGTTATTTCTTTTACGACACCTTGACTCTAATATTTGTTATAGCACATTATTGGTAATCTATAGATAATGTTTTGCTCGATTTAAATCTGATTTAAAGTGTTTTAAAGCGTATCAGCCACCTCTAGCACTATCTGCAATGGGAGTATGGAGCACCAGAACCCAGAAGCGCAGCACAACGTCAGACTTAACAAGCGGATAATAGAGCAGAACTGTGTTTTTGAATCCTGGAATTTTTTTCCGTATCTCGATGCAAAATATTTCCGGCAAGACCTTTCTTAAATGCTGCCCCAAGCTGTCATACGGTGTGAATTTATTTTTTACATGACTTCTCTGAAAATCACGCAGACTTTAACTCAGCTTTAATCAGAGAGGTGACCAAGAACCCAATCCAGTGTTCCTTTGCAGAGAGAGGAGAACACTGGTGGTCTCATCTCAGAGCGGCAAAAAATCTCTCACCAGGACCTTCTCCTTCACAGTTCCTGGCTGGTGGAATTCCATTGCCGTCTCTTTGCGGAAAGCTGAATCTCTTTACATCTTCAAAAAGCAACTAAAAACTCTACTCTTTCGAGAGCACTTACTAACTTAACTTAAAAAAAAAACTCAGATTTTGATTTGAATTCATTTTCTGTACTAGCTTGAAAGTGTTCTTGCACTTGACCTAAGATGGAGGTGATTGTTAATCTTTCAGCAGGACATTTACCCTAAGCATACAGCCCAATAATCAAAGTATTTGACAAAGCTTTAGAAATGCTCTGTGAATGTCTTGTGAATTGTTTTTGCAAGTGTTTTTGATTAATAAAGACTACATTTCACATCTATTTCCTCTGACAAATTCTTTTCAAACTATGTCAAGATGGATTTAGTGAGAAAGTCATTCTTCTGTTCAGCTCTGAAACATCAGGATTCTAGCTCAGCTGCCGAGCAGAGGAACTAGTCTCTGCTGGAGGCACCATAGTCAACCTCTCCTCCTAGGTGGCTGAGCTGACCAGCCAACTCCATGTCCATGTTCCGTCCCATATTACACCCTCAGTGGGTAGTACACCCTATGCAAGTGGGAAGCACTACATTGCTTAAGGGTTGAGTCTGTACTGTGGGCAGACTGGTCACTGCTTAGAAAGTTGCCTGGTAAAAACCAGAGCTCACCAGTAATTGGGGGTCGACTTCCTCCTCCATTCCTTCTTGTCGACTCATACTCCATCTTACACATTGGTGTCGATCCTTTTCCATTTCAGCACTGTTGGTCTACAGTGCAAAGCTCTGCTGGATTCAGGGGCAGAGAAATCTGAGACATCTGCCCAAAATCTTAGACAAAATTGCTACTCATGCCCTTGAGTAACCAACAGCATGAGCTGAGAGGGTCGCCAACTGATGATGAGATGGACAGGACTGGTGAATGGAGGGGAGGTGAAGAAGGAAAAAGAGGGAATAAAGAGTGCAGTGGGCGATTCGTTGTTCAAATCGTGGAGCGCTAGAGACTGAAGTAGTTGAGCAAGAAGGAAGCAAAGCTGAGGACATCGCTGAGGAAGTCCTCTTCACGTTACGTTTGGCTAAAGGTTAAGCATGCTGGGAAAATGAGTCTTCATGGTGTGAGCCCTTTTGGGAGAACTTGGGAGAAGCCATTCCCTTCAAACTTCAGTAGTGCATGAAACTTCAGCTTTAATGGCTTTCATGCATGTTCTTGTCTCAAAAGGGCTTGGCAAAGCTTCTGGACCATCCATGACCTGATTAGAGCGGGGGAGGATTTAGCAGATAGGAAGCCATTCTTTTTTTATCGTTATATACAAAGTGTAATTTAGAAATCCTCTTTAATCTACCTCAGTTTATATCTAAGGCTGCTGTCAATGTTTTTTGAAAATAACTGCTTTTTAGGCTGAATAGTGCCCACACACTACTGAGGAACTGGGGTCTGAGTATAAAGTCAGCTTTGATGCAGTGCTCTTGACGTGTGGATGTTTATGGGACTTCCTCAGTGATCCAAAATGGAAATATTGGCTGGAGAACGAGCCATACTTACCAAGCTTCATGTGGTGTTTTGGCTTGTTGGGCTGTTGTTTTTGCCAGAATTTTGCTTTTCTCATTTATTCCAATACAGACACCTTCAAGGAAATCTGATATTTCTTCTCATCGATCTGCCCGAAATCACATGGAAAACTTTACAGTTTGATCCTATGGCTTGAGTTTGACCGACTCCACTGTTGAGCTCCACTGATGATCCACTGTTGGGCATCTGCTGACAGATCAATGGAGAAAAAAGAATTTCAGCATGAGGTGTTCAATTGGTCAGGAGGGCCTTTTGTAGGATGTCCACTAGTGGATATGCTCGTGGAAATTTGCATACGGTTGCTGTTGAACTTTCACAGGGAGATCTCTAGTGGACCTGCATATGGTCTGCTGTTGAGGAGCTGTGGCATATGAATTGCTGTTGGACATCTGCCACTGGACCTTCGGAGAACGCCTGCATATGGTCCAGACTTGGACATGAAGAATTTGTTGGAGTAATGGACCTTTGTGGGGCCTAGAGCACAGAGCACCAATGGCGAATCTGCCAATAGTGTTGAGTGGTGAATAAGGTTTCATTTGACATCTGTCCCTCATACCTCTCTAATGTCTGTTTCTAACAGTTTGAGCAAATATATACACACTAGTGGTAATTTTGTAGGGCTCTTCCTACTTCAGCTCCTGATGTTACTAGAAGACCTCTCTACAGTAAGCATTGATGTGTTTTTTCCTCCAATATTTGTAGGCTACACTCACCGGCTTGTGTGTTCCTAACAAGAATGTGAAAGCTTAAATCACAACTGTTGAAGCAAACAGATGCATTTATTTAAGCTTTTTAAAGAGGTCTGGATGCAGCTATTGCTGTGCTAGGGCTAAACCCATGTCAGGGTTACTGAGAGGTCATCAGAGGGTAAAGATCATCCATATGAGATTCCTGAGAATAACACCAGAGAATGTGATGGCCAGGCCTGAGGTCTACAGGTGACATGGGTGATCTACTGCAGGATTGAATTTGAACTGCTTTCTCTGCTCATGTGCATGAGATGTCATCTCTCTAATTGCTTTTCGCCATTATTTTGGTCATCAGCAGATGTTAGGGGCACAGATTTGAAGATGGTGAGGTAAACGGTGTTACATCCAAGTTGTAGGCCAGCCAGTTTTCTTCCTTTGGTTTCCACCACAGTACCCAACATCACTGCTTCACCCCTTACGTCACCCCTTAGTGTTTTCTAAGTGAAGGTTTAATCAAAAATCGAAACATGGACAGCCAGAACAAAAAAAATTGTTTGTTTCTTTTAAATACTTGTTTTAATCATGCCATTGACAAAGTCACACAAGTGAAATAATTACCGGTAGGTCAAGGTTGTATATAAAAGTCCTGATTTTAAAATAAACAAAACATCATTTCATTGATAAATTTAACCTTTTTTTTTAACTAAGTCTGTTACATGGAGGAATCAGCCAATGTTCACATCTGGGTCACCACTGAACACGCTTACAACTATTGATTCACTAGTGTCTGCTAGCGGTTTCCAGGAAAGGTGAGCCTCTGTCGAGGCTTTCTTTAGCTGAAAAACCATCTATTATCTACCTCTCTCAAAGCATCTCTGGCTCAATCCAGGCAGCGCAGTGCAAACCCTTCAGAACAGATTAGCCAATAAAAATAGATGCTCTTCGCAATCCTTCTCTCCGATTGGTCTTGGAGATATGAAGTAAGTCCTTTAGCGGCTCATTAATCTACAGTTCTAGTGTATTTATTAATTCTGCTGAAGTTGAATTATTCAAGGCTAAAGCCCCGGTGCCCATGGCAGGTGACACCACTCTGTGGTGATGGTGCATTTGCATCTGATTTGGGATCAGATTCTGGCTAGAGAGGTGCTGTTGTATAAGATTTCCTCCAAACAGCATTACAGTGTCTATCAATGTTTTTTTAGTAAAACATTAATCGCTGAGTATTGAAGTTGCTCATAATTAATCTCTAATCTTTCTCACATTTACACTGACTGTCCGACAGCAACACAAGTCATGAATATGCGTTTGCCAATAGGTGACTAACAAGTGGAATAAGTGGGGAGTAGTTAGAAAGTTTTTTAAATGAAAATCTCAGCTCATTCCCGGAATAAACCTGGACTAGGAAATGAAGAGATTGAATGAGATTTTAATAAATCACAATATCCAATGTGAGCAGTATGTTACTAACAATAAAACAATGTCATGACTCCTTTATTATTGTAATATATTTAGGCCTAAGTGTCCTCCAACTCATCCACTTTGGGCAGGATCTCTCAAAATATATCGACTTTTTGGTTTCTATCTCAACTTTCTTCAACTACATACACCCCAAGAATTACAATTAAGAGTAAAATCTGAAAACAACATTTCTGTTGAATCGTGGGTACAAACTTAGCAGGGTGGTACTGTAGATGTTGTTGAACCCTTAGGTGTTAAACTGTAAAAAAAAAACGGTCATCACAAGATGAGCCACATGGACCACGACGCTTGCTCTTCTTTATTTGGCTGAAGTCTGCAGGTCTTTCATTGCTGTTCGGATTTTTGAAGTGAATGACCCTACGGGTGATGTCACGGCAGCAACGAGTGAAACCCAACACCGAGAGCCCTGCGCGGGGCTGGAGACGCACCGATCCAACCGAGCAAGTTCAGACACATGCGGAGCTCGAGCGCGGAAACATACCTCTCTCTCTCTCTCTCTCTCTCTCTCTCTCTCTCTCTCTCTCTCTCTCTCTCTCTCTCTCACTTGCTCTCTCTCTCTCTCTCTCTTGCTCTCTCATTCTCTCAGAGTGGTTTGAACACGGACCTTCTGCTCCGCTCTCTCCTCAAGCTCCCGGTCGGTCCCAACCGAGCCGATCCGCGCACTTCTCTCCGCGCCGCCGTGATGTGGACGCCGCTGGTCGGGCTAAATCTGGTCTCATGAGCGGCTTCTGGTGCCTTCAGCCTTTGCTTCGAAAACTGCTGCTTGGACAAATGCATACAAATGCATTTAGGAGCGCAACGGACAAGGAGCGGACAGGTTTCTCCCACATCGACAACGTGAGTGACTTTTCGCCAGTTGTGAGCGTTCATGGAAGCCCGGGCAGCCTTCTGCAGAGGGTTTACGCGTGGCATTTTGGTTTTTGGAGCGCATTGAATTATTGATGACTTGTGCATGAAAGCATTGATGAACGCGGGGACCAGTGTTCCCAGTTCATGAACTCGAATAGAGACTTGTGAATGAGTTATCGCAGGATTACTCAAGTGATGGGAAATATCAGATGATATTTTAATCAGAGTTGCTCTGAAAGTGTGGAACTTTCGACTGTTTTATCAGATGATGTGTAGAACTGATTGCCTGATTGGAATTCTTTTCTTAATTGTTGTGAAAACTATCCTCATAGTTTTGTTTTGGTTACATCTGTGATTAAACTGTTTTTGTTCCAATTATGGTCGGTTTTTATGCAGAAATGCTGAAAAGCTGTACCAATTAGAAATCTCTTTGATAAAAAAGTGCTGTATTTGGTTTTCACATCAGTTTGGTGTATAAATCAATGTGACACCAGCTTGGGTGTGCAATCATCTGGGAAATGAATGGCTTTAACATCAGAGGCTTGTGGATTTTAATGTCTGATCACAACTCTGTGCTTGTTTGCTCAGGGTTCCCTGTAGCTTCAAGAAGGTACTGAATTTATGTTTAGCAGAAGTGTCTTCTTAAAGATAGTTCTGTATTAGTCTGTCATTGATCATACAATGGTTTGCAAATGTTTGAGTAATTTTCATGTAAATTGAAGGAGACAAAAACATATTTGAGAAGTGCGTTAAAACTAATCTGATTTATGGAAAGGGTGCAATAAATATAGAATAAATAGGAATGTTCATAAACTTAGACACCACAAAAAATTGTGCAAAATAACAGCATCTAAACACTTTCAATAGCTACCAATTAGAAATTACCTATTTGAACTCACACCACACATTCAGGTCTGGGGTTTAAGATGGTCATTCCAGAACATTGTACTTGTTCCACTGCAGGAATGCTGCAGTAGATTGTTTAGGGTCATTGTCATGTTGAAAGATCCAGCCCCGGTGCAACTTTAACTTTGTCACTGATTCCCAGACATTGTTCTCCAGAACTGATGTTGTGAGGAAACCATGTGACCCCTCAAGCACAGCCCCACAGCATGATGGAACCACCCCCAATTTTGTATGGAGCAAGTGATTTTCTTGGAGTGCTTTGTTGTTGTTTTTTAACCAAATATCTCTTTTTAACAAATCAGCACCGTATTCCAAAATGAAGCTGGCTTGTCCAAATGTTCGTTAGCGTACCTCTAGCGACACCATTTGTGGTGTGTGCAGAGAAAAGCCTTTTTCCGCATCACTCATCCATGCAGCATCTTCTTGTGTAAAGTGCTCTGAATAGTTGAACGATGCACAGTGACTCCACCTGCAGCAAGATGATGTTGTAGGGTATGGAGCTGGTCTGTGGGTTGACTGTGACTGTTCTCACCATCCTGCGCCTCTGCTTATCTGAGAGATTTCTTGGTGTGTCACTTACAACCTTAACTAGAAAGGTGCCTCTGGTCTTCCAATTCCTCACAATGTTCCTCACAGTTGAAACTGAGACCTTAAATCTCTCAGAGAGTTTCTGTATCCTTCCCCAAAATCATTAAATTCAACAATCAATATTTCAGCCTGTTTTGAGGCTCCCATGTTAACACTCATTGCTATATATTTAGCAGCTAAGAGCTCCAAACATGTTCCTCGATAGTCACAAAAACAATAAGCTACCGTCAAACGACAATGTATTTTCATTACACCGTGTGACTTTGCCTTGTAGTAGTAAGTGACATTTGTGTCGTGTTCATACTTCAATTGAAGTATTGTAAGGTTTGTTTAAAGCACGGACCGAGACCCATCCTCAAAGTGGTCTAGACCTGCTTGTTTGGACCGTACCGGGGGTTAGATGGCAAACTATTAGCAAAATTAGCAATAGTAACAGTGTTCATTAACCAGGATGAAGACATGATCACTTTGGCCTTGTCTCAAACTGCACACTTGAGAATGAACCTGAATTGCTTTGTTTGTTAAATCAAAAACTTCTTTAATCAGTGAGTGAGGTGTATCGTCTCTGAAATCCTGGTGGACTTTACATCTAATTTAACATAAATTACATGGAGTTTGATTTTTTTTTTCAGTTTAGTAGTCAAACACACGACCTGGATTGTAAAAACTACACAATGATACTTTCACAGGGTGGAATAGTAGAATGGTTAACTGGTTCTTAAAATTAACCCTGCAACATTATCAATTATCCTCAATAATGACCTTTTTATCTCAAACACCGGTGACCTTCTAACTTTGAGCGAGCAGTTCATGTGACTAGTCTCTATTTTAATTGACACGTTAGTCTTAATAAACTAATGGATGTGTGAAAGACAAGTTGTTTCTTGTAAAGGGTTTCTTCAAGATCAGCCTGGGTGTCGAATATTGCGGTCATTATTTTGTCGTCAAATATTAGGACAGCTAGTCACATCGATCACAGCCAGCTTCACGTTTCTGACAGCAAACAGTTCAACACTGCTGGTTGAGCTAAAGTGCTTGCAGCTTTGAAACTGATCCCCAGTCAGTTGCTATTTCTCATCTCATATCTCACATGGGCTAGATTAGGGTTTGCCTGTCAGTGAATATGCCCAGTGTTTCTGACTAAATGTACCCTGAAATTATTAGTCAGTAAATTCAACATTAGTCTTGTTACTGTTCTCAGGCTAGCCGCAATATTAATACAGACTGCTCCAATCAAGATCCAGGCGCATCTCCTTTGTGCAGCTGATTCGGGTCTATTATCACTATTTGTGCCCCACAAAATCCTTTGATTCGGACTCAAATGTTACATCGAGTTCAATTTGTTAAAAAACATGGATTTCGGATTTGAACTCTGCACAATTGAGGTTCCCCAGGGCTCTGTGTTGGGTCCTCTGCTCTCTCTGGTGTGTAATCTTCCACAGGGGGAGATATTCAGCCACAAACTAGATCACATTGTTTGATGACTATTATTTAGATCTTTGCCCGAGCCCGACAGGGCATGTTGGGACCGGACCAATCCGCCGGTAACCGCGTAATAGTAACTCTCGGCTGTGAGTAGCAAACTTTTCCAGGTTTGTTAAACTAGAATTATTGTTTTATTGGTTTCATAGACAAGTACTGTCATTTATTATGCAAAAACTTTATTTGTGGAGTGCTGCTGGTTTCTCTCTAAAGCTGGACTGACACGGGTCACTGCATGTGCTTTTAAAGTGCCGTCATAACCTCGAAGCATTTATTCTCCACACAGTGGCACGATTCTTATTTAAATGAACTCGATTTGCCTGATAGCAGCATCAGTTCTGGTAAACCATACTGAACACAGAACTATTTTTCTGGCTAAGCCAGAATCAGACTGTGAGATTTTAGCCCAGATTTTGAGTAGCAGACAATCGCATGAGGCTGTCTAGAATCATATGCAAATTGGAGCTTGTGCACAGTGTGCAGTACCAAAGATATTTGGCATGGCAATATCTGGAGCTGTCGGCGAGTCACAATCGAGCAATGTCAAATTCGCTTCTTTTCGGTTTATTTGGACACAATAAATTAAAGAAAACTTGTACGCTCTCATTTTTGAAAATAATCCCAGTCTCAATCAGGCACATGTGACCTCGCAGTGGTTTCAATTTAATAATTTTTTGCGAGACGCAGTTTGAAAACACCAAAAAAGTTCGCTGTGATTCTGTCTAAAAAAAGATTGCTGATCTATCATGCAGTGTGAAATCAGCTTCGACTGGATGCTGCTCCCACAGTGAGAAAGGACATGTGATAGGATAGGTCTGACAATGATCTGCTGCATTCAGCCCAGATTGTTACGGTTTAGGACAAACTACAGAAGCAGGAGCAGTTGAAAAATAAGATCAGGTTTATTAACGCAAAAGTATTTCAAAGTAATCCATGTGGGTAGGCTGTGTCATAGAGAAAAATGGGAGAATGCCAGGTTAAAACAGATGCAGGCTGGCATTGGTTAACAGAAAGATACAGGAGCAGAGCACTTGAGTCACAAAAAGGAAAAGATTTTTTTTTCAAATAAAGGCCTTGGTGTAGTGCCACTTTCAGCCGTGGTTTTTACTGTATTATACACACTCAGCATATATAGCCGCCGCCTCGTTCAGTTCATTTGAATAATCTCAGGCTTAGGCCGGGTTCTGGTTCATAAATAAGACCCTAAACGAAATTTTTTATTCGATTACAGTTCTATTAATCTAAGCATTATTGCATTGCCGCATCCAGTGATGGGCTAGTGAAGTGGTGAATTTGTAGACCCCCTTTTCAACCAAATATTTGCTGTTTCTCTATGTTTATGTAGTGCCTGTCTGTGGTGAAACGTAGAGATAAAAAAAATTAAAGTTTATTGATCAGTCATACATATCAAACAGATCAAAGCATTACCTGAATTTGTTAAAAAGTCTCTGATAAAGTTTGTCACACAAACCTTTAACCCCGAAACGATTATCGTCCAGAAATTGACGTGACTCTTACTTAAACTCAATTAGCGGTCTGAACCAGTCCATGGTAGAGCTGTAATCGGGCCTAATAGATCAACCCGGCCCAAGCACAGGGGAATTTAGCTCGACCAGAACCCAATTTCATAAATGTTGGTATGTGTCTGCTGTTTCGCTTTCAACCGAACCCATGAGTTTCTATGGAAACGGTACACAGCGCATTGTATTACCTAACCTGAGGAACCTGTACGGATATATGAATTTAATCAACAGCCGCCAGCCAATCAGAATTAGACCATGGCATAAACATATTTATTCATGTTATTTTCTTTTCTATTTCACACTAAGGTAAATTTTGATTAGCCACATGTTTTAGGATTGTGGGGGAAACCCACACAACCCAGGAAAGTCACAGTGAGCCTTGAATCCCACTGCATCGCCCTAAACATATTTATAAAAAAAGGTAATCTCCAGAGGCAAGCCTCCTTTTCACCTCCACTGCCTCCATTCTCATGTCTCTCGCAGAGTCGAACTATAAAACTTAAGCCTGAGCCTGACCCTGATCCTGGTGGGCACTGTTGAGTTTAGGCAAAGATCTTCAGCTGTACATTTCTCACGAGATCAGTCGGATCTCCTCACACCACTTTAAATATATAGTTGGTATTTTCAGCCATAAAGCTTTAATTTGTGTTTTTGCAAAAATTGACCCCGTTATAACTCCACACAGCTCCTCTTCCACTCAAACCAGTTTGGCCTATGACACTGGATTGCATCAATGCTCACAAATCAACAGGGATTTCCAGTCTACTGCCGTACTTTCCATATGTTGATCTATACAGGTTGAATTCCTCCAGCTTTAGACCCAAATGTGCACCAGATGAGGAGGCTTTGGGATCCCGGCTGATTTGTTAGCTAATCTTCACTGTACTCGCTGGTTTGCAGACTGGTGAGGAAAGAAAGGGTTTATCAGGCGCTCATAGAAGCTGTCCCCAAACCAGCATTCCTCATGGAGATGAGCATTGACCTCTAACATCTGAGCAGCCCGACACATCCACCTGATTGGCTTCTCACCATTAAAGAGACAGTTCCATTATTACAGACTGGTTTAATATTTGTTGTCGGTGCAACAAGGAGGAGAAAAAACAAATAACGATGAGCTGTTTTAACAGAATAAATGGGGCGTAGCCATCAGTACGGTGAAGATACTTAACAACAAAACGTTGAGTTCTAAACTAAGTTGATATCAGTGGTAACCAGTGTAGGACAAGTTACTTCAGATATGTAATGAAATTATTGATTAGTCTTTTTTCAAGTTATCAAGTTACTCTTTTAATTACTTTATCTGTCAAGTAATTATTTACATTGCTAGCTACTTAAAAATAATATACAACCACAAAAGCTTGCTCCTCCATCTTGTTAACAATCCTAAGAAATGTGCTGAACTTTGCTGAATCCGATACTGGACCTAATGTTACCTGGAGAGGTTTAGGACTTTGATGTCATCTGCAGAAAACTATTTACCATTACCAGAGCTGACTATATAAGACACTAATCTCAAACAAGGCCTTTCTAAAGCAGAATTCTAAGGATTTTTTTAGGATTTCATCATGATTGGTTCTTAAATACATGTTTTGTGTTTTTAGAAAAGAAGAGGTTTGTACTTTTCTAGAGTCCCCCAAAAATGAGAAGGGTGGGCCAGCCAACCACCCTAGCTCATCAAGAAAAGGCCAGATACTTCTGTTACTCTCATTCTTCCTGTCTGAGAGGCTCTCGTGGCCTTAAAGTTCTTGCTGAGCGCCCGCGTCCATCTGTCATTATTAAGCTCAATTTATTCTTCCGCATCATGTGTATAGTCTACCTAACCTGTGTGTTTATGCTGCCTGCAGTATCACTTTATAAACACTAGAGAGCACTGTTTAGCTGTGTGACCTCCTTGCGTATTTTTTCGACTTCCTGTTGTAGATATTAGAAATGACCTCTATCAATCGTTCAGTTATTTGGTTCATGTTGGTGTTTTTTGTGCTCATGGTGGAGATGCTCGGATATGTATGGCGTCACTCCAAAATGCTCTGCTACCAAAGCAACCAATCAGATTACAGCATATGGTATGCATCTGCAAAGTTACATATTTTCCTCTGATGGTGTTCATGACTGTGTAACGGTTTTGCAAAGGTTTAAAGCATGAAATGACTCACTGTCTCTGTATTGCAAGGAATTACTCTATAGGCCTTCTATGTCTTTCTACCAGCAGGAGACTTCTGATGCTAAAAGAATCCATTTATCAAAAGGGATTTCAGAATTATCCAGATGGCTATTGGCATGCCAACTTTGATGTTTTAATATTGCCAGTATCACAACGAGTAACATAAACCAACCCCCATTTCTCTATGATTTTCCTAAGCTGAGATGCTATGCTGTTGCTATGCTCAACAACCCGGTTGCTGTGGAGGGGTCAGTGACAATTTAATGTTCAACATGTCGCAGTGAGTGAAATAAACAGTCAAAAGAGATAAAAAAACAATGGACTTGAGACACACCCAGGACAAAACCAAGTTTCTTTCTTTTTAAAACTGGATTTATTAACACTATTGAAGAAGTCACACGAGTGAAATGGTTACAGTCACGGCTGGACATGAAAGGCTCGATTTCTTTCCCATGGAAGTGATGCACCATCCACAAAGCAATGCTTTCTCTCGTGATATCCGTAAACAAACTTACGCGAGTCAAACAGAGGGAAACTCATATCTAGAAACATAAAAATGAGTAACACCAATAAATAAAGTTGGTAAACCACATTCAGGGCTGGGCCCTAATAAGCAACTAGAAAGTGTCGATATGGCTCAAGTAATTACAGAGTCAAGGGCACTTTCCTGTTGACTATATTTGGTGCAACCAAAGGACACTGAACACTAGGGATGCAACGGAACACAAAGCTCACGGTTCGGTACGTACCGCGGTTTTCAACCACGTTTTTCAGTTCGGTGACTTAGCCAATTTTTTCTTTTAATCCTTCTTTGTATGGATCGCATGAACAGATAAATATTGGGCATTCATAGAATTCACTTTAGTTTGCTAAATTAAACATCAAGACACATCTACAAAAAAAATCATAGCGAGGTGGGCATGAGCTTCTTCAGAAACAAACAGATTAGCGCAGGAAGAGAGGGATTTAAGGCAGGCAAAAGATACGGGCACCTAGAGCTCCTGTAACCAGGAACAGCTGTCTGAACACGGTGCGGAAGAGCACTCGTGTTTCACATATTGCCTTTTGCATAATAACATCCGATAAAATGTGTGTTTACTGTTCTTTTTCCATCTTTATCGTATTCTTCTTCGCAGTTTTCTCAGCGCTGACAATGCTTTTCTGGCTGTGTGAAAGTCCTGCCCTCCTCTAACTTTAGCGCTCACTGATTGGATAGTTACACAAAGGAGCAGATCATTGATTAAATATTTGCTCGCGGTTGTGCGTTTCCTTACCTGACATTTGTTTTTTTCACATGTGAAGCTAATAATAACAATAATAATAAATACAGGAGTTATTCAAATGGGGATGGTTTGGTTTAAAACCGAGTATTGTTGTCTTTGATTCATCAAATCGTCTCCGATTCGTTCCAGGCAGTGCAGTGGAGACGTTATCTGAAATATAACGCTTCCTCCAAACTCCATTACAGTGTTAGATTTATTAAAAGATCCAACATTACAGAGAGCATTGCTGCCTAAAAATGGCGACTCAGCAATATTAGCGGTTATGCTAACCAACCTAGCATTGCACAAAACACCAGAAATTTGGTATTATTGTTGACAAAACCCTATTAGAAAGAATAAACAGATTCCCGCCATGCATGAGATCTGTGTGTGCATGACATCAGCACACCACAGTCTGCATCGAGGACGGTCTCAAGCAGTATGGGAGCTCGTTAGCTTAAACAGGCGTTTCAGCACTAAACTGCGTGAAGCGAGTTGTTATTTCTACACGTTTATGGTGGATTCATTTGCTTGTGAAGTGATGCCACTCTTCGATGCACTTTGTACTTTCACACAAACTTTTAATTTTCCTTGTAACACCTTTCTATTTCTACTCACATCCGTTATGGTACAGAGGAAATGCTGTTTACATTGTAGCAAGCTTAAAGAAGTTGCAAAAAAACTAGTGTAGTGTATTTTGACTTCATCATCTCATTACAGTTATGAGTATCCTGGGTTAATACTAGTCTGGTCATTCTAAGCCCATTTACTGCAGTAACTCTCCTAAAAATTATTAGGGAATTCCTAGAGAAAAAATAAATACTGTCACATATCGCGACACCGTCATATCACTTGGACTTTAGAAATTATTAGCCTAATATCCAAACAGATTTAGCATTTCAGCAAATAGACGAGCTGTTTATGCATTCTCTGGCTGTTCAAGGGACCCAGGCATGTTCATCCAATACATGCAATGCTTTCAAAACAGTCCTTTCACGAGAGGAACATTGTTTATGATCCAACATT
>SRMA01027185.1:283012-296637 GCA_007224835.1 Danionella cerebrum | reverse complement strand
GAAATGCCTTAAAAAGTAAAAGTATAGGATTTTCGGAAAATAGGCCTCAGGGCTTAAGAGGTTAAGGTCTCTACACATCCACCCAAATTTTCATTGCAAAGTTTTGTGCGACGACGTGCCTCGATATTAAACCATGGGCGACAACGGTATATCACACATCAGAATGAACAAGTGCTGCGAATGAAAAAAAGACTGTCGGAGTGCTATATCATATCCGTTTTTCACAAAGAGAATGACCAGTGAAAGCTGGATCTATTTATAATGTGACTAAGGTGTAATAGAGCAGCTCGGTGGCGCACATCCCATATTTTCATAGCGACTTTGTACAGGAAACAAGAAAGAAATAGCTCACCACAAATCCTCTCTTTTCTCCACATCACTCCATGTGATCAGCCGCAAACAGTATGAACCAGGATTTATTTTCTGTGTTTTCTTTTATATCTTCTTCTTCTGGCTGTTCTTCTATCCTGTTTCCCCATTTGTGCGGTTAGCATCTGTTGTGCTGAAAAGGGCCCCTTCAGGCGCGGAGCATCATTGCATCAATATTTCCTTGACGCAGATGAAGTGCACCCTTTTGAGAAGCCATTCGAAGATTTGTGCAAATCTCAATTCGGACCGGTGTGTAGAGGCCTTTAAACAATTAAATTCTGTTTTGCTTTATTTATAGAAGCACCACACTACAGCAGATGAAATGACTAACCCGAGCGCTATACATACAGTATACATACAGTAACACGTTAAAAGATCACAACTACATTAAAAATCAAAAACTAGTAAGAAAAAAGAAAAACCCTATTTTCCATCTCCAACCCTAACAATGTTGATGCAAAATGAAGCAAATAATCCCTAATAATAATAAAAATATTCCTGATTGAAAGTGTTACTGATGGTAATGATTTCCCAATCAGGCAGCTGATGCGCAAAACACCAGCTCTTCTTGAGCTTACAGAGCCTTGATACTGTGAGTTCTGTGCCGGACAAAACACTTAATTAGACTTGGAATGTATACTAGTGTTTTGCATTAAAAGACACATAATAGATGAAAAATAGGATAATGATAATGAGTGATAATTATCTAATCAAGCATAATGAGTATCTAAAAACATAAAATTGATAGATAAAGTAATCTACATTAAACACATCGTTTATTAAACAGACCGTTCTTTAATTTTTTGACAAGATGCTATACATTCATTCCATCAATGCAAAGTAACGTTTTTTCTGATAAATAGCAAAAATACAACAATAAAAGCAGAAAACATTAAATAACAAGTAAAAATGGTGTATATTTAAGGTAAGTTCCGAACCGGCACATCATCAATTATATTGTATCAAAGCTGCTTTTTAAAAGTGAAAAACTCAATCATTGATGCTGATTTCTGTGCAATGTTAAATATTCTGAATGAACTAAAGATGAATCAGTTCGTGCTGCACAAAAAGCTGCTTTACAGTCCGGAACTGCAAAACCTGCATTTTTTTTTAAACTGCCATTTACTGTGTTTTGAAACCAAACTATTCATATTTGTTCAGTGGTAGGGAAAAGTTTGGGCACCCCTGTAAATTTTTATGATTATCCTTTACAAAAATTTCTGTTAAATATATCATATAGGAGACAAACACAGTGATATTTGAGAAATGAAATAAAGTTTAGGGCAGCAGTAGGTAGCACTGTGGCCTTCCAGTTGGAAGGGTATTGGTTCAAAATGACCTTCCTGGACGGAGTTTGCATGTTTTCCCCATGCTTGGATGGGTTTCTTCCAGGCCCTCCGGTTTCCCGGACATGCTTCAGGTTAATTGAATTTGTGAGTGAGTGTGTGTGTGTTGCCCTAATATGTACTGGCACCCTGTCCAGGGTGTACCCCCAAAGTGAGCTGGAGATAGGCACCAGCAGGACCCCGAAAGGGAAAAAGCAGATAAGAAGATGATTGTATGAAAATTAACATTTACCGTATTTTTCGGCTCATAAGACGCACCGGCACATAAGACGCACCCAATTTTAAATGAGGAAGATCTAGAAAAAAAAGATTCTGAACCAAATACTGTTGTAAAATGTTTTATATCAACTGTGTAGAAGTTAACAGCCAAACATGTAACATAAACAGACAGTAAACAGTAAAAGTAACAAAAAAAAGGCTGTAATGTTTTTCTTTGCCCCCACTCATCATTCTAAAGTCCACCATTCGTTATCACCATCACTGTTCCAGTGCAACATAGCCCCCACATTAGTAATACTGTAATAGCCAGTAACATTGTCACTACATTACTAATAATAGCTAGTAAGATTGCCCCCACATTAGTAATAATACAGTGGTTCTCAAACTTTTTTAGTCGAGCCCCCCTTTAAACTTTTAAAAGAACCTGAGCACCCTCATATGTAAAATAATAATTATTTAACAATTATTAAATAATTATTTTAATGTAAAATAAATGTAACTATTCCTTAATGTAAGTGGAACGTCCACTGCTAGGTCTATGTACCACATTGTATTTGTATGTATGTTGCCCTTTAAGAGCTGCGCGTGTGCGAGTAGAGGGAGAGACGAGTGTGTGCGAGCCTGCGAGGAGAGGGAGAGACGAGTGTGTGCGAGGAGAGGGAGAGACGAGTGTGTGCGAGGAGAGGGAGAGCTGCGCGTGTGCGAGTAGAGATGAGTGTTTGCGCGCTGCTCTTCCCCTGGGACCACTACCCTGTTACATATTGTTTTGTGACGCTGAAGGAGGCTAAAAATAAAGGTTTGAGTTTGGGATGATGTGCTCGTCTTGAAGCTCCTTCTTTTTCCACTGGCTATGCGGCACAAGCGTCACATCAGGCTCAAACATCGCAGATAAACTGTTAGCTGTGCCCATTTCACATCTTGAAATGTATTTTAGCGTGAGAAATCGTGTTTGTAGCGTTAGAGATCTCTCAAATGCGAGAGTATTACGTTTAATGTGTGAGAAACGTGTGTTTCACTCGTGAGTATGGATGCAGAAGCCAAAGGCATTGTGGGAAATGTAGTTTTTTCCCCTGTTTTCGTTACGATAGCGCTATGGCAGAGATGGGCGATGACGTCAGCGCGCAGCGCCGGCTGTACAAATATGGCCACGGCTTCGGCCTAGCACCGGAGCTCCGGAGCTCTTACGCCTCTCATACGGCCGTGACCGGACTTCGCGGCGCTCTGCATTCGCTCGATAAGACGCACCAACTTTTCCCCCTCAGTTTTGGGGAAGATAAAGTGCGTCTTATGAGCCGAAAAATACGGTATATAAATTATAAATTATTAAGGAAATTGTGCAAGATTTATTTAAACAAAAATAGGCATGTGCTTAAATTTAGGCAACGTTGTAGTTTTATAGATTTCAATACCTTTACCATTAACGTAAAACACTCACACAGCGGCAAAACACTCACACAAACACTTAATAGTGTTTATATGTTTCTTTTAATTGCAGTATACCAATACATTATAATGTCTAAACAATTACTGTACAATAACTAAACAACTGTACACTGAACTAAACACTAAACATCAGATTTATTTTAATATGTTAATTATTCACAAAGTGTGCAGCTTTTGTCACTGCAGTGCATCTTTCTGGGCTTCTGAAAGAACATTTCCAGAGCATCTTGGTATGGATAGTCTGAAACTTCTGGCCCATTTATTGAGATCCGCATGCAGGCTGCAAGATGGTCCCCTTGCAGCCTATTGGCGAATGTCTGTTTTGACCTGTAAATACATTAACTGTTAGGCTTTAAAAGTGATAACTGATAGTAACAACAGTAAAAATCAACTTAACATAGTGATAGTTTAAAGCAGGAAATGCCATTGTATAACTAACTAGCTAGCTTTTAATTAAGCAATTTATTTATCAATTCGTTCATTCATGCTTGTGTGTATTTACTTATTTACCAAGATCAGTCTTGTACAGCCAGGGGGAGTATTTTCGCCTCTGATAGCCAAGCTGGGTCAAAACCTGTCGTTCTTTGGTGGCTAGACATTTGCTGCTTGTCAGGGGCGAGACATGCAGCACTTGGGCTCTTTTCTGTACTTTGATTCGGAGTAGGAAAGCTACACCGGCTGCTGCTCGCAGCAGAACACGTGCTGTCATCGTCACCACCTTGGGAGCGTTTAAAACACACGGATATTTTTGCCTGCTGCGACATACTCTCCGACGCGCGGTCTCTCTCTGTCCACTGATGGGTGTGTGTGTGCGCGCGCATCGGGGCGGAACTCCGCCGTGCGCGACACGGAGGACAATTGTAAACGCGCAAACGTTGAGACAGAAATTACATGCCATCGTATAAATAACATAATGCTATTTAGTTTAATAAAAGAAAAAAGCAAAGACCTGTTATATATAAATTACTTCTGTCGTTATTCGACTAAAATAAAATTAACTTGACCTTCAAGGGGGGCGGGGGGTGCCGTTGGGGGGGCGGGGCGCCCCCCTAATATAATGGTAAGGGAAACACTGCCTTTGTAAAAATGGTGTTTTCGTATACACACAAGCCATCATCTACTAAGCACACAATGCGCCAACTGCACACTAATGGTATGAGTGCAAAACACATCTGGCTTTTGCTCTCTCTGCGTACAGATGTCAATTTGAGGTCACACTTTTTTCATAGTGTCATGTAAACATACAAGGATCCAAACTTGAAGTATTGGTGTTTATTCACACTCATCAAAACCAAGACAAAGTCAGCACAGAAAATAGTAATTTAAAAAAAAAAAGTGGAAAAAAAGACAATCGGCCTTGGTCATGCCGTCTTTCTGGGTCCGGCCACAAAATTTCATCCACATCACATACAATATCCTCCAGTACAATGCACCGGGGAAAATATCTCCTTGAATGCCGTATCCAGGCCTGACATGATGCCTGGTCAATATCCCCACATGCCTCCTCCATTGCCTGTAAAAAGGCTACCTGTTGATGAGGATGACGGTTGTACACTTTCCAGCGCCAGGCAGAGAAAAACTCCTCGATTGGAGAGTATGGAGGGAGGTTGAGTGCCATGAAGGATGGGTGGTCTGTAAACCAGTTGCGGACCAAAGCAGCCCTATGGAAACTAACATTGTCCCATATGATGACAAATCGGGTATGCTCTGGTCTCTGAACAGTGAGCGTGTCATGTAAGGTGTCCAGGAATGCAGTAATGTGTGCAGTGTTGTATGGCCTATGGTTGCATGATGGTGAACAACACCATTTTGGCTTATAGCTGCACACATGGTTATGTTACCACCACGTTGTCCTGGGACATTGATGATGGTGTCCAATAATGTTTCTGCCACGTCTCCTGTTGTGAGCTACAAAGTACTTACCAATTCTCATTTTGAAATGTCCTAATGATGCTTGCCACAGTATAGCGGCTCAAATTAGGTTGTTCCTGTTGGCCAGCTTTCCTCAGGGTCATCCCATAGTTGATGACATGGTCCACTATTGAATTCCTCCAAATTCTTCACCTCCACGTCTTCTCCCTCGGCCTCCTCTGATTCTCACTCTTACTGCTCCTAATATTGTACTCCACATAGACAGCTTACCTGTGGCTTATTTATAGTGCTTAGGCTGATTGCAAACTGAAATTTTTTTTTAAAACAGTTTTCACATGTGAAAGTGTGCCAGACAGTTGGCAAAATAGTGTTAATCATAGCCATACATGTGAATAATTTTGCTAGGAGTGTATTGGAAATTTGGTAATTGAGTGTAAGCAGTGAGTTATGTTTAAAGTTCTGCAAAAAGACTGTTGTGCAGTGAATTGTGCCTACAGTTTTGCAAAGTGTGTGTTACATAATTGCAAACTGAGTGCAAAGCAGTGTTTGTGCTTTTAGTTTTGCTACCTCAGTGAGTGGTTTTGCTATAAGTATTAATAGTTTTAGAAATTGTGCTATAAGAATCACAGTTAAGGTTTAAGCAATCAGAAAAAACTGTAAAGAATTCTTGCGTTCTCCATAAATCATGTAAACATTATCTCACTTTTCAGACATCAATGTTTTTGTCTCCAATGTGATGTATGAAACTGAAATTGCTTATACAGACAACCAACGATTTATTAAGGAAAATCATGTAAATGTATAGGGGTGTCCAAATGTTTACGTACCACATGGGATTTACCATTTCAATAGGATCATTCTATTCATGTTTATAACAATAAATCTCTAACTGTATTCACATTCTAGCTTTAAAGATCAAAGTCAAGGAGATCTCCTACATGAACGGTGACACCAAGATCATTCCAGAAACCAAGAGCAAGACCATCTACAAGATCAATGGTGCCGTCACAGAGCGTGACCTCAGGAAGACTGTGCTTTGGCTGAAAGATGGTCTTCAGTGTGTGTGTGATGAAATGAATGACATCCATGCTGCTTATCTGGTGATGGGCCAGAAGATGGATGGGAACCTGGTCATCACGTCGCTGAAGCGCTGGCAAAAGGGTCAGAGGGAGTTTAAAAGATTCTCTCGCAGTATTCGTAAACTTCAGTGTTAGCATTAGTTGAGGGGAAAGTCCTGAAACTTCAAACCTAAATAGATTTATTGTAAGCACAAGTGTTTGACTTATTAATTTGTTTGATAAAGTAAGCCAGCATTGCTATGAACACTCCCTTTACATTCGCTTTACCTTTCATTAATCATTTTAGTGTCCAATGCTGAAAAAATATATCTCCGTTGTAAAAAAAAAAAAGAGATAAGGAAGACACAAATATTTGGACACCCTTTTAATTAACAAGAATTATTCCTGAGAAAACTCACTTCTAACACATTGTTCTTCCAAAACGATCATGCATTTCTTCAACCACACATTATTCTATATTCTAGGTTTTATTCAGGAAACCAGAGAAATCTTACATTGAACATTCAATAGCTTTGATGTCTCAAAAAGGGGGCTGAGACATGTAGAAAGTAATCTATCAAGCTGAACTATTTACACTGAGCACGTAATCTGAACGGACATGAAATTATTTGATTTTTCATTATTTTTTTTAAATTAATCATCTTTATTTGAATTATTTTGACTTTTCAAATAATGAAAAAAAAGTCTCACGTTTCATGAAAAATAAAATCAATTTTGTAGTTTTTGTGTTCATTTCATTTTGAATGAAATTTTTTTAAATGTAGCATAGCATACAGTTGTACTCATAAGTTTACATACCCTGGAATGTAGCTTTCTTGGCCATTTTTCAGAAAATATGAATGATAACACTAAACTCATAATTAACTGTTTTATTCTTTTATTCTGCATTATTCTCTATTTAAATCACAAAGACAACAGAAACTTGTCCATGACCCTAATCACATGTCGGCATAATTTCAATAATATTATTAATATTATCATCTCTGTTGGTAAAGCAGCCCATTTTTCTTTGCAGCCTCCGGGCTGATGCACATTTTCCTGCAGTATCCTTTAATAACCTGCTCCATTCATCTTCCCTTCAAACTTTTCCTTACAAAGTTTTTTTCTGCTTTTGCAATATCTTTCATATTTTCTGAAAAATTGCCACCAAATCAGAAAATTTGTGTAAACTTATAAGCACAACAGTACATTTTAGTGTGGAGCATGTTTGTATGAAGATGACTTTACCATTACACATGTAACTGTCAATAGTGGGGGTGTCCTAATTAAAACTGTTGGGTTTTATTATAATACCGAAAACTACAATTTTAGCAATCAAAATCTGGCAAAAGCAAATGTGAACGTTTTTTAAAATGTCAATGAGGTAGCTGGCTCTATTCTCTCTGTTTCTAAACACTTGCACTTGCAACGCAATCCTCTGTGTTGCAGTTTTTTTCAAGACACCGGGGAAAATATCTCCTTGAATGCCGTATCCAGGCCTGACATGATGCCTGGTCAATATCCCCACATGCCTCCTCCATTGCCTGTAAAAAGGCTACCTGTTGATGAGGATGACCGGTACCCCCAGCCGATATGGAACGCGGGTTTTACAGCCCATACTTCCTGGTCCCCAAGAAATCAGACGGGCTGCGACCAATCTTGGATCTGAGGTATCTAAACCGGCACCTGGCCAAGTACCGGTTCGAGATGCTGACGATCCACTGCATTCTATCGTGCATCCGTCCTGGAGATTGGTTCGCAACGATCGACCTGAAGGACGCATACTTTCAGGTAGAAGTGGTACCGAGACACAGACCCTTTCTAAGGTTCTGTTTCGAGGGCCATGCATACCAGTACAAGGTCCTACCCTTCAGTCTTGCCCTCTCCCCTCGCGCCTTCACGAAGGTCACCAGGGCCGCACTAGCCCCGCTCTGCCGGGCAGGCATTCGGATCCTGGACTACCTCGACGACTGGCTTCTCATAGCCTCGTCCAGGGACCAGTTGATCCGACACAGGGGCAAGGTGCTTTCGCACTTAAACCGTTTGGGTCTGAAGGTCAACTGGGAAAAGAGCCGCCTCATTCCGGTGAAGGTCATCTCTTTTCTCGGGATGGAGCTGAACTCCGAGAGCATGTTGGCGCAACTATCGGTAGAACGCGCCAGGGCCTTGCTGACCGCTCTTTCCACGGTGTCTTCTCGACCAGTGGTAAAACTGAAGTTATTTCAGAGGCTCCTGGGGCATATGGCAGCCGCAGCCCCAGTCATTCGACTCGGGCTTCTGCGTATGCGACCACTGCAGCTATGGCTTCTCTCGCGAGTTCCGAGTTGGGCATGGCGTCGGGGAGCTCTATGTCTGGAACTCGGAGTGCTTCCTGCGGTCTGGAGTGCCTCTTTCGAGTCCCTTCGACCGCGTTGGTGGTCACACCGACTCCTCCAAGACCGGTTGGGGCGCTGTGTGCGGTTCCCACCGAGAGTCCGGTTCCTGGATCGGACAGGTTTCTCGCTGGCAATCAACCGTCTCAAGCTAGATGCAGTCACCCTGGCGCTGTGGCGCTTCGGCCCACTCCTCCAGGGTCGGCACGTGCTGGTCAGGACCGACAGCACCGCGGTAGTAGCGTACATCAACCACCAGGGGGGTGTACGCTCCTGTGCCCTGCACTACCTCGCCCAACAACTGCTCCTCTGGAGTCAGAGCAGACTTCTGTCGCTCAATGCCTGTTACATCCCCGGGGAGTGCAACCGGATCGCGGATTTGCTGTCCAGGTTCCACCCCAGGGTGGGAGAATGGCGACTCCATCCTCAGGCTGTTCAGAAGATATGGGATATCTTCGGCGAGGCCCAAGTAGACCTGTTTGCCTCCCGTCAGAACACCCATTGCCGGCTTTTCTACTCCCTGTCCCTGGCTCCTCTCGGGACAGACGCGCTGGCAGACTGCTGGCCCAGGAACAAACGTTAGTACGCGTTTCCCCCAGTGAGCCTTCTGGCACAGTTACTGTGCAAGGCCAAGGAGGACGAGGGAGAACTGCTGCTAATCGCGCCCCTCTGGCCGAACAGAGCCTGGTTCCCGGACCTTTCTGCGCTCGTGACAGCCCCCCCCCCCTAGCCGATCCCCCTGAGTCCGGACATCCTGACTCAGGGGGGGGATACAGGCACCCGCGGCCAGACCTCTGGGCCCTACACGTATGGCATATCTGTCCGTGGTTCCCTCTTGGGACCTCTCCGTCGCCCTGTCTGGGCTGCGGAAGTCTCCTTTTGAGCCCTTGCACTCGGCGGAGTTGCGTGTCCTCCCACTGAAGACCGCACTCCTGCTTGCCTTGGCAGCGCTAGTCAGCGCTGCTAGGTTCTGTAGTGGAGGCTTTGCCTCGGCCTGGCCCCTGCAGAACTAGGGTCCAGATCTGGGAGTCCCTCTTCGGCGCTCCCTTTCTATGTCTTCGCCATGCCCTTGAAGTCGTGGATCTGAGGTCGCTGGGAGGTAAGTAGGTCCAGCTCCTCTGAAAATTCCATACTGGTAGCGTAGGCACGCCCGGCTTTATACCCGGCTGATTGCTAATCAATCACCTACGCCTGCAAATTAATTTGCCCGTTGATATGTTCGGCAGTCGCTCCCACGGTGATTCGCTCCCCTTTCATTCAGTCGGTCTAATACCGACTAACGTCTCCGTTCCCTCTTCAGGGAAAGTGGGGTTACGCAAGTAACCTAGACGTTCTTAGTCTTCTTACACCTCCTCTTTCCCCTCCTCGTCCTCCTCTTGGTCCTACTTGTACTCTTCCTCTAACCCTCTCACTTCTTCAGCTTCATGTCCTCTTCCTCCAACTTTTTCAACTCCACGTCCTCTTCCTCCAACTTCTTCACCTCGGTCTCCTCTGATTCTCACTCTTACTGCTCCTTCCATTGTACTCCACATAGACAGCTTACCTGTGGCTTATTTATAGTGCTAAGGCTGATTGCAAAGTGAACTAATTATTTAAAACAGTTTTCACATGTGAAAGTGTGCCAGACAGTTGGCAAAGTAGTGTTAATGATAGCCATACATGTGAATAATTTTGCTAGGAGTGTGTTGGAAATTTGGCAATTGAGTGTAAGCAGTGAGTTGTGTTTAAAGTTCTGCAAAAAGAGTGTTGTGCAGTGAATTGTGCCTACAGTTTTGCAAAGTGTGTGTTACAAAATTGCAAAATGAGTCCAAAGCAGTTTTTGTGCTTTTAGTTTTGCTACCTCAGTGAGTGGTTTTGCTATAAGTATTAAATTTTTTAGAAATTGTGCTATAAGAAACACAGTTAAGGTTTAAGCAATCAGAAAAAAACTGTAATGAGTACATTTTCATTTAGCTTTTTTGAGTATAATAAACATTTTCACCCATATTTTTATTTTTCTTCTTGTACTTGAGATGAAAATCTGCACTGTTTTTATGTTTTATTTACTATTTTCCAGTGGCTTTTCTGTGTTAGCAGTTAGAAATGCTTGTAGCTGTCTAGTTGTGTTCTCAACCTTTATTTTAGTTTTTTACTATTGTTTCACATGTCGATTAAAGCACAGTTTTTTCTAGTTCTGCACTACTGGGTAATTCTGTTTCAGTTATATTGACTTTTTGGTAAAGTCCAATGTTTTGTAAAACTCTGTAAATAATCTGATTCTTATCTCTGTATGTTTAGTAAAGTGCTTTAATTCTTTTCCTTTCGGCTGTTCCCGGTTTAGGGGTTGCCACAGCGAATCATCCTTCCTTTTTCAACTTCCACCACTTGGTCTTCTTTTCACCCCCCCCCCCCTTCTTCCTGACCACCAGAAACATCCTACACAACACCATCCGATGCTGTCTGGCTACACTCTCTCCTACCACTACTTCACAGTCTCTGATCTCTCAGATTGTCTCGTCTACATAGGATGTTGTCTACCTGCGTACTCCTACCTCCACTCTTGTAGGTAACTCTTATGCTCCCTCTTCTGGAAATAAGTATTAACTACAGCCAATCCATCCTCTTGGCAGTCCACCACCATCTGTCCTTCTAGGTTCCTTTCCTTAACACCGAACCAGCCTCTTTTGCCCTCACCAAAATGCTTGTTGAAATCTGCTCCCACTACTACTTTGTCTCCTCTGGGAACCATCACCTCATCGAACTCACTCCAGAATCTCTCCTTCTCTTCCAACTTCCAGCCTACTTGCGGAGCATAACCACTCACTACATTCAACATCACCACTTCAATTTCTAACTTCAAACTGATCACCCTGTCTGACACTCTTTTCATCTCTAAAACATTCCTCAGAAACTCCTCCTTTAGGATAACTCCTACCCCATTTCTCTTTCTATCCACACCATAATAAAATAGTTTGTATCCCCCTCCAATACTACGCGCTTTGCTACCCTTCCACCTGGTCTCCTGCACACAGAATATCTACCTTCCTTCTCTCCATCATGTCCGCCAGCTCTCTACCCTTATCTGTCCTTGTACCAACGTTAAGAGTCCCTATTCTCAGATCTATAGATCATCTCCTGCCTTTCCTCATCTCTCTCTATCTATGAATCCTTCTTCCTCCTCTCCTTCTTTGACCAACAGTAGTCCAATTTCCACCGGCACCCTGTAAGTCAACAGCACCCGAGGCGGTCATTGGTAACCCGGGCCTCGACCGATCCGGTATGAAAATCAATTTGATGACTCGCATATTTAGTTTTTGGCACGTTTTACACCGGATGCCCTTCCTGACACAACTCTCTATTTATACGGGCTTGGGACCGGCACAGAAGTGACTGGCTTGAAACCCCTGTTGCTAGATTAATACACAAAATACACAATATGTTATTGTATTCTTTGAACAGTTTTTTTCACAAATTTTGCCAATTGTGTACCATTTTCTTGTTAAACATTTGTTAATTTACATGTACAGTTTTACATGGGGTGGCACTTTGGTGCAGTGAGTAGCACTGAGGCCTTCCGGTTAGAAGGTTATCAGTTCGAGGCTCACTGGTGACCTGCTTTTCCATGTTCTCCCCATCCTTGCATGGAATCCCAGAATCCCAAAAACATGCAGTTAGGTTAATTGAATAATCTAAATTCATTTTGTGTGAATGTTGCACTGCAATGGACTGGCGACAGTATTCTTCATCGGTCACTTAACCACCGCTCTCTCTTTTTTTTTTGTCACATTGTCACTTTAATTATTTTCTGCCAAAGAATATGTGTTAAAATTAGCTTTTAAAGTATCAAGTCATTCAAACATTGATTTACTGTTATTGCACATGAGTTTTCGCTCATAGTCAGTGGTTGGGTGAAGCCATTTATTGTCAAACAACTGTGTTTACTCTTCTTAAAATCAAAATGACAACATAAGCTTCCCAAAATGGCCCTGATCAAAAGTTTACTTTTGAAGTGTTTTTTTTTTTTTTTTTTTTTATCAATTTTTATTCAGTACATTTTTGTTTTGGTCAAAATTGAGTACACAGAAAACATTACATTAAAGAACTCATATAATCTTTTTGAAAAGTTCATTATTTGGTGGCAAAGTGGGCCCTCCAGTGATGGGAAGTGTGGTCTCGAACATCAAAAAAGAACTAATCTTTTTTTGAGTCATTTCGTTCATTTTAGTACAATACCAATAAAATGTGTGTTACTTCCCTATCACTTTAGGTTTAAGTCTCCATTGTTTGACATATTCCTTTTTCCTGATATTAACGAGTGCAGTACTGGCTGGGTCCTTTAGTTCGTTACAGTCCCTTTTCTGTTTCCGGCTCATACTGCTTTGGTTAACATTATGGAGCAGTCATGACCTGGAACCTGAAATGATTAGTTCTTTTTCAGAGTCCACTTGGTCTTTGCGTTCTTTTGTCAAGTGACCGCTCCTTAATATACCGTATCCCATGTCTTTATATTACTTTGTAATTCCACTATAAAGATTAATTTAAGATCTTATTTATTTCCTTTTCATTTATTTTATCTCATGAATCTAATTTTCTAGAAAGATCTAATTAATTATCTAATTAACGGGCTTGAGCACCGGAGGTGCAAGAACCCTATTGTTTCTGTTAGGATTATTATTAGGGGTTTAAGCACGAAGTGCTTAAAAACCTATTGTATTTGTTAGGATTTTTATTATTAGGGGTTTAAGCACGAAGTGCTTAAAACCTATTGTATTTGTTAGGATTTTTATTATTATTATTATTATTAGGGGTTTAAGCACGAAGTGCTTAAAAACCTATTTATTGTATTTGTTAGGATTTTTATTATTATTATTATTATTAGGGGTTTAAGCACGAAGTGCTTAAAAACCTATTGTATTTGTTAGGATTTTTATTAGGGGTTTAAGCACGAAGTGCTTAAAAACCTATTG
>SRMA01027185.1:93363-282446 GCA_007224835.1 Danionella cerebrum | reverse complement strand
GAACCTTCGGTTTCCCAAATCAACACAATATGCATATCACCAGACAGGTAGTCTTATAACAAGCAATTTTTCCTCAAGAAGTGGTCCTCTAAAATGAATCGTTTATTTTATATAAATTTTTATATAAAAAACAACTTTCGCAAACTATTCCTAGGTCTTAAGCCTGACTGGAATGAAAACACAGCAGGAAGAATCCAAGGACACTCTTTACCAATAATTATCAAAAAAAAATTAGATTTTTCACTCTCCCTTGAAATAGGGCATCAAGCTCTCTGAAATAGGTGGAGCTGGTTTAACATAAACACAAACAACCTATAAAGAAAATAAGCTAGCCTCACCAAACTCACACATATGATGTGACAGGTCTTCCCCGACACAGAAGAAAAAAATTGTGATTATTGACCACATGGTGGCTCTATAACTTAAAAACCCAGCAAAGAAATATTTAGTAAACTTTAAATATACCATAATATGTGAAAAGCAAAAGTCCAGTAAAGAAGTGCAAGACATGTGCATATATAAAAACAAAATGGCTGCCCGTGAAGAGCTGCTCCCAATGATGAGGCGAGCTGAGCTGGTGTAAGAATGAGGGAACCCAAATGCAGTGAGGATATTACAATGAATATGTTTAACACATGAAACTTAAGCACCACAAAATGTCTACCTCGATAAAAAGAAGCCCGAAACAGGAGATGAGACTGATAGGAATAACAAAACACAGATCACATATAGACAATGAAAAGGATGGAGAAGCATTAACAAGGAGCAAACATTTGGCTGGAAAGAATTAATTAATGAAAAGTCCCATATGTTCAGGATTAGAAAGCCAAAATAAAGGTTACAAAAGCAAAACTTAAACTTGTGACAAAAACTTAAGTACCAAAACACAACAGATGGCAAAACATGAGACATGTCAAGAGTTTTCAGTTATGGGTGGAAGGACAAGGAATGGGGAAGACAAACAGCTCTGACCACCATGGTATCAGAGACAGGATCTGGGTTAGATCAGGCGAGAACCTGTGGCAACCACTGGAAAGAGCATTGCAATAAAGCTGGCATTGACAAGAGCCCAAAAAATTAATTTATGTGAGTGGTTCACGCAGCACCAAGGTCTGCCATGAAGCAGGTAGAGCCAATAGTTGGGAAGTTGATTGCAGTGTGAAATGGAGGTGGCACTGGTGATGCATGGCATTGGGGGTATATGAAGCTAGATGATACCACTGTAAAAGTACCAGGTTAACCAATACGATAGCAAACTTAAAGTCGGGTGTCTCCCAGATGACAACTGTCTCAGAGTTGAGAACTTTAACAGTCTCAGCTCAGTTGGAGAATCAACAGAGCAACCTCTCTTTTTAGCTGCTTCTGGGCACCAAGAAACTAAAAAGAGTATCCTGGGGTGGCCTCCAGCTCATGAGAAACTACACCAGGGTCAAACAGAAGCAAAGCTTTATCATTAGTGATTGGATTACAGTGGAGGAGCTATAATGGTCAAAATGTGTACAAAAAGTTATTAAAAGATGAAATTTTGCTAAATGTATGCATCGTGTTGCAAAATAGTCTTGAAATTTTCACCTCATTAGAACAGAACAAGTACACGAGAGCCTCTGGAGTCCTATGGTCATAAATGACGAAAGATGGCTAAAATACAAAGACAACCTTAAAGTGCTTAGGTGCTTAAACCCCGACCATTGCTGCTTGCAGCTATATTTAGGGGTTTAAGCACGAAGTGCTTAAAAACCTATTGTATTTGTTAGGATTTTTATTATTAGGGGTTTAAGCACGAAGTGCTTAAAAACCTATTGTATTTGTTAGGATTTTTATTATTATTAGGGGTTTAAGCACGAAGTGCTTAAAAACCTATTGTATTTGTTAGGATTTTTATTATTATTATTATTATTATTATTCTTCTGCCGTAAAACGGAACGTGCAGGGTAAACGGTAAGTCGTAGAAAGTTGAAACTTGGTAGGATGGTAGAGGACAATTTGGGGAGAGGCTATCAAAAGATGAAGCAAATCGGCCAATAGGTGGCGCTATAACGATCAAAAACGCGTTTGGGGTCGTAACTCCAAGACCGTTTGTCGCACAGTCAAGTGCCTTACATCATTGGAATCTGTGGCTCAAGACTTAAAAAATGTATATCTCCGATTTCATTTCCGCCTATAAAATTTTTTCGCAAATTAGCATAATGTGCAAAATCAACTTTCGAATACTAGTCCTAGGTTTTTCGCCCGATCTGAATAAAAACAAAGCTATAAGACTCTATGGACACTGTTTAGCAATAATTATCAAAAAAAAATACATTTTTGACTCAACGACGGAAAAGGGCAACAAAATGTTCGAAAAAGGCGGAGCTAGTTTTGCTTAGAGGACAATAACTCATGAACGAAAAAACATTAGGTCACCAAACTTGGGAATATTATGTAAGAGGTCACTTTGAGGTCATAGAAAAAAATTGCACAGATTAGCCAGATGGTGGCGCTATAGATAAAAAAATGTCAAAAACAGCTCTAACTACGGCAAAGTTAATCCGATTGACTTGAAAATTGCCATGACTCATTTAGGTGTCCATATACACAAAGGACTAAAAGGATATGGGCGTATCTTAAAAAACATGGCCGCCATGAGCCACAAAATTTTAAGCATTTTTTAGACAAGGTTAACAAAGGCGAAGAGGAATTAAACTCGATATCTCTGTTTCACTCATGGCCACAGAGCACTATAAAAAATTTTAAAAAAATTGGTCACTAGTTGGCGCTATAACATTTTTTGCCTCAGGGAGAACCTTCGGTTTCCCAAATCAACACAATATGCATATCACCAGACAGGTAGTCTTATAACAAGCAATTTTGCCTCAAGAAGTGGTCCTCTAAAATGAATAGTTTATTTTATATAAATTTTTATATAAAAAACAACTTTCGCAAACTATTCCTAGGTCTTAAGCCTGACCGGAATGAAAACACAGCAGGAAGAATCCAAGGACACTCTTTAGCAATAATTATAAAAAAAAAATTAGATTTTTCACTCTCCCTTGAAATAGGGCATCAAGCTCTCTGAAATAGGCGGAGCTGGTTTAACATAAACACAAACAACTTATAAAGAAAATAAGCTAGCCTCACCAAACTCACAGATATGATGTGACAGGTCTTCCCCGACACAGAAGAAAAAAATTGTGATTATTGACCACATGGTGGCTCTATAACTTAAAAACCCAGCAAAGAAATATTTAGTAAACTTTAAATATACCATAATATGTGAAAAGCAAAAGTCCAGTAAAGAAGTGCAAGACATGTGCATATATAAAAACAAAATGGCTGCCCGTGAAGAGCTGCTCCCAATGATGAGGCGAGCTGAGCTGGTGTAAGAATGAGGGAACCCAAATGCAGTGAGGATATTACAATGAATATGTTTAACACATGAAACTTAAGCACCACAAAATGTCTACCTCGATAAAAAGAAGGCCGAAACAGGAGATGAGACTAATAGGAATAACAAAACACAGATCACATATAGACAATGAAAAGGATGGAGAAGCATTAACAAGGAGCAAACATTTGGCTGGAAAGAATTAATTAATGAAAAGTCTCATATGTTCAGGATTAGAAAGCCAAAATAAAGGTTACAAAAGCAAAACTTAAACTTGTGACAAAAACTTAAGTACCAAAACACAACAGATGGCAAAACATGAGACATGTCAAGAGTTTTCAGTTATGGGTTGAAGGACAAGGAATGGGGAAGACAAACAGCTCTGACCACCATGGTATCAGAGACAGGATCTGGGTTAGATCAGGCGAGAACCTGTGGCAACCGCTGGAAAGAGCATTGCAATAAAGCTGGCATTGACAAGAGCCCAAAAAATTAATTTATGTGAGTGGTTCACGCAGCACCAAGGTCTGCCATGAAGCAGGCAGAGCCAATAGTTGGGAAGTTGATGGCAGTGTGAAATGGAGGTGGCACTGGTAATGCATGGCATTGAGGGTATATGACGCTAGATGATAACACTGTAAAAGTACCAGGTTAACCAATACGATAGCAAACTTAAAGTCGGGTGTCTCCCAGATCACAACTGTCTCAGAGTTGAGAACTTTAACAGTCTCAGCTCAGTTGGAGAATCAACAGAGCAACCTCTCTTTTTAGCTGCTTCTGGGCAACAAGAAAAAAAAAAGAGTATCCTGGGGTGGCCTCCAGCTCATGAGAAACTACACCAGGGCCAAACAGAAGCAAAGCTTTATCATTAGTGATTGGATTACAGTGGAGGAGCTATAATGGTCAAAATGTGTACAAAAAGTTATTAAAAGATGAAATTTTGCTAAATGTATGCATCGTGTTGCAAAATAGTCTTGAAATTTTCACCTCATTAGAACAGAACAAGTACACGAGAGCCTCTGGAGTCCTATGGTCATAAATGCCGAAAGATGGCTAAAATACAAAGACAACCTTAAAGTGCTTAGGTGCTTAAACCCCGACCATTGCTGCTTGCAGCTATTATTATTATTATTATTATTATTATCAGTGTGTTTTGAATGTTTTCTTTGTCATCCAACGATTTTTGTGATAAAAATAAAATAAAATAGGGCCATATTGCCCATCCCACGTGGTAACTTCGTTCTCTACAAAGTACTGGCCAAAGGACCAAATATTTGTGTAATCTTCATGAAATATATTTTAGTAGTGCAAGTGAATTTGCTTTCAAAGTTGTAACTTAAAGGGCAAAGCAATCTAGAGATGCTGTGAGGATGGAGTGCTCACAGAAAAGAAGGAATGAAAGAGCTTCATCTTCAAGCACTGATTCCACCAGTGGGGAGCAGTGAATGAGACGCCCAGCTGGATGTTCTGAGACGGTACCCCTACAAGCCGTTCAATCTCAGAGCACAAGCCTCTCTTCTGGTGATGGATGTACAATTGTAAGAGCTATACTCTTTCAAAAGGCAGCAGAGGAGATCTGCTGGGTTCAATCAGAGCCAAGTGAGCTGCAGCGTTTTGGAAGTAAAAGCTATTTGTAAATAATTTAACTGTGGAAAACTGGCTTCTGCCCATTTTTGATACAAATGAGGTAACAAATCAAATAGAGCATCGCATCTCCAGATGGACAAAAAGTAAATAAAACACCCCCGCCCACTGCTCCGACTGCACAAGAGGAACTTGACCCAGAAGAGCTTTGCAGTCACTCAGTCTAAAATGTGACCAGAGCCAGAAGTTGACTTGAATATTAGGAGGGGTCTGATCTTTGTTTTTGGCTCCTACTAATGGAAGGGGTTAAGAGGGTTAAAAGGGGATGAAGCTGCTCAGAACAGACGGGACTGCCGATGAGAAGCTATTCATCATGCTGGTTGTCGTTCACACCATCTGATACAAGGGTTATCATCGAGTCATCGGGGTCAAGGGACACACAGAAGACTGGGTCATCTGTAAAACTGAGGAGTTTGCCAAGAAAACCAAACTAGCATTGAACACGAAACGCCACTCGTAGTGAAGCAACCGAAATTCAACCACAGGGCTTCCCGACTCATACTGGTCTCGAGCAAACCAAACAGTTCGATCTGCTGGGTTTACGATTAGCAATCCAAAAATAATTGCAATCTCTTCAGTCACTGAATAAACAGCTTCCTCTCGACAATTCTCAGTCGTCTGTGGAGAGGACACAATGTGTGTGAAAGTTTCTTGAGATTTATACCGTGTTCGGCGTTCTTTCACGTTCGGCATCTGTATGGGAATCGCTACTAAACACAAATAATTGTCAGGTTCTTTGCGTAAAATAATCAGTAATGGACTACTACTCAAGAGTGTAAAACCTCTCAAATGTGACTTTTTCTGAGGTTGAACCAAACATTTGTGCATGAGGTAGCAAGAAGTCATCGGATTGTACTCACCACTGTGACCGCATCATTCAGCAGAGACTCCCCGAACACCAGAATGTGGAGCAGTTCGTTTATATGGATCTCCTCAAACACGGCCAGAACCGCCACCGGATCCACTGCTGAAATGATGGACCCGAAAAGCAGACACGACAGCAGATCCACCTGCGCTAGGTGAACACCCTCCAGCTGGCACACTCCATACAGAAGCCCACCGATGAAGAACGAGTTCCATAGTGTGCCTACCACTGCAAACATCAGGATGGTGCCTAGGTTCTCCGTGAAGGGGCGGATGGGCAGGAAGTAGCCAGCATCCAGGATAATGGGAGGAAGGAGGTAGAGGAAGAAGATGTCGGATTTGAGAACGGGAGGATCCTCGCCGACTAGTTTCATCAAACCTCCAATGAGAAGACCCACCACGATTAGCAGGCAGCTCTCTGGGACGATGGAGGATATACGAGGGATCAGGTGGAACCCTGGAAGGGCGACAAGGAACATTACGTCTTTACTCGATCAGACAGAGCCACATGCTACAATTAAATGAAAGAGGACACTGAGAAAAACTAAACGCGTGTTTTGTAACTTTTTCACACGTGGTCAAGAGCAGGGTTTAGCTCCAGGGTTAACCAAGAACTTGTTGGATGACCCTGGAGAGTGAATCTCTAAAATAATGTTATGAACTAAACAAAATTACTGCATCACCAGAGTTAATTTGATGATTAGTCCAAAAAAAAAGAAAAAAAAAAGATCAAATCATCTGCAAAATTTCCACCCATGGCTTGGAAAAGGAAGGTCAACCATTCACTACATTCATAGTGAGGTGTTAGCTTTAAGCTGCCTCGAAATGAACTTGTGCAAGCATCTAAAATAACTCCGCTAATTAATAAACATTAGCTAATATCAAATCATTTCCTCTTCCATGTTACTTTACAATGTTGCCTTCAAATTAACATGTTTTTAAAATAACAGCCAGCAATCACTTCATGACATCAAATACTGCTCGAAAATCTAATTCGAAAGTACATTTGATCGTTATAATCGCTCTTGCGCTGCTTTAAGATCGTAAACTGATCATATGGCTGCAGCGCCTCTTCAGGTCACAAGGAATCTTTCACACACCGCGTGTGCGGGTGTGTGTTTGTGCGTTAATATGCATCCACACTGAAATTAAAACTTATTTCAGAGCATTATTTTGATATTTTTAGCAGTACAGTTTTTACAAACTCAATTTAATCATGAAATTTGTTTTGTTAAATCTATTATATAACTAAATACCACATCACATCTATTTTTAAATTTAATTCAAATAATGATTACATTTAAAAAAAAAAAAGTACTTTGTTGGATAGATTTAGGATTGTTTTCTTTGTAGAGCAATTGTAGCTTCTGACATACTTTAATGCAAAGGACATGACAAAACAAGTCACTGCAATTTAATTTATTCAAGAAAATTTCAGTTAATGCAATGGACTGGCTGTCCAGGGTCTACCAAAGTGATCTGGAGACCCTAAGGAAATATGCGGTATGAAGATGAATGAATCAATGAAGATTTCACAGTTATTTCTTTTACTCATTTTGCCTGATGTTCAATGTTACAAAATGTTCCATATGTTTCAGAAAATAAAATATACTGTTTGCAGTTGGGGTAAAAAAAAAAAAAGAAGAAATAAAGTTTAAATTAAAATATAACATTATAGAGCAGTAATTAAAATACAGTGAAAGCGTGATATTTTTATCCAAGGTTATCATACCGTCAGAATCTTATACCGGCCCATGAATAGTTCCAAGTGCTATCGTGACCTTTGAAATATACAAGTTAAACAAGTATGGGTGTTGTTGGAAGGTGCGGGAGTGTTCATTCATTTTCCACACCATTTATTCATTTTCGGGGTCACAGGGGTCTGCTGGTGCCAGCTTACATCAGGCGAGAGGTGGGGGTACACGCTGGACAGGTCACCAGTCCGCCACAGGGCAGTTAGAATTTATTAATCTCACATTCAAACAAAGAGACATTTAACTGAACCTTGTATAAGAATCTGTGTGAGCGAGGAAGGGTATTTCACTGACTTCATACAAACAAGAGCGTGTGAGCCCAGCTGGAGGATCTTTGTTCATTATTTGAATTTACAATTAAAACCTGACAAATATAATTATCTGAACCATTCTGAGCACGCTTTGTCGATGTTTAAGTACATAGACAGCCGTCTGTAACTGAGGCGAACAGTAAAAAAAATAACCATCCACGTCTAACCCTTCACATCAGTGCACCATTGAGTTTGGCTGTAAACTCACACACAATTATTCAGAAGTATTTATAGAACAGGTGGCACACACATCCAATAAGTAACTCTTTGTTTAATAACTGATGGATTTTAGGAAACTCCATCTCAAGTTTTACGTGTGAAATACATTTACTGTGTTTTACTCATCAGCTCAAAAGAGAAGCAGAACTAGCTCTAGTTTAATACTGAGGATTAAAGTTCATACATAAACCTCGTCTGAAAGACTGCTGTGATTTTCTTTTAATACGAGTAAAAAATGTCTCCATAAGACAGACTCTGCTGAGATCCGGAAGGAATAGTTCGGCCACTAATGGCTCCATCTTTTCTTTCCTCCACAGGTCAGTGGTTACGGGTTCACACGCTCATGATGAGGGAACACATCACTTTCTCCTGATGAGTGTTCAAGAGAGAGCTGCGGGTTCAACTATCCTGGCAATCATCAGGCAAATTAATGCCTTTGAGGCAAATTAAAGCCTGTTCTTCTCACTTTATAAATGCATCACAATGACGTTGGTATCTAGCTCTAAAACACAAAGGTTTTTAATTTCTGTAATGAACAATTCTATCAAGAATTGCATTAAAGCAATCAAAACATAAAACCTGAATACTTTCTTATGATATAAATACTTACGTTTACAAGGTAAACCATATAAATACATTTATTTTAATAAAAGGAATCATTAAGCAGTAAAACGATTTTAAAAAATCATAAATAACCTCAAAGAAATTTGACTTGGCATCTTCGTAACGCCCTGATATTCACCTGTCTCTTTAAGAGCCCCCTCCTTCTTTCCGACACGCCCTCTTCAGTGAGTCATACTCCATGCGCACTGCCACCGTTTGTTTTCATTTTCAGAGCGCCGCTACATTTTCATAGTAAAAACATTAAAATCATGTTTTTCCAAAATGGCAAAGGAGGATATTGTACAAGCCCATGCACACGATCCTACGTCGAAACCAGAAAATGAGTTTTCGGCTAAACCGGAGCAAGTACAGAGACTTTTTCAAGACGTGTCTGCTTGGTAAATATCCTCCTGTAAATCTACACCATTTTGTAGCAGCATTTTAGTAGGAAATTAAAAATATGCTTCATAATGAAACTATGGTTTGCTATGAAATAATACATAAGCTTTTTAACCATTTTTGACGAAGCACGTCATCCTTGGGAAGCGTAAAGAGAGCGCGCTCTCCTTGGCATCCAAACATACATCTCCTTGTAGAAGTCATTTTGTAATCCGGAGAACTATAGAGAAAAGCACTCTGAATGAGGAGCTTCGGTGACTGTGGAGCTGGAGGAGGAGCGGTGCAGCAGCAGACGGGGGACAGAGGCGGTTCATTTTTCAAGAGCTATGCAATAAGGCCGGGACTTCACAAAACAGAGCATTTAGCACTCCACAATGTCTACCACAGGAGATTCAAGGATTACTCAAATTAGAGATGTTCCGATACCATTTTTTCCCTCCCGATACCGATCCTTGGGCTCAGGGTATCGGCCGATACAGAGTATCGATCCGATAGCTGGGTGTGTATCTGTATATACAGCATTACTAGCCCTGAATTAATTGACTTTTTATAATTTAAATTAAATTATTGTATGTTGTGCTTCAGATATACTCAATATGGCAATGCCAATAATCAATATGGACATGAAAAAAAAATGTAATAGACATACCCTATCTTTGAAACGGAGATACAAGAGAGTGGCAACTGCATACAAGGGCTCTTCCTCGATGGTTGCGAATCGTTTCTTGACGGCCTCAAGAAGGGTGTTTTTTATTGTTTTTATACCAGTGTCCTTCTGGCTCTCCCGAGCAAGTAGCCGTTTTAGAATTGTAACTGAGGAGATCACTTCTGCTACAGACGAGGTGAAGGAGCTAATCTGTTTTTTCATAGCTTTTTTTCATGTTGCTTGCGTTGTCGCGCAAAATAACATGAACACAGGATTTATAAATATTCCACTTCACAAGCATACCCTAGATTGATTCAGATATGAACGTGTGCGAGCCGCGAAACTCGTTAGCCACTTTGAAGAGTAAAAAGGCGTCACTGTGTTTACCCAGTGTTAAACTCAGTAAAGACTGTGGGATTCAAGTCGCAGCTCCAGATGTCATTAGTGAAGCTGATAGTTCGCACGTCCTTTAGTTTACATTAAATGTGTTCACGCACCGTCTCATATAGCTCAGGAAGCTCTGTTTCGAAGATATATTTGTGACCAGCTAAACTGTACCGGGGCTCCAAATGTTCAATTAAGCGGCAAAAGCCCACATTTTCGACCACTGACAGTGGCTGTCATCCAGTACAATAAACTCAATCCTGTCTGTTATCTTTATTGCTTGTTGGCTGTCTTGTGTAAACTTTTCTCTTTGTTTGAATGAAGCTTCCAATGTTTGTTGCGTCTGGCGCAGCTTGTCCTTCTCATTGGTTGCTTGTGGCAACACAACACAACTTCCTGTGTTTGCATTCTGAGCAGTGTCAGCAAAGAAGAATTGATTTCCGCTTTGCAGCGATAAGCAAAGCTAGCGCGCATAACTAGGTTATGTTTATGAAAATGGTATCAGATCGGTACGTGGACTCAAATACTCGCCGATACCGATGCCAGATTTTTTTGTGTGGATTCGACAGCATTTTCGATACTGGTATCGGAATCGGAACAATCTTCACAATTATCGGTATCGTTATTTTCAAAACCGATTTGCTGATAAAAAAAAATTATTTTTGAAGCGCTCTTTGGCTCCGACGCAGCATGTCAGAGCTCACCACTCTGTGCCCTAGAGCAGTCTCCGCCCACTCTGGAAGTCGCGAGTCCAGCCAATCAACTCCAAGGCTGTAGGAAGTGACGACAGATAGAACGTGCTTGCTGGAGCTGCGTGCCGCAGTAATCACTTGTCTCTCAAAGGTGAGTCAGCAGCAGAAGTAGAATGTGTTTTAGTAATTCACAATCCTTTAGGTTGAAGTTACAAAAACACTTCAGTCCGAACAAAGAGTGAACGTATAGTGGGAGCGCGGAATAAAAAACAATCCCACGCAGGACTCTACCGTACACTTGAATTGACTCATGCTATGGACTAGTATCTATAAACATTAAGACACAAACAGACTGTTTAATTATGAATCCAGCGCGCTGTGCTTGTCTCTGTCTGTATACTCGCTGTGTTTCAGCATCTAACGTTACTGTCTCACTAAATGAGGACGTATAGATTAACAACATCCGCAGAACTGCTCTCAGAAACACTTCATGAGCATTTCACCGTTTCATTTGAGTAAAACTATCGTTAGATCATATACATAGACTACAGAAGTTTGAAACTTCCTCGTACATTACTGAGGTGCAGTATAATATATGTAGCATAATACTACTACTACTAAAATTATTAAACTATTTATTGGTGCTGCTAGATTGGGACTACTAATTTCTTTATTATCATATAAAACTTCCGGTAGCTATTACATTTATTATTTGTTGCTACTAGCCGTTTACTTATTTAGGTTTTACAATTGTTTACAGAATGCTGCTGGGGGCTCCCTGCACTTTGTTTTGTCATTATTGTTATTTTTAATATTAATGATCATTTAATATTGTTATTATTAACAGTTCTCAGAATTAAAGATATGTTTGAAAGCTTTCAAAGACAGTTCTGGTCAGAGATCTTTTTATTGTTAATTGACAAATTTCATTTTTACACTAGACACATATCGGCTCAAAACATCGTTTATCGGTGCATTTGATCTGTAATAATCGGTATTGGCCCTGAAAAACATGTATCGGTCGACCCCTAGTACAATGATAAGTGTCTGCAGCATGGTGGAGGTTCCTGGGGCTGCATGTCTTTGAAGTTTGATTAGAACTAATGGTGCCCTCAATGCTGAGGAATACTGGGAGGTACTGGTGCATCGTTTGTGATTGGACTCAAATTTATTCTGCAGAAAGACAATGACCCCTAATATACAGCTAGTCATTAAGAACCATCTTCGGCTTCAAAAAGAACAAGAAGTGCTGCTCCACAGAGCCCTGATCTCAGTATCAGAGTGTATCGTACATGAAGAGACAAAAGGATGAGAGAAAGCTGCATCCATCTGCAGAAGATCTGGGGTCGGTTCTCCAAGACGTGTGGAACAAACAGCAGCAGAGTTCATTGAGAAACATGGAGCAGGTGCAGCTGGAAGAACTGCAAAGGATGCGCACCACAAACATTGATTTCATTCAGATTCTCTCTTAAATATACAAAACTAATCAATCATTATTAATATTTCCAAAAGTATTATTTGGAGGTATTTCCGAAGCTTAAAGGATTTATTTCACACCAGCCTAAAGCTTTTGTGCAGTACTGTACGTCTAAATGTTTACATATGTACTTGCACACCAAGCGGAAAACTAAAAGAGTTTCTTCCAGTTCCTGCAGGTTTCTGGGAGTCGGTCATCTGCCTCGCTCTCATTACATCAATGCTGTGACAGAAACATGGTCAATTAACTGCCTGGAAAAAATCACCCGAGTCATACTGAATCCCTCAGCATTTGTGTTGAGCTCCTTTAACCTTCAAACGCCCAACATGATGCCTATTGTGCCCCCAGGGGAGACTGTGAATAATTAAGAGCCGAGCAGAGCAGAACTTGCCAGATGTCTTGCTGAATCATGACTAGAGCGAACTGTTCCTGACTCGAAAATCCTCAACATCTCACTGCGCATGAAAAAGAAAAGCTCCTTTATTTGTGACAAATCTTAGAAAAGTAAACAAAAAAAACTTACGAAGTGGTGAAAATAATTTGATTTTCACAGAATTAAGCAATTTTCAGCATTGAAACAACATTCTTTTGTGGTTTAAAAGCAAATTCACGTACTTTCTGTAAGTTTGTCAAGCTACTTCATTTCTCTGCTTTTCATGTTAGCAGCTTACATTTGGCATCCACTTAACAACTGCATAATAGATGACACATGGAGACTAATCACAGAGTGCTCACACATGAAGAGATTTTTAAGAGATTGTAATGGCTTCAGATTGTTCAGAGAGAGAGAGAGTTTATTTCAGCTACACAAACATGTTTTTGAAGGAGGAGAAAAAAAAACAAAAAAAAAATTGACGCAATAATTTGTTTTAGTGAGCATTCAGACTTCATATCCTGCTTTCTCTCAATGTCGAAGGACTGCGTTCTTTCTCCAGAAAACAGAGGGTTTAAAGCAGGGGTGTCAAACTCATTTTCACCGAGGGCCACATTAGTACAATGGCTGTCCTCAAAGGATGTAACTTATAAATGTAAAACAATGTACCGTATTTTTCGGCTCATAAGACGCACTTTTTCTTCCCCAAAACTGAGGGGGAAAAGTTGGTGCGTCTTATCGACCGAATGCAGAGCGCCGCGAAGTCCGGTCACGGCCGTATGAGAGGCGTAAGATCTCCAGAGCTCCGGAGCTAGGCCGAAGCCGCGGCCATATTTGTACACCCGGCACTGCGTGCTGACGTCATCTCCCATCTCTGCCATAGCGCGGTCATAACGAAAACGGAAAAAAACTACATTTCCCACAATGCCTTTGGCTTCCACATTTATACTCACGGGCGAAACTACAGAGCTTAGCTGCCGTTTCTCACACATTGAACTAGAGTTGAATACCGATACCATTTTTATAAACATAACCTAGTTATGCCCGCTAGCTTTGCTTATCGCTGCAAAGCGGAAATCAATTCTTCTTCGCTGGCGCAACCAAGGAGAAGGACAAGCCGCGCCAGACGCAACAAACATCGGAGGCTTCATTCAAACAAAGAGAAAAGTTTTCACAAGACAGCCAACGAGCAATAAAGATAACCGACAGGATTAGAGTTTATTGTACTGGATGACCAGCCACTGTCAGTTGTCGAAAAGGACGTGCCAATGATTAGCTTCACTACTCACATCTGGAGCTGTACACAGTGACGCAGTCACCTTTTACTCTTCAAAGTGCAGTCCTGCAGACTAACGAGTTTCACAGCTCACACGCGTCCATAGCTGAATCAATCGAGGGTATGCTTGTGAAGTGGAATATTTCTGAATCCTGTGTTTATGTTATTTTGCGCGACAACGCAAGCAACATGAAAAAAAAGTGATCCCCTCAGTTACAGTTCTAAAATGGCACCTTGTTCGGGAGAGCCAGGAGGACACTGATATAAAAACAATGAAAAACACCCTTCTTGAGGCCGTCAAGAAATGATTCGCAACCATCGAGGAAGAGCCCTTGTATGCAGTTGCCACTCTCTTGTATCCACGTTTCAAAGATAGGTATGTCTAATAATTTTTTTCATGTCCATATTGATTATTGTCGTTGCCATATTAAAAAAGTTTGAGAACCACTGTATTATTACTAATGTGGGGGCAATCTTAGTAATGTAGTGACAATGTTACTGGCTATTATTAGTAATGTAGTGACAATGTTACTGGCTATTATTAGTAATGTAGTGACAATGTTACTGGCTATTATTAGTAATGTGGTGACAATGTTACTGGCTATTACGGTATTACTGATGTGGGGGCAATGTTGCACTGGAACAGTGATGGTGATAACGAATGGTGGACTTTAGAATGATGAGTGGGGGCAAAGAAAAGCATTACAGCCTTTTTTTTGTTACTTTTACTGTTTACTGTCTGTTCATGTTACATGTTTGGCTGTTAACTTTTACACAGTTGATATAAAATATTTTACAACAGTATTTGGTTCAGAATCTTTTTTTTCTAGATTTTCCTCATTTAAAATTGGGTGCGTCTTATGTGCCGGTGCGTCTTATGAGCCGAAAAATACGGTAACTACTCCATTTTATATAACTCATTATTTATAACTTATTCAAGTGACAATTCAGTTGCATATAAATCCTTTTGATTTTTGTCAGCTTATGAAAACCCACATAACTCCATTAATGAAGGATCCAACTGTCCAAGTGAATAAAGAAAAATGGCATTTTTCTAATTTGTTTAGCGAAAAAAAAAACCCTCACAGACTGAAGGCGATGCATATCGATCATCATCTTTTATCATCAGGTTCAAGAAACAGATCACAGATAAACTATTAGCTCCGCCCATTTCACATCCTGAGATTTATTTTAGCGTGAGAAATCGAAGGTGTGACATGAGAGATCACTTAAATGCGAGAGTCTTACGTTCAATAGGTGAGTTGGCAGCTCTGCAGTTTCACTCGTGAGTATGGATGCGAAAACACCGATGCGGCTACCTTAGTTTTTTTTTAATTCTTAGTCACTCAAAACTTTTAAAATCTCGCTGGGCACATTAGATTACATGGCGGGCCACATCTGGCCAACGGACCTTGAGTTTGACACATGTGGTTTAGAATGTATAAAAGCCTTTAGTGATGCGGAAGACAGAGCTGCACAAACAATGATTAAACGACTACGATATTGTATTTATACATTCATTCAATTATATTTTCATGGTTAAATCGGTGCAAGAACAACATTAGGTGCAGACACACTGCTTCATGCTTCTCACACTGAAAACGAACAAGATGCTTCAGGGGCTGTGGCCGTTACCGGTCCTTAATCAACGCTCAGAGTCAAGCGGAACATGAAGAACTCACAAGGAGCGATATTTTATGCGTCAATAATTCTGAGACTTTGTAAATACCAGTAAAAAAGGGCTGTGGTCAGCCATTATTTAATGAGAAAGCAGGGAGCAAGTTGCATAAAAAGAGGAGTGCATAAAAGAACCACATAGAATTTCAGTCTGTTTTCTAGCGAGAGAGAGATCAGCAAAACTAACAGAAAACACAGCTGGCGAACTTAAGCTCATTTACCAGACGTTAATCAATTCACTTCTTTATTGGAATCTGATTTGTTTTTGTGTGTGTGCCAGACTCAAATCTGTGAACATAGGCAACACGAATCCCAGAAGAAGAGACAGTCATGACACAATGCTCTGCTAGCGGTTTTGTTATTTATTATTTGTCTTTAATAACATTAAGGAAGGAGATAAGGATGAAAGACAACATAATATTTTTGAGTAATGGTGGAGTTATTTTAACACAATCTAAATAATCCTCAGCGCATCTCAAAAAAGTTGGATGCATCAGACTCAAGTCTCTACTAGAGGAAAAACAAAAATAAATAAAAATCAGTTACGGCTCTAGAACTACATATCAGGGCGGAAAGGAGAAAAACAAATCAAACTTTGGTTGCTTTTAGCTGCAGTCTGAATGTAGATCCAAGATCCACAAATAAGTGAAAGTCTTGAAATAGTGAATCGAATTTCAGTTTTGAATAAGCCACTACTTACAGCCAGCACCGGCGCATGCAAAGAAGCATTTGGAATGGACGAGCCAGACCAGCCTCACAGTTTTACTGCCATCATGCTCAAGATCCACAAAATGCAAATGTTAAATCAATTACACAGTTTTTATTCACAGCTTTTATCTGTAATGGTCACATAAACACATTATGACCCATGACTGCATTTAGCAGAGGTTCTTATTCAACGTGGCGAACAGATCGGAAGAAAAGCACAAAGGTCAGCTAATCATGAGAAAAGCCAAGAGAAGAAATTCCAGCAGATTCTGAATGAACTGACTGTTTTTTTTTTTACTGTTCTTTTTTTTTTTTGTTGAGAGAGTATGTTTTTCAGACAAAGATAATTCCAGCAGCTAGGAACAGTGAAAGAGAAGGTTCTGGTGAGAGATTTTCTGTCCGTTATTAAAATGACCGTGATCCACAAGTCATGTCCTGGCTGCTATGCATGCCGACAAGCAGCTGATCGTACCGATGTGTGTACGGTCACTGTGATTGGCTGCCTATGTAAGGGTTTGTGGTTGCGGGGGTGAAATAAGCAAAAGCAGAATAAGAACACCCATCGTGTCTTCGCAAACCCAACACTGAAAAATAGTGTAAAAATGCATTAATTGACTGCCACCTGTTGGTTTTTTTAGAGTCTATACACAATTTCATGGGGTTTGTGATTTTTTTTTAAATGGGCATGTGTTCTTCCGATGTTTTTGTTTTCTGTAGATGGTGTGAAAAAAAGATGGTTGTGAGGATAGCAATATTGAAAAATAAACTACGTCACAAAATTCTTCTTGAGCATCCTCGAAAGAGTCATAAATCCCTGCTGAGGATTAAACATAGATACTCAGAGTCACTGAGACAGTGATGAATAATAAAAATAATAATATACACAACATGTGTGAAGCTTTATACAGAGCAACACACCAAACCAGAAGAGCAGTATCCACCAGCCACGCTTCACTGTGAAACTGAAGGGGAGGGGGGGGGGGAGCACGGCAGTACTGGTTTAGCCTGAAGCATTCAAGCTTTTGTCTCTCTTAGCTGGAATCCCAAATATTTCCTTACCACAGTTAAATGTTTGCATGACAATACACTAGTTCACCAAGTAAAAAAAACACACAGGTTTCTGTTAACAACTGACCTGAGTCTTCAGCGCTGGAATACTCTCGATAGACAAAAACTAAATACTATTTTAATAGATAATACGAGCATTTAAAGGTTTTTAAGCTGAACACTATATCATTACAAGACTTACTGGAGATCAATCTAATGATTTCCATTAATAAAGTCAAAAATGAGTCATCCAATGTTTTTTTATATACTGTGCAGCTTCAGAGAAATCACACTGAAAACAAAACATGTTGACAATACTTTCACAATGAAAAAGTTTTTCTAGGTCATCAGGAATTTAATTTCCCCGCTGCCAACCTTTCTATTCCTTCAGTGAGAAGAGTTCAGATTGCATAGACACGTCAGCTCTCTGTGGATCTCTGGGAGATAACTCTCTAGTTACTGTGCGTCACTACTCCAAGATTAAAACGGAGCCCTCTCGAGGGTACTGTGCATCATCCAGAGACTTCTGGTCGCCAGGCGTTCATCTCCCTTTAACGAGAACAGCCCGACAGACATCTATGAGCAGCAAACCTCCAAGAGGTTACAACTCAGTCTCACATAGTCTGAACCTACACAAAGTCCACAAAAAACCCAAACCATGAAATCCCAGGACACATAAGTATTAACATAAGTGCATTAAAGTAGCTGAAATGGAACATGATTATTTTCTATTTGAAATTCCAAATGCAAGTAGGGTTCAGGGTTCAGGGTGGCACATTGCAGCTGGGTTCAGATCTGCTCAGCCCTGTCATCATGTGAACAATAATGTATAAAAAAAAAAAAGCTGAAAATAACCAAATCAGACGAGTAACTAGAAGCAGTTTTTCACTCTAGCTTCAGTGTTGCTGGAGAAAGAACAGCTCATTGGTGCTCGGTGAGGACGCAGCTAAACTTTAGGATCGCAGCCGCTTCAGTTTTAGTTACAATTAGTCATTTAACAAGATAATCGTTTTAGTTGATCTGGATTAATATTTAGATATGTTTATTTTACTCTTTAAATATTAGAAATTGTGTATTTAAATTTATTTAACCTCTTAAGCCCTGAGGCCTATTTTCCGAAAATCCTATACTTTTACTTTTTAAGGCATTTCTCAGCTTTTACAAGGCCTAAACTGCAAATCTTGGTAGCAAAATGAAGATAGGTTCTTGGGGAGTGGTGTGGATGAGTTAATTTGACAGTCAAGAACACTGGGTAAGAGTAATTGTTGTTGGAATGGCCAAAAAATGAACTCCGCCTAAAAAAAACCCACATGTTTCCTCCAATATCTCCTTATTTTACTTATAACGAAGCAAATAAACACAATCAATTGTAACCACTACATGTCAAGGACATCTGTAGCAAGTTTGTTGTTCATACTACAAGAAACTAATATTCTGTAAAGGTTTTGATTGAACAAAGTTCAGGCGTAATCCATGTTGGCACAGTTTGGCACAATAACTGAAATATGGAAAAAATCTTGTCCAAAGCTTCAGCTACGTTCATAGTCTTCTTTTCTTGCTTACGGGACATGATTTCAGCAAAAAAAACTCTTAAAGAAACTCTGTAAAAGGGGGGTGGAAGCTCATTTACCCCATCTTGCTGCGCTTTTGGGAACCTTTCATTCACAAACGCTTTCGACGTCGAGTTTCTGCGTGTCCCTACCCCCCCGACCATCTGTCCAATCCGGGAGCTCTATATATCGCTGGAAAGCTCTGATTCTGAGGCAGCCAATGATGACAACCATTTTGAGACTGACGGGATCGCCGACGAATCACACGACGCGCAGCGTGGAGAAACCACCTCTTACGCACGGGGAGTCATTCCATATTTGGTGACGTCATGAGGCCAAGGAGCAACAGAAAAAATACAAAATGGAGTTTTCGCGAAGCTATCGACCGGACATAACAACAAACGGACTTTTATCGCTATGGAAATAACTTTTTGTTGAAAAAACGGCAAAGGTAAGACAAGATTTACATGCTTGGCTTGGTTTTTGCTGGCGTTTTTTCGGGGAACTTTCGCTCCCTGCTCTAAAAGACTTCATGCAATGTAAATGAGTTGCATATCGCTGGATTCAGCTGGTTGTTAGCTTTCATTGGATGCCATGGTTTTGGTGTTTCCGTTTATATTGTGGATACATATCGCACATAAACAAAAACGTGGTCATGAATTATACTCCGGCTATGTTGTTGTTTATTTGCATGGCGTTCGAGCTGTGGTTCACGAATATGAAATTGAATTAGATACGTTTTTAGAGGAGTTTCCGCTGAACACAACAGTATTTAATATGTGTGGGTTATTCTCAGGGTTAGTGAGCTATGAGTGAAAATGTAACGCACAAGGGGGCAAGTCCCCGGTACCGGGGACTCTCGGGCTTAATTCTCCATTTCACATTGGGAGATTGCTGATTCATTAATAAATACAATGATAAATATAAATAAAGTGTTAAAGCAGTGAAATTGATCTTCCTTACATTAAAAAAGCCAAGAACAAAATTATTATTAATTTTGTCAATTGTGGCTCAATTTTTTACAATTACCTAAAATGTAATAAACATATGTTTGCCAAAAATAACAGCAATGGAGGAAGAACATGTACTTACATATTGATTAGCATGAAGAAAATATGGCAAGTGAAGTTCTGAAAAAATAAAAATCAAGAAGAAATTCCCTGAAAATTACACATAACTCCAGGCCAAAATGGGCTGCTAAATTTATTAGCAAACGTCCGTTGGAGGCTACGGTCTAAGTGTGTTATTACCACAGTTACTCGGGTGTGTTAGTGGTCTCGGTCTTGATATGATCTCAGTATCATCTCTGTCTCGAGTGTCTAATGATCTGGGTCTCGGCTGCACAGGTGTCCTGGTGTTTTTAATCCAATTTTTTGATTTTATTAAATAAAACAATATTAAAGGCTATTTTGTTGTGCCTCCCTTTTTTCTCAGTAACGTCATGCTCTGGTTTAGATAAAGAAAACCTATAACAAAGAGAATACATTTGTAAAAGTTCCATGAAGAAAAAGCATTCAGCTGTTTACAAATTTTGCCAAACGACCTAATGAGAGATTTCTGGATCAATCGTTCACTCGACATCTGGAGAGAAAGCACCGCGAGAGGCAAGAAAACCTTTTAACTGTTCATTCTCTAACAGTGTGATGAAAACGTCCAAATCTGACAACGCAATACGACCTAAACGGGTTATAATGGAAACACCAAGGTAAGTTGAACAGAAGGAGTTTTTTTTATTTATTTTAAATTAACATCTCTAAAACTTGTAACTTGAGAACACAGTTCAACTGTAGGATGAAACAAAACAAAGCCATAGTAATAAATAATTTAACTTTAATTCATCTTAATATAGGTGTCTTCCTGGAACATACAAAGTAAATGGTCCATTGGTGAGAACTGTTAATATTAGTTATAAGTACTTAATTGAGGGATCGTAGCTTAAACAAATTAACAGAAAAATTACACTAAAAATTACAGCTAGGTCAATTGTTTGCAGCAAAGAAAAGTCATTGTTTTTGGTTTTGACTTGGTCTCTGCCAGTCGTGGTCTTGGTCTCGGCTTAGCAGACTTAGACTTGGCTACAAGACTAGTCAGCAGTAAAATATCATTCCGTCGTTTCCCACCACCCAGACCTTTTGTTCATGCTTCCGTTATGATCCGCGAAAGAAAATGGTCATGCATGTCACCTGGGGAGTTGGGAACGACAAATGCCTCGTGCTCTGCTCAATGTCTGCGCAGCGGGTCAGGTGGTGGACCAGAAAAGGATAACAAGCGTCGATGACTTAATTACAGCCTGATTGAATCATGAAAAGCAGAAATTTCTTGCATTTTGAACGTGTAACCGTCCACTCATTAGCATTTTTTTAACGAAAACTTGCACACGTCTTATCAATTTTTTGTCATTACAGAGACATTTTACGCTCGTCAACATCTCGTTTTTGCCACGAGAAAACGGTCCATTCGTGTATATCTGCAAATAATTTAAAAGATCCAGCCTTTCCATCACACTGAGTGTAAGCTGCTGGTTAAGTCAGTCAAATGTCTGGCTTGGCTGATGGAACATGCTAAACAAGCTTCGGCCATGTAAATCTTAGGGTATATGGTGAAGGAATGCAAATGAGACACAACAGCATCATTGCAAGCGTGTGTTCCGCTCCTCAACAAAGAGCTGTACACGAGTGTGTGTTCACTAGGACAATGACTCACTGACTCTGGTGACAAATGAAGAGTCAGCATGCGCTCAGCAAGAGCCCTAAACTCACTGCCAAGAGACTATTCTGGTACAGCAGAAGAGCTAGCTCACACAAATAATGATGATGATTAACATATGCAGCTTGAGAATATTGCCACGATTAGTGCTTCCTGAGTGGTGGTATTAGACAAAAACAGAAACCCTGGTCTCCAGACAGACACGGTTGCTACTCAGTCACACATTGAGTCATTGTGCTTTGTATTCCAGGGTTTAGTTCTCGGGTCACTTATCCTCGTGCTCCCTAATTGTGTTTTACATGAAGCTTGAAGAAGCAAAAGAAAGAAGAGTAACACAAACCAAGATCCATACCTCAGATGGGGCCGGAAGATAATGTGTGTATCTGTATAGCTGCCCCAAAACAACGAGCGCCAGGGAGGAGAAATCAGAACGGCCCAGGCACACCGCAGTCTAATCAGATGAGAGGACCACAACGAGCTCTTGCTCCGAAGATGATGCATGTCTGATCATTGTTTCCCTCTCTTTCCCCCTTACCAGAGACGCTGAGCCTGGGTGGACTGATTTCCTCACCTCACTCTGCTCCAGCAAGATAAGAAGATGCACAGCGATCACAGACATTAAGATTCACCAATACCCCGTGCACACTGCCACAAGAACACCTGGTATTTCACCTCACTCTGTTTTATTGAGCCACGCACTGTTTGCACTTTCGATGTGATTCTTTACCTCGCTACTGAATTCAGGTCACACCAGAAGCTCAAAGATTTCACCGCAAACTTAATGACATGCTGCTCCCGTCCAGACAGTGAGCATTTTTCTGCCTTCCTGTTATGGAAATTGACGATTATAATGCACGGGGGAGAGAAATTCTAGCCAGAATGCAACCCTCACCAGTTGGTACGGCTCAGCTATTCTCGTCGACCAGCGCATGCACAAGCTGCCAACCTGTACTTTCTCTCCCACTTCTTTCTGCTAGACGGGAACCCCTCTGTCTGTCAAGTTTCAAGACTGCGGAGTAGTTTGGACTTCACAAGTTTGCAAGTGTTTGTTTCCGTGGTGCAAAGGTGCTGAGGTGATACATGGATTTCCATATGATGAAGTCAGATCTAAACTCTGGCACTAAGTGGTGGTTAACCACCAACAACAGAAAAGTCGAAACTAAGGATTTGAAGCAAGCATTTTCCTGAAGAAAGCTACGAGACCTGGAGGATGGTAGACAAATCAATGCAGTTTGAGATGTGGTTACAAATGAGGGAGAACTTCTAAACTATTTCAGAGCAGGTATGTGTTAGAACCCGTTATGAAGCAATAATCTCTAATATTTGTTTTCAAACGCCAAGCTACACGAACGCCTCAACCTACTCTGCACAGCTGTATTTACCATTTTTTTCTTTTTAGTCTTTCTAAAAGCCAAACTTGCTAAAGGACTCATAAAAGGTGCTTCTGGTAATGAATTGCTAAAAATGAAAGCTTTCAAATTTTTTCAGATAGTCAATATGCCTCATCGATTACAACCCTCAACTGAAATGAAAAAAAAAACATTAAAAAGTAAATAAATTTTTTTTTTTAAATGTGCTCAAATTTAATTCCTAATCAAATTGTTGAGTATTTGAGCTGATCTCACATGGAATGGAGAGAACAGTTATTGGATGAAAACGTCCCATCACTGAGAGTGTGCTTGCAGTTCCAGCTCTTTTGTATCTGCTGCTTGAGGCCAGGAGATTTGTCTCTGACCGCATTTATTAATAATGAAGTGATGCTGAAACATTAATGCTTAGCCCTCACAGAGACACCGGTTCATTCGGTCACATGGACCAAATGTAAGAGAATGAAATGATTCATCTCAACCAGGGCTCTAGAGTGCGACCAATTTGGTCGCATATGCGACCTAATTTCTCAATGGTGCGACTAAAAAAAACAAGGGTTGCACCGGTGCGACCCGTCGTTCGAGGGGAAAAAACTAAACTCCGTGAGTCTCCCTGTTGTTCAACAACAGACACACATTAAGCCCATATCGTGGTCTAAACCAATCAGAGATAGTGAAGAGTGTATCCCCCCTCCCCCGATTGGCCGTGGTCCAGATATTCCTGTACGTTTGAAAATGCTTGTGATGCAGTCAGACAGAGAGAGGTGAGTCCATCAGGTAAACAGTGGAGGTAGCCGTGGATTACGAGAGAAGATGAAAAGAACGATTGACAGACTTTTCATTAAGAAAGATAAGTTAGGGCCTGATCGTGAAAATCATAACCAATGCTCTGACACGGAGCCATCAACCTCCCCTGTGACTGGCTCTAATACATTTAGAATCGAAACTATAAACTTCAGAATTTTCTATAAAACACATAACATGCCGCGATAAATGCACCGCTCAAGTGTCCCCTCTCCCCGCTGCCTTTCAGCGGCAGGCAGCTACAAACAGATCATCAGACGAGGCGAGATGAGAATTAAGTTTTTCGTTGCCTACAATATTGCAAAAGAAGAACTCCCCTTCACTAAATTCAAGTCCGAAATAACTCTTATGAAGAAAAATGGCTTGAACGTTAACCCGACGTACAGCAATGATGTCGCGCGCACCCAATTTATAGGAGTCATCGCAGATACATTGAAAAAAAAAGACGTCTGTGCAAATTGTGAACAGTGCGTACATGGAATTCCTGATCGACGGAGACGCATATATCGCCACAAAGGAATTCGTCATTGTGTACAGTCGTATCTTGCGGAAAGGAAGACCGATGAATATATTATTGAACACAGTGAGGTCGAGCATGCTCATGCCCAAGGTAAGCCATGTCATGTCATGGAGCCTATGTCAATAATATGCCTACCATCTCGTTACTGCATTAACCATAATATTCTGATACTTAAAAATAAAAAAATAAATAAATAGGCTGCATTATAAACTCTTGATCTGGGTAGTAAATGGTATTATCGTTTTTATTTGTTTAATTAGGAATTAATGCTGCTTCAAAGAAAGCATTTGCTGCTCTTGGGGACCAAGATCAGTTTAAAGTTTAAATTTCAGCTCAGTAAAGCACTTTAAACACTTTTTCAGCAAGTTTTAGTTACCTTTCTTGTAGAATTGTGCTTCAAATAAAGAACTTTATTTTGACCAGGTTGTTAGTTAATCATTTACAAGTCAATATTGTCTATATGGACAGTGATTTAAAAAAATAAATGAATAGAGAACTAAAAAAAGTGAACTTGTGAAAATGGGGTGTTAAATGTGATGCGGTTGAAAATTTTTCATGATGAATTTTTCGTGATGAAGAAAAAAATTTAGGCGCACCAGTGCAACCAGTGCAAAAAGTTAGTCTAGAGCCCTGTCAACTAGAAAATGAAATAAGACGAACAGAAAAAAACACACATCATTTAGATGAATTCAGGTCCGCTGGAAGGAGATGTGTGCAAACTCTCCATTTACTAAACCCCAGTGACCCTAAAAGGGAACAATCGGGAGAGAAGATGACCGTATCAATGCAGGAAAGTTTCTCAAAGTGATTAATGTTTCTAGACAGTTTCTAAATCTGCTGTTGGTCTGTCTGAATACTGGACTCTGACTGGCTGGCAGGTTTTGTTTAATTTCACAACCGCGCAGGTTCCTCCAGGTCGGTTTGATCACTTTTACAATACCCGTCTGGGGGTTTTATTTTATCTCACGGCTTTGGTTGAGAGCGAGATGGCAGCAGCAAACTTTTAGCGTTTTCATAGACGCATACAGTCATTTATTATGCAAAAGCCTGATTTGTGAAGCAGAGCTGTTGGTATCTCTCTAAAGCTGGACTGAGACTCAAAACCAGCTGCACGGGTCACTGCACAAGCTTTGAAATGGAAGTGCCATAGTGTTAAAAAGTCTCAGATAAAGTTTGCCACACAAACCTTTAACGCTGAAGTGATTATGGTTGTGAAAATGGCTGATTCTTAGTAAAATAAACTATATTTGTGGCATCAGATCAGGTAAAGCATCTTGAACACAGAACTTTTTTTCTTGTTAGTCAAAGATTGTAGGAAAACGACACAAAACCTGCTGCTTTCAAATATCTGCTTTCCCAAATATTATTGATAACTGTATAATGTTGGAAAGTGACTATGGTATAAACGGGACAATCAACTTTCAGCAGTGGTTTCTTCTGCATCATACGCACTTGGTGGAGTGGGTCTTTGCCCTCTGCCCCGTGACTCATTTGAATAATATTAAATATTGATAAATCGCTGTCTTTTTCTGCGAATGATATCAAAAGCAAACGATAGAAGACATCACCACCGAGCAGCCACCATTTGTTTGGCGGTGGAGAAATCTTATGTAAATAAACATTACCTAATTTTTTGCATCACTTTTGATGTGCCTCTTTGTGAAGAACATTATTTCTATTTTATTACAGAAATAATACTACAGTTTTGAAGTTTCTCGTCAAGTTTGCCTTCAATTATTCAGAATGTCAATTCTGTACAGAACAACCAAATGAAAGAAAAACATGTTCGTCATTTTTCTTTTACTGCAATGAGAAACACATATTTTAAGTGTCGTTTTTGTATGTGCGGCTGTGTACCAATAAAGTTAGAACCCTTATCATATCGTTATAAAAAAATTATCATGACATTATTTACGGGTCATATCACCCACCCCCACTTGAAATGGTATTGTTTTGTATTGTTACTGTGGACACGTCAAAATACCATAAATGATTATAGATTCAAATACAGTGGTCCCCCGAGATATGAATGCTTCGAGTTACGAAATGTTCGAGACACGAAAGGTCTCATGGGAAAGTTTTTGCTTCAAGATACGAACAAACACAAGCAGTTCTGCTGTATTTTCCGCTTGTTTGTATGACGTCACATTGCGCTCCAATCTCCCAGTGCAAAAAGTGTCTGATACGCTTCAAAACACTTCAACAATAACACAGTGAAACATTACGTATAGATTACTAATAATGTGCTATAACACTGAAAGAAATAACGTTTATAACGTGGAAAGTGCTGTTCTCTAGCACAACTTCGAGAAACCCTGTGACGCGTTCTCTCCAGAACACTCAGTACTGTCTGCGTTTGTGCTTGAAACCGTGTTGGTGTCAGTAATTTGTGAAATATCTCGAGAAAGTTAACTTTCATACGTGGTGCCGTAATGTTTTCTGCCCCATTCCACCTCCTTCGACACATCGCTTCACATTTGTGTACATATTATGTATTTTATTACATTTATTTATCTTTTTAAGTGAGTAAGGGAATAGAGCTACATCTCAGGGGGACAGAGCAGATAACTTCTACTGCAATTATCCACTGCACACTTAGATTTATAGTGTCCTAGCGGCTGATTCACACAGGGCTAATCGTCACACGTGCAAACCAGAAGAACACACCCTAACCCTATCCATCACCCACACAATCCTCTCTTCTGGAATCAAGTGTCAGCTTCACACAAAAACTTCCCCTAATAATTACACATTTTAATATTTGTCTGTAAAACCCATTAAACATTTTGAAGAGTGTAAAAAATAAGTAGCCTTTGTTTCTCTCTACAAATGTACCTTGATGCTATAATCTATTCTTAAAATCTGTAGAAAAAGATCTCCTCAAGACTAGTAACAGTCTCCGTAATTTCAAAAAGCTAAAGATGATTCAAGCAGCAAAACAAAACAGCAGCCCTCAGTCTAAATAAGCATTCGATTACAGGTGCATGGTGTATGCGCTCATGGGTCAGCAAAGCCTGTAATTATCAGGAGCGCGGTGTATTTGACACTGGTCACTAAGGTATCACTCAGTGGTGACCGGAGCAGAACTCCAGTCTCCGTCTCCTAGCCTCAGACAGGGAATAGCTGTGTCACAAACAGTCTGCTATTTATAGCTTCATAAAGTGCAGTGTTTGAAAGGACAACACAGTCATGTCTGAAACCATAATTGATATTCCCCACTGCACTCATTCAATCCCACAATGCACCACAAGTTTACAAACCCAGTTCCCTGAATAGGGCTTGTGTCAATGTTGCACTGGGTTCAATGATCAGCTGTTATTTGATCTACTGCTTTTCATGCATTTATTCTACCTCCTCGTCACAATAAGCAATAAATCATTAGTCTACCCGCCACAAGCGAACATCTGGTGAATCTCATCTGCTCTTAATAATCCTTTTTTTTTTTTTTTTTTTACAATGTTTGTATCTGATTAGTTTTAACATGGACACATCTATTGAGGCATAAACCTGGACTCACTCAGAGTTTCGTTCAGAGATTGTTTCCAATGTGAGCCAGGCCATTTTCATATGTGCTCCTAGAGTCTAAGACTTTTTCCTCATCAATCCATGTTCAGATGCACTTTCTCGCAGTTAAAAGTTACAAGAGAAGACTGCTTTTCATAGATTTCGATACAGGAAGGAGCTCAGAGGCGAATTTAAAGGACAGTGACGACTGTGTCAAAAAAATATTCCTGAAAACATTCCGTTTGTCTTGGTCTCTTTCATCGCTGACTTCTTCCCAATAATAAAGTTGTCTCGGATCACACATTATAGTCAACAAAGCCACAAATCCACCAGCAGAGTATTTCCATCAATATTTGTGTCGCACCAGAGCAGCATTCCATTCACGCACAGCCAGTTTAGAGTCACATATTATTCATATCCCAACAAATCTGAGCTGAGGATCAAGACCTGCCGTGTGAACAGAGCCTTGGTGTTGTCAGAGATTAAACAAATACTGATTTTGACCTTTAGAAAAAAAAGTGAAGGGATTTAATCTGCTGTGTGTGAGATATTCTGACAAAAGTTCTTTAATGGGATGTTGGAAAAAAAATTCTTGATTGCAATGGTTTGATTTTTTTATTGATACATCTTTTAATTCTTGCATATATTGGTTCATCCCTAGAACATTTTTGTGATTTCATCTTGTAGACATTGGTCTAGGGGTTGACCGATTATCGGCCCTACCGATTATTGGCGCAGATATTAAGCATTTTCACAATTATCGGTATCGTTATTTTCAAAATCGATTTGCTGATGAAAAGAATTTATTTTTGAAGCGCTCTTTGGCTCCGACGCAGCATGTCGGAGCTCACCACTCTGTGCCCTAGAGCAGTCTCCGCCCACTCTGGAAGTCTAGTATCTATAAACATTAAGACGCAAACAGACTGTTTAATTATGAATCCAGCGCGCTGTGCTTGTCTCTGTCTGTATACTCGCGATGTTTCAGCATCTAACGTTACCGTCTCACTAAATGAGGACGTATACATTAACAACATCCGCAGAACTGCTCTCAGAAACACTTCATGAGCATTTCACCGTTTCATTTGACTAAAACTATCGTTAGATCATATACATAGACTACAGAAATTTGAAACTTCCTTGTAGCAACTTGAACCTGAACATTACTGAGGTGCAGTATAATATATGTAGCATAATACTACTACTACTAAAATTATTAAACTATTTATTGGTGCTGCTAGATTGGGACTACTAATTTCTTTATTATCTTATAAAACTTCCGGTAGCTATTACATTTATTATTTGTTATTTGTTGCTACTGGCTGTTTACTTATTTAGGTTTTACAATTGTTTACAGAATGCTGCTGGGGGCTCCCTGCACTTTGTTTTGTCATTATTGTTATTATTAATATTAATGTTTATTTAATATTGTTATTAACAGTTCTTAGAATTAAAGATATGTTTGAAAGCATTCAAAGAAAGTTCTTGTCAGAGATCTTTTTATTGTTAATTGACGAATTAAATTTTTTCACTAGACACATATCGGCTCAAAATATCGTTTATCGGTGCATTTGATCTGTAATAATCGGTATCGGCCCTGAAAAACACGTATCGGTCGACCCCTATATTGGTCTCTGTCTGCTGAGAGTGTGAAACTATAGACAACAAGATTATCCAGAGTCGCCGCGTTCTGTTAATATGGAGGACAAACAGATTATTCGGAAACGGCTCGGACTCTGGCTTATACAAGGAAAGTTAGTCTTAAAACAATTTTTTCCCCATTTTCAAAAATAGCAGACATGACGGGCAAATGTGCTTTTAATGAACGCTATAAAATTCACTTTTTTAAACTGATGTGTGAAAGAACCTGCCGGGTTTCAGGGGTGTTGTGACTTTGAAGTACGCTAGTATCATAGAAACCATTTAATTTCCCAGCCTCCCTCCATCACACAGAGTAAATAGAGCTTTGCTGCTTTTACTTGTATTTGTTTTGGCTGAGCTCAACATCTAATATTTATGAAGGGCAATTGTGTTTACAGTCATTTCACAACTTGACTTATTGTTTTTGGTGGGGTATGAGATTTTTATTGATACATTTATTTGGGATATTTAAATGATCTTCAATACCAGTGTTTAACGTTGTTTAGAAATTAAAGTGTTGAACTTTGAAGGTTGTGGTTGCATTGCATAATGTTGAAAATGGTCTCAAAACAACTTTACTATCATGAAACTTTCTGATTTCTGGATTTGTCCAGGAAAAGAAAATGTGCTATTATTCAGAAGTACGATTTTGTTTCATTTATAAAATGCTTTACATTTTCTCAGCGCTGAAAAGTCCAGAAGTATTTATATTTAAATGAGCGAGTAATCCCACATTATAAAACTTTTCAGCAAAATACAAAGAATAACTTTCTTCTCCTTCAACTTAAAAGGGGTGTATCTCTACCACAACACTCTCCAATCGGGATCTTTAAACCAAGGTAAAGTTGAATTGTTGTCCCAAGCATCGGCCAGAGCTCAAAGCACTCACCCAGCTTCATGAGGGATGCCAGCAGCACCCACAGCGAGATCTCGAAGGGCAGCCGGACGTGGTCATAATCCAGAGACAGCACCGGGAAGGGCTTCTTCGTGTGGTTGCTGCTGTGCTCCGCATCTTCGTGACTCGAGAACCCACGATCGTAACCCGCATGGCTTTTCCCGGAGCCCGTGTCTGGTGAGCTGGCAGCCCCTCCGAGGGGCATCAAGGTGCCCACCAGGATCCCCAAAAGTACCATCATCAGCATTTTTGACTCCATCGTAGTTTCCACGGAGAATCGAGCCTTCCGAGACGTTGGGCTCGCGCGGTGGGTATTACCAGATCAGTGACGGTTTTGCTTTAACGTTACCCGCAATTCCAGAATCATTTTCTGCATTAACTTAAACACTTTCCTACTTCCTGGCTTCCGCGAAACCCCTGAACTGGAACAAAAACCCTCACACCCTCTCAGCGCGGCGACACATCTGGCAACCAGGAAATGAAACGCACAGGTGTGTGAGGGTTTACCTGCACGTGAACCGGTAACGCCACATGCGGGTGTCTAGGGGTTAGAAGACTCGCGCCACTAAACTAATGACATGTCCTTCCCTCCGACACCATCCCCTGCATCTTCACCTTCAGCCAGTCTCGTGAGTAAGGACCTCAATGATAACTCCACAACTCTTCTCGCTCCCCCGGCTCTAAGCTTCTCCTCGTGGGTTCTTTGCTCTTGCTGAAGCCCCGCGCCTCGCTGTCCCGTCCTGTCCCGACACGAGCGGAGCCGCACACGATGCTCCAGTGTGCCAGAGGTCAGAAGAGCTTCTTGAAGAACTTCCTCGGTGTCCTCTAGCGTCTCGGCTGATATCTGCTTCCCTCAGCCCGAGCGGAGTCTCCGCGTCTGCGGTGCGTGATGCGGAACAAACCCGAGCAGAGCTGTTCAAAACACACCCTTTGGGAAGCTTTTGAATGTGAAGGCGATGGGAGGAGTTTCTTCTTGAGCTGCAGCGGCATCAAGTGGAGAGGAGGGGGGTCGCTGGAGGAGCAGCCGCTGGGTTGCCAGATCATGCGCCTCACCCACCACAGCTGCACTATCAATGATTATGACGGAGAAATCGAGAAATCGCCCGTTTGCCTTCTTTTCTTCAACTTTAATTGGTGTAAAAAAGGCAGGCACACGCGCACGCACGCACACACACCAACGACTTTTAGTTTTGAATCATCACGTTTTATAACTGAAAGAGGAATTCACAACCACACGGACCAAAACTTACTTTAGTCTATATAATTACACAAATGCACATAATTATTGTATTTTTAACACATTTCTATTTATTTCTTTATTTATTTCTGTGTCTATGCAAATTACGTAGGCGGTCTTAACATCAGTCTCAAGGCCTGGTCACACTACTCCTGAACAATGTGGAATTTCGAGAGGAGTTTGCATGCTGTTCCCGTTTTTGTTTGGGTTTCCTCCATTTTTTCAGGTGTTCCCCACAAGACAAAAACATGCATCAGGTGATTGAATTTCTTAAATTCCTCTCATGAGTGTGCGCTCCCTGGGATGGACTGGGACCCGTCCAGGACTCAGGGTGTACCTCACCTTTTACCTGAAGTGTGCTGGAGACCCTGAAAAGCATGAAGCAGGTCAAGAAAATGAAGGAATAATGAATGAAAGAATGTGATCAAATGCTGGCTCTAGCAGCTTTTCACTGTGATTCATGGAAAATGTGACCGTCTCAATTGACCACAGTCCTGGGTCGATTTTCAAAACATTTCTGAATGTCCATCTACACGTAACTGAGCAGAATTGTTGATTGTGCCATTTTCCAAGTATGCTGCAAACAATCTTATATAATTTACACCCGCTCATAATAAAGCTTTTATTTGTGGACCAGCGTGAGGTGAATTTTTTACAGGGGAAACTAAATCAGGATTTAGCTCCAGGAGGAAGCAGCAGCATCAGAGATCGGTTCTGAGATACAGTCCTGGCTAAAGGCACGGTCACTCTGCTACTGATCAATGCGGAATTTCATTACGGCTACGTCCATTATGAGCCCTCCCACAAAACGGTGTTGTTTTCAGATAAATTAATTCACAATTTAACTTATCTAAATGATAACAGGGTTCTCTCTAATGTACCTTATATCTCTTGATGCAATGTTGCAGGTCAAAGTTCACTCCAGTTGATCTTTATGTACTTTATCGCCTCACTGTGGGCAGGAGCTTTTGGTTTCACACTGTCAAATGCATGTGCGTTCAAGCCAATGGAGTTTTTGCAAAGTTTGACCACCATATTAGGCTGATGTTAAGACCGCCCACATGATTAACATAAAGACATAAATATGGAAATAAAAAAATTAAAGAAGTAAATGCAGATGTACTGCATTGCAGAGAAATCAATTACTAAATTACAATTCGTTTTTTTTATGCTGAAGTTTTTTTTTTATCTTCCATGTTTACACGATGGTTATAAGCACATAGATGGAAGCCCTAGATGCTGTTCATTTTTGAACGCAGGCTTCTGGAGAGGGATATAGGACCACAAGAGCTTGTGAAGGTAGAGAGGAGCTGATCCTGTGACTGTTCTGTATGCGAGCATCAGTGTTTTATATTTAACACAAGCTGCAGTGGGGAGCCAGTGGGCATTCAGTCTAGATATGACCAGCGCTTGAAGTTGGAACGAATGTTCTCTTGGTGCTTGTTTGTTCTGAGGTTGAACAAAGCAAACCTGCATGATCTGGCTTTTTGAATGTAAGCTGCTCATTGAAGGTTGGCCCAAGGTTCCAGAGACAGGCAAAGGGTGAGATTGTCGAGGACAACAGTTGTATAGTGAAGGCAGTGCTAGTGCTAGTACAAATAAGAACAATATGAATCCTGTGGTTGGGTCTGTCCCCCCAGGACATGTGTAGGATACTCATGGGATGTTGCAGCTTGGAATCTGAATGTAAAATGTTTCTATTGTCAGCACTTGTTCCGAGGTATGAATACATGGTTTCTGGTGACAATCCCCAAACCCAGAACTAAGAGATGGTGTCCGACTGAATAAGGAGCCCTATAAAAAGTTAACTATTGGAACTCCTGAAGCTGCTTACAGATACCAGAAGGCCAAACATGCTGCAGGTGTGGGGCCCAAAACTAGGTCACGGAAGAGGACTGTCAGGTTAAATGCAACACAGGGGGTGTTGAATTCACTAGCAGTAGGCAGCAGGTGTTCAACTAGGGTTTTAATAATTTAACAGATGAAAAAAACACAGCTCTCTTAGTTGGTGCGAGAGCATTGGCACTAAACTGATTCCATTAGGGAAACAGAACTGGTCCAGGGGAATAAACTCATACGTAAATCACAGGAATAAGTGGAGAAGGAATGAAATGCACAAAGGTCAAAATTCTGACGAGGACAGAGGCAAATAGGCACTCAAGAAACAAGCAACAGGTAAGAGGAGGTGCGAAGACGAGACACCGATGTAGACAGATGAGTAATCAGGGGAGACACGAGGAAGCAGCACAAACAACAGAGGAGTGACGTAAGAGCAAGGAAAGAAACAACCAGGAAACAGCGAAACAGAAGGAAAAACACAAACTGAGAAGCGCAAAGCTCAGAGAGAACGAGAAACATGGACAACACTGCGAGGGAAGAGTGATGGGAAAAATGGGAAACCATGACAGAGAATTGTTCGTCATCCCCAAGGAAAAGCTGGCGCAGGTTCGAATGTCAGAATCGGGAGGAAGGCAGTGATTTTTGCCCTGGCTGTGGACCCCTGGACCCCTCACTCTCACGAGAGCTCTAGGGAGTTTGTCCAACATGTGTGTTTTGTGGATTTGGAGAATTCATCCAACCATGTCCCTCGTGGAATCTTGAGGCAGAGAGTAGGACTACATTGTAGGTGCTTTGTGGAAGTGGTGGTAGTATGTGCAGCCCTGTTTTGGTTGATGACCTCTCAGGCTCTGAAGTAACCCTCTTGTGGGAATTAGTTTTTATAGCATCTTCTGCAGTGTTGTTTCATGTCTTGCTCAGATTCCCTCAATGTTTCTCTGCCCACGTGACTTTCAAGAACAGTGAGATCTGTGATGTTCATAGTAAGATTACCTCAACTGTGAGACACTGAATCAAAGCTAAATATCCATCCACAGAAACGGGTTAATTTAATCCAGCGGATGAGTGAAGCATAGGAGAGAACTGGAAGAATTCTGGAAGGTGACTATAAAATATTTTCATGGCATAAAATTCACATTATGTTACAGAAAAATGCATTCATTTTCCAACCTGCTTATTCCCTTTTTTGGGGTCACAGGGGTCTGCCGGTGCCCATCTACAGCACACATTGAGCGAGAGGCGGGAGTAAACCTCACAAACTAACTGGAAGGCCACAGTGCTACCCACTGCACCACCGTGCTGCCCCGTTACATAAAAATATATCACGTAAAGTATAAGAAGAGAAAACAGGTGAAATAGTGTTATATCAATGCATGAATGTTTACCAAGCATTTTAAACTAACAAAACTAGCAGTATAGTTCAAAAACAAAACAAGCAGAAAATCTGAGTTTATTGTTTATTTGTTCTTTTACATTTGTGGAGTTTTGATTGTTGAGCAGATCTGGCAACCCTGCTTCCCCTCACAGGAGCATCCATCAGCTCCACCAACACGTGTGTATTTGTTTGAGCTTAATCCACTGCGAGTATGAGCGCATCCATCGTGCTGTTTTCCAAGAATCAGTTTGTTTCCGCCCTGTTCCAGACCTGAAAATCTGCTCGCCCTTCATTTTCTGCTCAAGGACATCCAAAAACCCTGCAATGCAGCTCGGCAGACGGCCAGCATTCACTGCCTAAATGACTGTTATTGAATCTGAGGTATGTGACTCAGTGTTTTTCACACAAATTGTGAAATGACCTCCATCAAAAACAGAGGAATTAGGCAAACAACCAGTTTCAAACCATTCCCATCCAGTCTCGGTTTCTACCAGACAGCACCTCAGGAAGAACATTTGCTGTCTGCATTGTCTAAGGCATTTGATTTGAGAATTATTATACACTGTAACTGTTATTTATGACAGCAGCTACATGGATTCTGTCAATCCTCAAGCATCATCTATGACCAGAACTGGACATTTGCTTAGTATTTAAAATACAATCATATTTTACTACTTTAAACACAAAAACAGGAGCTTGTTGTGTTCAGACTGAAGAATTCACAAAGGTCACAAAGGTGGCATGACATTTTTTAAAGTCTTTTATTGAAAAATCAAAAAGGTCTTTTATCGTAAAACACAGGAACCAAATAAAACACCCATTCAGTGGGAAAACCTTAATAACATAAAACACTCCCAAAGAGAGAAGGACTAAGCTAAACTCAGAAATAAATGACTCGTTGGTAACGCTGTAGAAACACAGAAGCAGCACTTTGAGGCACAGAAAGGAATGATCCTGTAGTGAACAGCCACCAGCACAGAGATTGAATGCAGAGATACCCAAAAAAACATTTTTTCCATTCATTTATTTATGTCCTGGACAGGTTGCCAGTCCCCCACATGGGTGCATATGCCTGCATAACATTTGGGCTTTCATGGAGAAAGAGTTTGATCGCCAAAGGTGAGCTGATAACTCCTGCCAAACACACAATCAATAATAACTGCTTTATTCAAAAATAATCAATAATAAATGTTAGTTCATGTGCAGGTCCTTCTAAAAAAATTTAATAAATGAGTACACCCCTCTTAAAAAGTACAAATCTAAACAGCACCAAGTCTTCTAGGCCTGGAGTGAACAAGTTTGTTTCCAATATTTAAGAAGAACCTCTTTTAGAGTTGGATGCTGACCGATGCACTAGTGGCTTCAAAATACCCCACAGGTGGCCCCACCATTAGTTCCTAAAACAGTGATCTTTGTCTTGTCACTCGTCTCGTCTCGTGCGTGGGCTTTAGGAGAGGTTTTCTTCGGGGACAATACCCTTGCATGCGGCTCATCTGCAGTGTGCGCCGTATGCATTCACTAGAAACGGGTAGCAGCATTCTTAAAGGGTAGGTGAGCTTTCTTAAAGCCTTCTCATCAAAAGATGCTCCTGTCGAGATGTGTAGTTCTGTGGATGGCCTGGACGTCTCTGCACTTCAACCTTTCTTATATTTTAGGATCTGTATTTTGATTGATATGTAAAGCTTTGCTGATCTTCTTGTAGCCCTCAGCTTCTCTTCCATGGGGACAACATGAAAAGGTTTTCTTTGTTAAGTAAAAGACTTTTATAGTCGCCTAACTGCTGGGCGCCTCTTACATGAATCTTTGGATTAACCTGGGGCGATGCCTGTTCGTTAGATTTGTGCAGTCTGGCTTTTTTCCCAAGCATGGAAGCCCATTTTCTACAAAAAAATGGCTTTTGAGAACATTTTAACATTTTAAGCTTGTTTTTTTACCTGGCTGAAATGCTCTTTAAATGCTCTTGTCATCAAAGATGTACATTTCTCTTGTGAATAAGTTGTTTCTGCAGAGTTCCCAGAAGAATATGACTTCAAAAATCATTTTGCTCAAATTTCTAGGAAAGTGCTTTTGTGATTCTCTTTGAAAACAGCATTTAGGCTCTTGGAAAATGACGTCTGTCCGTTACAACAAAAGCAACAATTTTAGCTGCAATAACTCATTTCTTTGGTTTTGTGCTGTGATGACATCATGTACAGCTCTGACAAATGTCTCCCTAAACAAATGATGGCAAAACACCCTGATTATTCCTCCTGCTGCTTCTGAACCCCTTCTATACCATACATCCTGAATCACAGTTTAGAAACTTCGGGAACAACTTCTGTGTTGGGAATGATGTTTAAGTTCGTAGTTATATGTCGATTTGAAAAATATATATAAATTATTGCAGGCTTGTCTGTACACACCAATCACCATTTAGATTATATCTACGTTCCTGGACTTGAATAACTCAAAAACAGAAATGTAATTATGTTTTGTGCCAGTTCTAATGTGATGTGTACCTTTGTCTTGTGGCATTGAAACAGTTCCTACACACCTGTGTACAGTTCCTGGAACAGCAATTGGAACACCACAGATTTGAAGAAAATTTGTCCTTTGCAGTAAACATAGAAACCTCTTTTTAATAAAAAAAAAATCTTTTCAATTGTATGCTTCTATTATCAGCTATTAGGAAAATCAAGGGAACGTCCATTTATTTCAATAAGTTCTTTCAACCATTTGTTTACTTTTTAATCAGTATAGACTTAAAGTTAAAAAACGTATTTCACAAAAAGCTGTGACCCTGAGTCTAGAGGAAGAGCGGAGAGGCACAAAAGACCAGTTTGAAGTTCCCATGGTCAGTGAAGGTTTGGAGAGCCATGAAATCTGCTGGTGTGGGTCCACTGGTTTTTATCAAGTACACCGTAAAAAAAAATATATATATATATTTATTTATAAAAAATAAATCAAACCCAGGTCGCTGATCTATGTTTCCTCAGACTCCACCTAGTTCCAATCAGATTAACTTTACATTTCTAAATGACATTAAAATGAATCTGTACTTTTAAATTTAGGTGCATTTCTTGAGTACATTTCTTGCTGTCTCACAATTGTGTCAAGTTTAATAAAACCAAGGTAACAAAAGAAATATAATAAGTGGGCAATTCATTTCTTACAGATCTCTCAAAGCTTGATTAATGTTTTTACTCAAAATGACAAGTACGATGAAAGTTGCTCAGAAACGTGACCTTCACTTCAAGCAACAGTTTCAGTGAACTTTTACAAATAATTTTGCAAGTCTCAACCACCGAACTTGAGTAAACACAAAAAAAAATTTTTTGCAGCAGTTTAAGTTAGTCAACTTGTATTTTTAAAAGTGCCCTGCCTACCTGGAATTTTTAGAGCATTTCATGCTTATCTCATGCTTAGCTTTTAGGAGGATTTGGCACAAGCTGAAGCTACCAGCATCTGGTTTAATAGCTATGGAATAACATTAAATATTTTCATTTTGTAACATATTGTTTTTTCATCTTTAATTCACAATGATTACATATAAAAAACTAGTAAATTTAAATTTTACAAAGCTAGTAAATTCAAAATTTAAAATAATTTAAACTTTTAAAAACAAATGATTAGAATAAATGTACTTTCCCTTGTTATTGTAATTTTTGGCAGATGCTTATGCATATGTTTAAGGCCCGAATCAGCTCAAATAAACGATCAGTGATAATCTTCAGAAACAGCACATAGTCTCGAATACCAGCACACCCTCTGCACCAGCAAACTCTCAGAACCGCCACATGTGGAGAGCTTCCCAGATCCCAACAACCACCAACTCCAGAAAGAGAGAACGGGGAGAGGCACATAGATCCACGCATCTCCAGACAGGACAGGAACAAAAGGAGGTCAGGTAAGGAACACAGCGATGTTACTGAGAGCTTGGTTAAAATAGTCTAAGGGAGGGAGAGGTAATACAAATGCTTCGAGTTACAAAATGTTCGAGATACGAAAGGTCTCGCTGGAAATTTTTTTGCTTCGAGATACGAAAAAAATTCCAAGATACGAAAAAACACCATCAGTACTGCTCTCGTATCCACTTGTTTCATCTGACGTCGCACTCATTTTCAGGTTCTGGCGCTACATTCTCCCGTTGCAGATAGTGCCAAAAGGGGCTGATATGCTTTAAAATACTTTAAATCAGTTTTAAATCAAGCGAAACGTTATTATAAATTACCAATAATGTATTATAACAAAAGTTAGAGTGAAGGTGTCGTAAAAGAAATAACGTTTATAACGTGGAAAGAGTTGTTCTGTTGCGCAAGTTAGAAAAACCCTGTGACGCGTTCTCTCCATCCTTTCTCACACCCTCAGTATTCTCTCCGCTTGTGCTTGAAACTGTGTTGGTGTTTGTCATTCGTGAAATATCTCAAGAAAGTTAACTTTTGCCACCCGTTCCGCCTCCTCCGACACATCGCATCACTCGCAAGGTAAGGTTTCACATTTGTGTACATGAATGGTTACTAGAATGGTTTCACATGTATCTGTTGACTGTGGTGTTCTGCAAGGGTGATCAAGTATCATGCAGATGACCTGCGACTTCAAATGAATGGGATTGCTTTTCTTCTGATAATCCTTCTGAGTGTGTCAACACTCCTAAATAGAACTTTCGGTTGTCTGGTTTTTCTGGTTTCTAACCCCAGGGATGTTAATGGCGTTCAGAATTGTCTTTCCCTGACAGCATCCCATCATTTGACTGCCAGAAACACTGTTTTCACAGTGTCTTTGCCATTGCTTTAGAAAGACCGGTCCTACCTAGAAACCAGACACCCGCTGACAACTGCATACGGTATCCTAGGCCTAAATCTAGTGCAGAGAAACTTGGGATTCAAGTTGGGAAACTTCAGGATGAGTTTGTACCCCTAGCTGGATCGTTCTGATTAAACATCACAAGCTTTTGCCATCCAGGCTTCTCTGTAGTGGCTAGTCATTCACAAAAGGAGGCTCCATGTCTGGGGTCTTGCTATAGTTAACCAAGGGATTTTTCCCAATCCTGGTTCCGCCCATAAAAACTAGCTCCCAGAATCCTCAAGAGATCAGTGCTTGTCTGTCAAGTTCCTGCTGAATCAACCATGTCTGCAGCGATGTCACCTGCTCAGGCAAACCAATGGATTATTTACCCTTGACCTGCTCTACTTACCTGCAGTGACTGCCACACCTTTTAGGAAGGTATTTTTGCAGTACTAATAGAGAGGTTTTAATTATGACGCCCCAGTCTTAATTTGTTTAATTATGTAAGTACGTTTGTTTTAATGGGAGAGGGTTATTCTGCACATTTTCTGTTGTACACACTGCCACACAATAAAAGCACTCACTGGATCCATTGTGCGCCTCATCTGTCACCTCTGCGAAAACACTGGGGAAATAGAAGCTTGCCCACCACTGGACCTCCTACTCACTCAACCCTGGTCTGTAGGGAACCAACCCCCATTTGTCTAAATTCATCATAAATTCACCAATAAAATCCTAGATAACCTGCTCTTTAGGGGGCTTTCAAACCTGACATGTTATGTTGGAGGATCCTCCCAAGCCGCAGACTTGGAGGCTGGGTAGTAAGGACCCTCCGAAGGCTTTTAGAACCTGGATTGGGATACAGCTATTGCTAATTCCTCCATCATTGTTTAGTTTAGCTTTGCCTGAAAATCAGACATCCGGAGATTCCAGAGGACAGTTTGGAATACTTGCTTGCGCGTGGCATTATGAGTTTGCAATGTTTCTGTTTAAAAAGCAGTGTTTAGGATCATGGCAGCTCGTGGTCAAACTAAAAGTAGCTTCTAATCCGAACATCACTTGCAACATGCATTCCGCACACACATGTATGTATGTATGTGTGTGTGTGTGTGTGTGTGTGTGTGTATGTATGTAAGTATGTATACAAAGCGTCACGGGGTTTCTCTAAGTTGCGTTACAGAACAGCACTTTCCACATTTCCACAAACGTTATTTCTTTTGCGACACCTTGACTAACATTTGTTATAGCACATTATTGGTAATCTATAAAAAATGTTTTGCGTGATTCAAAACTGATTTAAAGTGTTTTAAAGCGTATCAGCCCCATTTGGCACTGTTGGTGTTTGGCACAGAGCACAACTGTTGGTGTTTTTCGTATCTTGGAATTTTTTTCATATCTCGAAGCAAACTTTACCGTATCGGATCTCCTTTCGTAACTTTCATATTTCATAACTTGAAGCATTCGTATCTCGAGATACCACTATATATAATATCTAAAATATTCATTTATTATGATCAATTACTGTTATAGACTGGGATCTACCCTGTCTTTAGTGACTGTTGAACCCTGTGACCCTGAAAAGGAAGAAGCAGAAAAGAGAATGAATGAAAGATAAACAGTGAAAACTATATGAATCTGGTAAATGTGTCTGTTGATCCACCAGGTGGCGATGTAGGAACAATAGTGAAATCCAGCTATGAGAACAAAACCTGAAAAAGCCCTGCCTTTATTTCTTAGGCTAACCAACTCTGTTTTAGTTAAAGGGCATGACATGTTGAGCCCTTTAGTTTTCATGGTGATTTGTAAGAGTAGGTTGAATAAAAATCCATACATAGTTGTTCCAGAACATCTTGTTTCTTTTAAAAACTGGTTTTATTCACGGCATTGACGAAGAGATGCACTATCCACAAAGCAACTGCTTCGCTCAAGAAATAAACATGCACAAGTCAAATGGAGGGAACAACAATAAATGTTAATTCTGTTAATAAATGAAGTTGGTATGAAACTGTGGCGAACAGGGCGTTTCTTGGGTCTGAATACAGTCGGGCTGTGCCCAGACCCTAATAGGCAACTAGAAAGTGTTGTGTTTAAGTGTGAACATGGAGAAATCAGCCAACATTCACTTCTGGGTTACAACTGAACACGGTCACAACTCATTTAACAAAAAATTTCAATTGTTCATTTATTTGTTTCTGACGGTGGCTCCCTGAAACTGTGAGTCTCTGTCAAGGTTTTATTTGTCTAAAAAAAAAGCCAATTATCCACTGTTTTTCTCTTAAGGCATCTCAGGCTCAATCCTGGCAGTGCCATGCTAACACTTCAGATCAGATCTCTCAATTCTTTAGTAGCTCGTTAATCACTTAATCGTTAATACACTTCTAGCGTATTAGATATTAGTTCTTCTGGAGTTTAATTCTCATCAACTGGCGCTAATGAGAAAACATTTGGGGCTAAAGGCCCAGATGCCCGGGGTGGTAAAGGTGCGTTTGCATCTGATTCCGGATCAGATTCTGGCTCAAAGGTACGGTTATGTAACATTTCCTCCAAACGCCATTGCAGCGTCTATAAATGTTGCTTTTATACAAAGGTGATGGCTCACTATTGAAGTTTCTCGTAATTTAATCTCCCTTACATCTACGTTGACCGCCACACAGTAACTTTGCTTACACCCATTAATATGCAAATCAGTAACCAATAGGTGAATAACTGGAGAGTAGTTACGGTGTTTTCTGAATGAAACTCTCAGCCCTTTTCCGGAATAAGTCTGCGCTAGAAAATAAAGAGATCGAAAGTGATTTTAATAAAAAATAGAGACTTTTTGAGTGAATCACATTTCCCATACAACTAGAGCAATGTGAACAACATATTAATAAAAATAAAACTATTTCATAACCTCTTTAATACTGGTGTCCCCTTAAAACCTTGTTTCCCATTAAACCACACAATAAAATTGAACAACAAATTGTTTTTTTGATAAACAAAAAGGAACTACTTCACCATATTTACACTGAATATGATCATATTGGGTTAATATTCCTAGTAAATGACCATTCTCTTTTGTTAAGATGGTCAAAGCTAGTTTAAGCACACATTGAAAGGCTCAAACCAGCTTTGACAGACTAACAACAAGCCTAAACCGTCTATCAAGTTCCAAAATACAACTTGAGCTGGTCATGCCTGGTTTTCCCACTAGAGCCCTCCCTTTAAACCTGCCACGTTATTCCAGAAAACCCCACATGAGAGTACACCACAATCCAAACACAGCTATCCTCCAAACTTAGAGAGCTCAAATATAAAGCCTTCCTTCTATTTCTGTCTTCGGGGGGAGGGGGGGGGTTACATGTGTGTTTTACACAGTCAAACATGAACGGAAGGATTTCACTGACAGACCTTTATATGCAACAAACCAAGAGGGTACGTCAGCTATGAGTTCAGTCTGAAGTTTATGAGTAACTTAAATACTAATAAAAACACCAGAGGAGTCCTCAAGTAACCTCACACGGCCGCCCTCTGCTACTGAACTCAGCAAACATCATGAGGAAAATCGTAAAGTTTCTGAAATTCTACAAAACTTTTTAAGCTTGTTTTTTCAATCGATCATCATGGTGTCGGCCTCATTATTTTTGTGTGACATAATTCTTGACTGATTTTGAATAACTATTTATAGTCTGTTTCCTCCCCTTGTGTCTGCCTGCCTATCTATGCTTCATCATCCAGGATATGTGAAAGTTTTGTTTGGTTACGATAATTATTTTTTGTTAGAATGCAGAAATTGCTTGATACTTGACGTCCGTTCGCTCTTGGATCTCCAGTGAATGTAAACACATGCTTTAGGAACTGAATATATGTGAATATACTGTGCCTATACTTTTACGCCGGTATGCTATGGAAAGAATGGGAGTGTCTGCTCTGTAAACAAAATAAGAACAGAAAAAAGAGCAGCTTCTAGTAATAATCAGTAGGTAAAGCCTTCTTTCTGCCTCTCAGAGCTGCTAAGCTCATTGCATTTCATGCTCACATTCAACTCCATAGATCAGCTTACCAGTCATGTGTGCACTGGTTCCTCTGTTGTTTTGCTACTGAATTCATTTAAAATCAGAAGCTAAAATCATCAATGCTTTGCAATGTTAGTTAAAGCTGTGTTTCAGAATGTTTTTTTAAGTGCAGTTTGACATAAAGCACAATAAAAATGTATACTATAACATGTAAATATATTTAATGTCATTTATTTCCTGCAATTAAAAATGCCTTTAACTTCAGTAACTGTGTATCTGTGAGGTTTGCCCCAGTTATGAGCATAATGTAGTTAATGATGGTTAGTTACTGAAATAACTTTACTCTCAACAATCAGCAAAGCCATCATTTAAAGAAGAAAGAGAGGGATAAGAGCTACCCCCCTTTTACGTGTTCAGTTCGGTTTTTACTGTGCTTACGGTTTGCCACATTCTTTCTTATTTCTTGTTTTGTGTTACTCAAAGAAAACTTTTCAAATAGCTGTGCCGGGTGAATTAATTATAAATGCTTTTTATGTGAGCCGTGCTTTAATGGGCTCTGATTTTCAGACTTTAAGTTTGCGAGTTTTAAGTTGTCGTCAGAGCCGGGAAAAATACATCCCAAAATAATTTATTCAAGGTTTCTTTTCTGGGTCAGATATCCACAGCTCTATATTTGTAAGCGGTTTCTCGCTGCTTTGACAATGATGAGCCTCGACAGATGCATGTGTCCTCGTGATCGCTCAGCTATCATGCATACTGTATGTTAGTTTCATGTGGCTGAAATCTTTGAGTAAGCAAACTCAAAGCACGTGCACGCCTCAGAATCATTGACATGATGCTGCCCTAAAGGGGTCTTGACCCCTTTTGATGTTGAGCCTTTTTGAAGCAAACATAGAAACATGGAGTTACTGAACACAAGTTTGTTTTCTTTAAAAATGGGTTTATTCACACCATTGACAAGGTTACACGAGTCGAATGGTTACGTAAAGGCTGGACATGAAAGGTCTGATTCCCCTCCCCCGGAGGTGATGCGATATCTACAAAGCAACACCTTCTTTCGTGAAATCTGGAGTCAAACAGAGGGAAAGACAGAGCTAGCAACACACAAATGTGTGACCTCGATAAAAGAAGTTGGTAAACCACTTCCAATCCGGATCAGATTCTGACTCATAGACGGAAGGTTGTACAATGTTTTCTCTAAACGTCATTAAAAATAAAACTAGGAAAGATTTTGATTGAGCAAGAAAAAGTTCCTGAAAGTTTCCAACTTGAAAACACCAAGCACAGCTTGTCAAAGCCTTCCCTAATCAATAACGGTTCATTTGGATTTGGTTATACGTTATTTGGGGCAAAACAATCTATTTTATAATATACATGTCTTTTTCTTAACTTATCCCTTGCTGTCTGTATAGCGTTGCAAAAATATAATGCGACTAATAAAGGTTTCTTGATCTTGATCTCAAAACAGCATTACGCATGCATCAGGACAGAGCTACACATAATGGTCACTTTCATTTGTGTTAAACCTGCTATTTATTGCTCAAATAGTTTAATAAACTTACACTTATTTCAAGTGCCAATAAAGAAGTTTTTTTGGAACCTTCTGTTTTGTTCTCTTTTTATTTTCAGAAGCAACAAGTAACTCACTCCTTGATCACGTGTTTAAAAAATAACTTCATTACACTTGACTAAATGTTTTAGTCGTGAAGTATAAGTAAAAAATGCTCCTAAAATAGTTTGGTAGTTACAATTGAAGCTCTGAAGTATGAGCAACATTCATGTAAACGTTAAACTAGTTAAAGAATTTCAAAAGAAACATATCTGTTTAGTTTTTCTGGTTTTGCACAGTATGTTGGCACTCTCACAGCACGTTACCATCATTTAAAGTGGTCAAAGTATACAGATACAAGGAATTGAGAGCAAAACACATAAACTGTTATTGAAAAACACACAAACAGCTTATATTTCTAAATCAATAGCCCTGCGATGCATTTGACTTTCATTTACTCTTTAAATAAGCAAAATGTATTAACTCAACCTGTGGTTGGGCAAAGAGGGCTTCACCACGACCAAATGAACCTGCATTTGCTGATTTATGAAAACTAGTTTGAACTTCGTTGAGTGTGTGAATCTAGCAATGTTTGGTCGGGAGAACGTAAACAACGTTTATCCTGATATCTCAACAAACATAAACTAATACACAACTTGATCTATTTGTGTAAAGATTCAAGCACAGCAGTGTATTGTTAATATAATATTGAAGCCAGATAAGGTTTATGGTCTGATTCTGAGGGAAAGTACAAATTTCTAGTGGAGGAGATTTGTAGAGAAAACCGGTTTCAAAGGTATTTCCTCTGAAGATTCACTGTAGTTTAGTACATAGCTCTGTTGAATGATGTTAATCACTGTGGTTCTGTGTACAAACCTCAGCTGAGCTGCAGGTGATCCAGTCTTTGAGGCGGTTTTTATAGGGCTTCTTGTCGTTTGGAGGTCTGGATCACTGGAGTCTGACTCTCAGTGGGAGTTGTCGCTCCAGACACATAAAAATGCACAAGAGTCATCTGTCAGCAGAACAGACCCACTTCCACATCTTTTACCCAGGAAAAACCTTCAGGAAAAGAGAAGAAATGTTGGACCACTCATCACAAATGAACTCCTGCATTTCCTCTTCCTTCCTTTCTTCCCTCGCTCGTTCGCTCTTCCTGCTGATGCAGCTGCAACTGGTGGTTTCTGTTTTAGCAGTTTGTGGCAAAACAATAATTACACATTTATATGAGGTGCTGTGTTTGACTGATTTCTAAACTGTTTTTGAAACTAAAGAAGTAGTTCACCTCAAACAAAACTTCCCTTGCATTTTCTCAAAAGCTGGGCGAGCTTGCACAGTTCTGCTTAACAAATATTTTTAAAATAAGATTTAAAAAGTCATTGAATGACAAATACAGACCAATCCAACATAATTGATTTCTTTTTTCTAAGCATTTAACAAAATGAACCCTACAGCTGGTAGCACTGTGGCCCTCCAGTTAGAAGTTGGAAGATGTCAGGATAACAACTGAGGAGGATCCAATCGCAGTGAGTAATACATTTATTGAAGGGGGGGGGGGTTATTTTATGTAAAATCTAAAAGCTTTATGTTGTGTTATAATGTCAGTCCCTCATTAAAAACGCACCTGAATCGTGACTTTGAATCATTCATGAATATTTGAGTAATTTGAGTTTTGCAAAGCCCCGCCCTTATCGCGTAGCTCCGCCTCTGTCCCCCGTCTGCTGCTGCACAGCTCCAGCTCCAGCAAAGACTCGTGTCTACGGCTGAGGGAGCTACTGTTAGCAACAGTTGGTCTCACTACATGTCAACGAAGCTCCTCGTTCAGAGTGCTTTTCTCTATAGTTCTCCGGATTACAGAATGACTTCTACAAGGAGATGTATGTTTGGATGCCAAGGAGAGAGCCCTCTCTTTACGCTTCCCAAGGATGACGCACTTCGTCAAAAATGGTTAAAAAGCTTATGTATTATTTCATAGCAAACCATAGTTTCATTATGATGCATATTTTTCTAATAAAATGTTGCCACAAAATGGTGTAAATTTACAGGAGGATATTTACCAAGCAGACACGTCTTGAAAAAGTCTCTGTACTTGCTCCGGTTCCGCCGAAAACTCACTTTCTGGGTCCGACGTAGGATCGTGTGCATAGGCTTGTACAATATCCTCCATTGCCATTTTGCTAGGAAGTAGCCAGGAAGATTATAAGCGGTAGTGTGTACTAATACGCCAGTAAGGAAAATGTAAAGATGGGGGAAGTAAATAGTGCAGCTAATGAGGAAAACGAGGAACAGCTGAGAGGTGAAAAGGAAGAGGGGGAACAGGTGTGACAGAAGGTTGCCAGTTCAATGCTTGCTGGTGACCTTCCTGGATGGAGTTTGCATGTTCTCACTGTTCTCACGCATGGGTTTCCTCTGCGTAACTCCAAAAACATGCGGCAGGTTTATTGGTTAATCTAAATTCCCCTGAGTGTAAATGTGGGAGTGAATGCTGCCCTGTGATGTACTGGCAACATGTTCAGGGTATACCCCCCCTCTCGCCCAATGTGCGCCGGAGATAGGCACCAGCAGACCCCTGTGACCCCGAAAGGGAATAACAAGCGGGTTAGAAGATAAATTATACAATCATAAAACTATTATTTCATTGAATAAAATTGTCAACAAACCCAGAATATAAATATTTCGAATACTAGAATTCTGTTTGATTTTATAGTAGCAAAAAAAACCTAAAAAATAAATTTATCAAAATACATTTTCATCACACCTACTGTGTTGAGTGTTGGGAAGTATTCTCAGGCGTCCCCAAAGCTCTGGATTAAACAGACGAATCACTGCTACACTGTTCTCAGAGCAGATTTGGGGAAACTTAATAATAGAGCAATACCAGTACATTTTAATCTTGAACAAGCCAAACAGGAAGTGAGCTAATAAAAGACAGGAAGAGAGCCTCTGTTTCCCGTCATAGAGAGGATGTGTCTGTTTGTTCAACCCCATGCTGCCCTCTTCCCTCAGGGACAGACTTGCCTGTCCAACAGAAAGCTGTGATTGGAGAGAAGATTTGACAACTAACCAATCACAAGGAATCTGAACATTTTCAAACAAAGATGTTTCTCTTCGTTGTCAGATTTCTTTCCTATTGCCTAATTCACATGGGATTTATTTTGATGCAGAATGAGACCCACAAGCAGAAATATTTCACTAAAGGAGATAAAAGGAACGCAAGCAAGATTTTGAAATTACAATGAATGCTGTAAAGAACATGGCAACCCTGTATGCGGCAGTATGATTCTACCCTGAAACAAACCAGAGACTTCAAACAAACATAATGTGCAAAAAACCCAGTTTCACTATCTAGATGACCACATTAAACACTGCATTTTACAGAAACTGTGGCTGGATGAAAGCTTGGTTGAACCGGAAAGTGAGTTAAGAACCAAACTGATGTAGACAGAGCGGAGAAGAAACCGGTTTTCTCCTAAACCCTTTCAGAGCGAGCACATAACAGCTCAGGGTTTGATCTGTGGATGTGTTTGTCGAGCAGGTCACCAGAGAGAATCCCCGGCATGAACAACACATGGTCACACACCATTAAACACTCAAAGGTCACTCACTGGGATGACCCTCCAGATTCACGAAGCCCTGAGTCTCCATCACAGAGTCCCATTATATTAATGTCACTACATGAATCCTGAGAGAGCAGGATGACGAGATCTGCATAGCCAAACCCTTTTATAAACCATTGGCAAATAAATGGCGCATAATATTCCTAATAAGATTAACTGCTTTCCAGGACATGCCCCTTTACCCTATCTGGAGCTGCAGCTAAAGATGAGGCAGTGATTTTAGTCCCAGTACGAAACCAGTCTGAGAGCTACGCACATGCTGTCGAAACAATCTCAGGTTGAAACACTGGTCTACACACTTTGAGAAATACTTCCTCGCCGAGCTTTTGTGTATCAGTGTATTTGTTTATATTCTTTTCAAAAGTTTTACCCATGTGGATATAACCTACATAAACATATATGTTTTAATATAGGTTTTCAATATACGTGACATATATAAAATAAACCGTTATACGCATATATAAAATATGGGAAAACAGACAATTTTATGTATGTGGGAGAATGTGGCTGCCATTTTTCACTTACGGCCTCCTGCCTACCACCAAACACACCGCACCAGTCACACATATCCATACAGGGCAATGCGGGTGAAGTGCTCTGCCCAAAGCCACAATAACAGAATGGAAGTATGTAGGTACCAACATATAGGTACCATCCCCTCTAAAATTCCATAACATGCCAATTACATTGATACCAGTTATTAGAGCTAGAGATCACGTATGAGCCAAAGTGAGATTTGCAATATATAGGAGACATGTATACACCTCAATTTTGCCTATGTGTTGTATATACACTGACATTCAAAGGTTTGGGGTCACCCAGGCAATTTTGTGTTTTAAAAGAAAATTCACACTTTATTTACCACACGAGTTGAAAAATGAATAGAAAATAGAGTTGAGACATTGATTAGGTTATAAATAGTATTTATATGAAATAATATTCATTTTATCCTTCAAACTGCTACTTTTGTCAAAGAATTCTCCATTTGCAGCAATTACAGCATTGCAGATCTTTGGCTTGTAGCTGTTCATTTTTGCGGTAATCTGGAGAAATTTCACCCCACGCTTCTGGAAGCACCTAGCGCAAGTTGAAATGGTTGGATAGGCACTTCTTCTCTAAATAGTTCTTACACAATTTGAAGGTGTGATTTGGTTCATCATTGTCTTGTTGTAGGATGAAGTCGGCTCCAGTGCACCACTGTCCACATGAGGGTATGGCATACCTTTGCACAATTATTCAAAATCCCTTTAACCCCAAAATCCGTCACCTTTCCAGCACCAACGCAACCCAAGACCATCATGTTACCCCCACCTTGCTTGACAGATATCAGGCAGCCTTCCAGCTTCTTTTCAGTTGTTCTGCATCTCCAAACACTTCAAATAAAGATTTTTTCCTCTGTACAATATCTGTGTTTTCTTTTCTTCAGGATCCTGGAGTCCCCTCTTCACTGTAGATGTTGACGCTGGCGCTTTGCGGCTACTATTTAATGAGCTATTTCTCAAGCTAGAGCCATCTCTATTTCTCAAGTTATCTTCTTGCTCTGTTGTGCAGCGGTGCCTCCCACTTCTCCTTCTGCTCTGGTTGGAGCCTGTTGTGCTGTTTTCTGAAGGGAGTAGTACACACCGTTGTAGGAAATCTTTGCAATTTCTCGACTGGAATAGCCTTCATTTCTAAGTACAAGAATAGACTGTTGAGTTTCATGTGAAAGTTCTCTGGTGCTTTTGAGCATTTTATCGACCCCACAAATGTGATGCTCCAGATACTCAACCTGCTGAAAGGAAGGTCAGTTTTATTGCTCCTCTAAACTTTTCAGCTCCGCTAACATGATCCACAAGGGTTTGTTGGGTACATCTGGTAGCTTCTGCCACAATGAAAAAAAAATGACCAATAAAAAAACACTAAAGTGATAGTTGTGGGAGCTGAGGTCACACCAGAGCGGTGTCAGAGAGACGAGACACTTCTGAACAAATACATCTCTGAGACCAAACACTCTTCACGTTCACACACAGACTGCTTTCAGAGTCCAGAGACGACTGGAGCACAGCACGCCTTAAATCAGACACTCCACACAGAGAGAAACAATGAGAGAGATTTATGAGAGTTACAACACCCTGGCATCGACACATGAGCAGGGAGCATACACTACAGCAACACTTAACACTCGTAAAACCAATCTTGGATCTCAATTCATGAAAATACATATTCATGACATAAAGAAAATGTCATCGGAGCCTGCTCCTGATGAGAGGCTCCTCCGCTGCGGCAGGATATCAGTCCACTTCAGAACAGTCTGTGTCGTATCTCGTCATCAGTAGATTGACGATGACGAGTGACCAGTTAATAGCATGAGTGACATCATCACGCCTTACATTTTTATACACCAGATGGAAACCACTGCACCAGCAAATGGTCTTATCTCCCCTTGGTACCTAGCACCTGGCAGGCAGGCCACCTTTCCCTAGCGGAGGTGTGTGTGGCTCTCCAAGAAAATGCCCAGACGTCCCACCAAACTGGTCATACTGGAAGATGTTGCAGGTCGAAGAATGTTGTGCACAGATTCTCCAGACCGCACACATCTGTCATGTGAGCTCAGTGTGAGCCTGCTTCCCTCCTTGAAGACCACATGCAACTTGTGCACGTCAGACCCTCAAACCAATTGCAGGGAGTCTGTTTCTGATAGACCACTGATAACCACAGTTTAAATTCAGAATTTAGATTGTAAGGACTTTCTCCTGTCTTTCGTTTTGTGTTTTTCTACTCTCATCTTCGTTAGATTGAGCTGTCTGTCTGTTGATCTGTCGAGAATGTGTCTTTCTCTGCATATTTTGTGAGAGTCTCTGTATTCTTACAGAGAATCCTTGTGTTTCCTGTCCTGTCTCGTCCTCTCGTGGGGGTCTGAATCCTTTCCTTCTGAGAACGCCGTCTCTCCCTGTCTGGCTGTGGCTCGGTGGTTGCCGGAGGCTCTCCACATCCCTCTCTCAAGACCTTTTAGTATATCTAGCCTGTCTTTTAGTATATATTTTTTTCCTACAAAACCGTTAAATTATTTATTGAAGCATTGAAACATTTGAAAGTGTTCATAGTTTCTTAAAAATCAGAGCGAGAAAAGGTTAAGCAGTGTCCACGACTCCAGTGGTCACAGAGCAAAGGTCAAACAGATGTCTGACTCTTGACGTGATTATTTGTTTAGGGTAAGAATGGAAGGATTTCAGCACTTTCCAGATGTCAGGCAGGCGTTTTTCTTCCAGAGTTCGTTGATATCTGTACAACCCAACAAATGTTTATCGTTCCAATGCTATAATCAGCATTTACACACCTTCTTTCCATGCTGAGGTTCACACTGATGTATGAAAATAATGTTTATTCAGGTAACGACAGAATAGTATAAATACTAGTAATTTCACACTATATTGCATTTGTACTTGGTGATGTATGACTTGGATGCAGCTGCTCAGCCATGGAAACCCTTTCCATGAAGCTCTTTATGCACTGTTCTTGAACTGAGCAGAAGACCATGTGTGGTGAAGATGATAGTAGCTATTGACCGTGTTATGTTACACGGTCCGCTACTTCAACTTTGGTCTATTGCTTCAATAATAGATTTACCACGGTCACCATTCTGAGCACATTTCACGAGAGGAATCAGAGATAAAACAGAAAACACTCACACAGGAGAATAGATGCACTCATACAGTGGTGTGAAAAACTATTTGCCCCCTTCCTGACTTTTTACTCTTTTGCATGTTTGTCACACAAAAAGTTTCTGGTCATCAAACACATTTTAATATTAGTCAAAGATAACACAAATAAACACAAAATGCAGTTTTTAAAGAATGTTTTGTTATTTAGTGAGAAAAAAATGCAAACCCACATAGCCCTGTGTGAAAAGTAATTGCCCCCCTTGTTAAAAAATAACTGTGGTTTATCACACCTGAGTTGAATTTCTGTAGCCACCCCCAGGCCTGATTACTGCCACACCAGTTTCAATCAAGAAATCACTGAAACAGAAGCTACCCGACACAGAGAAGTAGACCAAAAGCACCTCATACGCTAGCCATCATGCCAAGATCCAAAGAAATTCAGGAAGAAATGAGAACAAAAGTAATTGAGATCTATCAGTCTGGTAAAGGTTATAAAGCCATTTCTAAAGCTTTGGGACTTCAGCGAACCACAGTGAGAGCCATTATCCACAAATGGCAAAAACATGGAACAGTGGTGAACCTTCCCAGGAGTGGCTGGCCGCCCAAAATTACCCCAAGAGCGCAGAGACAACTCATCCGAGAGGTCACAAAAGATCCCAGGGCAACATCCAAAGAACTGCAGGCCTCACTTACCTCAATTAAGGTCAGTGTTCACGACTCCACCATAAGAAAGAGACTGGGCAAAAACGGCCTGCATGGCAGAGTTCCAAGACGCAAACCACTATTAATCAAAAAGAACATTAAGACTCGTCATAATTTTGCTAAAAAAATATCTTGATGACTGCCAAGACTTTTGGGAAAATATCTTGTGGACTGACGAGACAAAAGTTGAACTTTTTGGAAGGTGCGTGTCCCGTTACATCTGGCATAAAAGTAACACAGCATTTCATAAAAAGAACATCATACCAAGAGTAAAATATGGTGGTGGTAGTGTGATGGTCTGGGGTTGTTTTGCTGCTTCAGGACCTGGAAGGCTTGCTGTGATAGATGGCAGCATAGGCTCAACCAGTTATTAGGTGCAGGGGCAATTACTTTTTCACACAGGGCTATGTGGGTTAGGATTTTTTTTCCCCCTAAATAATAAAAATATTTTGTGTTTATTTGTGTTATCTTTGACTAATTTTAAAATGTGTTTGAGGATCAGAAACAATTTGTGTGACAAGCATGCAAAAGAGTAAAAATTCAGGAAGGGGGGCAAATAGTTTTTTCACACCACTGTATATCAGATGTGATGCTTGAAAAGTAATGCTTTAGCTCTGCCTTGTACGTTTGCAAATCCTGGCGGTTTCTGGCCTTTCTAAAGTTCAGATGTCATGGTCTACATGTGCACGTATACATTTGTTCCTGGTGAATGCATTACTTACAATAAAATTAAATTCAAATATTAAAATATTTCAGTTGTGATCAGCGGAATATCAAAGAGAGTAAAGCAACATGATGGTGAACTAATGAGGAGCTCCTGCAGTGGTGTCGCTCAGAGGCAAACTGAGAGGAACACTTGTGAGCTCTTCATGCACCAGTACAACTAAAAAGAGAAGCTGGATTCAGATGCCAAAGAACCGATGTCTACCTCCCCTTGTCTTGTTTTTACAAGCCAGATCCACTCAGAGGAGTGTTTTGTAAACTCTGAAAGTGCTGATTTTTCTCACAGTGCTTTTGCCTCTGAACATCAGCTGAATGGAGCAGGATGTGTTTCCTTATGGGACGAAAAGATCACAAGAGGACGCCGGAGAAAGACAAGACAATGGGAGATGAAGAAAGGCCAACAGAAAAACACCAAAGCTAGAGATGTTTATCGAAATAAATCAGTTCCTTTTCAGTCCATCACTTTGTCTTTTAGGCCAATCAACAACTAGTAAAGATATAATAAAATGAAAGTGTTCTATGTGTATGTCTCTGACCAATCCTCTTTGTACCAAACTGCTTGATGTTTACTCCCAATGTAAGTCGCTTTGGATAAAAGCGTCTGCTAAATACATAAATGTAAATGTAAAATCTAATAAAAATCTCACGTGGAATCATTTTTTTTTTTTGAAACACTCCTTGCTGAGGACAACAGCATTCTAGTTTGAGTACAAGGTAAGTGTACACAAGTGAGCAAATTGTGGTGCCTTTAGCAAACTTTCCAGAAAGAGAAATTTCCATTTTTTTAACACAAGGACAGATGTTGCCAAACATGTATGTCGAAATTGAGTGTGCTTGACTTTAAATATCTCCTTATGGGGTGGTTCTTAGGGGAGCCTGTTTCACCTGATGGACGGATCACCACTGCACGATTTTTCGAGAGTTTCCACGGTCGGAAAGCAGGTTGTAGGTCTGGATGAGAATAGCAAGTCATGTTGTTCCCTGCTTGTTGTAACAGAGGTCACCAAACATCTGACCCCATCACGGAACTCTCTTTGGCTGCTCAATACTGAAGAACACGTCCTCCAAGAACAACGCAAGTCTCTAGAGGTCCCGGTCTAGTGAAGACACACACAAAACACATAATCACAAAATGAAATTGAAACAATAATAGACTAAATACAACACTAATATGTGACATAATAACTAATATGTGATTCTCTGGAAACATAACAGATGTGCTAACCAAGTTCAGAACCAGACAGATAAACGCTGCACAGGACATAGCGGCTTCAAATCCCATGCAAGATTGGTTTCCTTGTGTAGTGACCACTTTAAAATAGGGTCAAGAAAACGATACGGTTGACATGATGTACGAGAAGAGAAACCTGAGATCATGGAGAAAGTTTCCAGGGATCTCACAGAGGCTCTTCAAAACAATCCAGTTGTGCTATCCGAATCAATTTTGAGGTGTTTACCATCCTCCTGTTCCATGCTTGGTCATGAGAGAGGAAATCATTGCTTTTATTGCCAAAAGTGAAACTGAGCTGTTCACGCCAGCAGATATGGAAAGATGGTTTTCATCCCTTACTTCCTGGCAGCCTCAAAGAACTGATTAGTTAAGGACATTAAGTACCTACTATTAAGGATGCTCACAGTCAAAAGCATGCTTCCGTTTGATCACCCCTGGGATTGGTTTATCGATACCCATCTGGAAGGAGTTTGCATGGTGTATGCTACTAATGCTACCTGTGCCTCTATTTGAGGACAAGTGAGGAACATCAGGTGTGGTCGTGGTGTACAGTACATCAACCAGGAAGGCTGTTTCTGTGTCTTGACCAAAAGTTGCTTTTGTGGCCACTGGGGGAGAATGGAGACTCCATCCCTTAATAGACAGAAGATTAGAAGAAGGTTGGGGTTGCACTGGTAGACTGCCTGTAATAACTGGCACCAAGTACTCAAGGCCAGACCTGTGAAAGTGGCCATGGTTAGCGCGCACCGAGCTCCTCAGTATTAGAGAAACAATGATGCAATCTGGCATTTATACCAAACGTGGGGAATATTCCATTTTCCCATTTTCAAAATGAAACTGACACTAACACTTTAAGAACTACAGGAGCGCCGGCGATCCTTTTTGCATATCAATATTTAAATGCTGGTAAAACTGGAAGCACATAAGACCGAGCAATAATTCTTTTACAAATAAAACAGAAAGAGTTACATTTACATATAAAATATGAAAGATACTTCATATAGTTGTTTTTTATTTTTTTTTCAATGAGTGGGTGTGTAGAAATCCGGTAAAAAGTTTAACAGTTAACAGCACTTCCTAAGTTGGATATTTCATCATCACATTGTAAATATGATAAATTCCCACAAACCACGATGTGATGTCATCTTCCCGGGACTTTTACCAAAAATTTTTGACTTGTACTCTGCCAATCGGTATCTATATCTCTCCTAAACATCCTATTATATCCCTTTTGCCATCTGGGAAGGGGCATCTGGCTCCAAAAGCCACACAGGGGCACAGCAAGAGAAGGCTGTGTGTGAACCATGTGAAGTGCCTTAGAAACATCACAAATCCAATCACAGCTCTTGAGTGCAGTACAATACTGTTGCACCGTAAATAGCTTGTATAGTAACTAATGTTGGATTTTATTTTATTATATATTTATAAATGTATTTATGCCTGATTTTGTTGTGTTCTGAAGTTTCACCACATCAAAAATCCATTTTCATTTTTGTTTTGCCACAGTTTGTGGGTGTGTCATGGGTGAGGGCTACCTGGCTACCGTCGGACTCGGGCGGTCCGTCCTCCCGTTGCATGTATAATCCATATAAATTGTTGAAATCCAGGAAATAAGGGTTGTATTGGTGTATGGCAAATTAAAATACTCCAAATGTACTCTATGGCAGGTCATAAAGGGTTTTAACTGTTATGTTGTAAAGTAATGGGTGCACAAGAACTTTTCAGACAAACGTATCTATGCAAATGTCTCAAAAGGAAGTTGTTGTGGAAAAAGTGACTGAATCAGAGGAGTTTAGATAACTGGTATTAAACCAGTAAGGCCACTGGCAATACCTGCAGAGTAATCACTTACTACATTTGTATTTTTGTTATTCTCTCTTCAAACCAAACCCAAAGTAAACAGAGAAGCTCAGTGCTCTGATGCACATGTTGTATTCTATAAATCTGTTCTATAAACATATTCATCATCATAATGAAACCATATGTAATACCAGAAGTAATAAGTCAAAAGCAAACACCTTTGATGTCTGTTTTATGAGTTGCCAAGTTTGCTCGCTTTATCAGACTGCAGTGCACAGATGGAGAATAAGGGCTGCCAAAGAGCATGTGGGAGTGGAAAGCAGCAATAAAATAATATTTTTAAAAAGTGAGGTTGAACCAAACAGGACAGGACTCCATGAAAGAAGCAACTGCTTATGAGAAAGCGCTTTGCTCCATGCAGGAAGTTTGCATATTGACACTACACAGTGGTATTGGTAAAAGGTTTTGCGGACTGATGAAACTAAGATTGAACTAAGTTTCAGAAAAAAAAACGTACAAATGTAGAAATCCTAAACGGTTGATGCCACTGAAGATGCCAAACCCCACTCACAACAAAGAAGCTTCTCTTCTGCCCTAATGTAAGTATCTCAAAAGACAGAAAATGAGTGCTAAACTGAAACAGCACGAAGCTCTAGACCAGATGCATATTCTCAATGGAGTCGAGTCACTGTGAGGTCAGCCGAGGGTGAGAGGGGTCAAAGGTCAGGGCACAAACTTAAGCTGAACTGTAGAAACAGCAGCTTGTTAAATGAGCAATAGTTTATAAACTTTAAACAATACTTTAAACGTTGGGTATTGGGCATGGTTAAATTCATCTTGGGTAAATGGCCGTTTTGAACCAGTTACGTTTGTTGAAAGTTGAAGAGTGGAGTCCATGAATGTGATGTTTCAGATCAATGATAATTCCAGTTTTCCAGTTCTGAAGGATGGCAATAGTGAGCAACACAAGTAGATGTTTCATCTGGCTTTTATTGAGCTACTTAAAGTACATGGAGGTAGGTGTCGGGGGGTGTTTAATGACCTGAATGCGCTTGTCATTCAGATTGCTTGACAGGATAGAGAAGTAATAAGTGACACAAATAAACAAAAGCAGTGAATTCTTAACGTGACCAGATATAGATAGATGGAAAATAAGTGTTTCTTCACTGATTAAAGGCCTGCTTGACACATACAAATGAATGCCATCCGGATAGCATCAGTCGCCCTGTCTCTAATCGTCACCGTCTGCTTCAAACCGACACAGCCATATGGTCGCCAAGTTCAAACTGGAAGCAGAGTTTACAGGAACTTCCTGCCTTGAAGCAGTGTCATTAATCCAAGTGTCTTTTTGTTTGTGTTCAGATGAGAGAAAAACAGCCCACTGTCAAAGGTTTTCACTGCAGTGACAGACCAGTAAACCTATTTGTATGATTTTGTAACCTTTTAAAACACATTTTGACCTAACCCAAGCAATACATTCGTTCTAGTGATGGGATGTATGGCTCTTAGGAGGGAGCCAGATCTTTGGGATCCGTACACTTTAAAGAGCCGTTTTAAAAAACTGGCTCATTTGGCTCCTATTTTATATTTTTTACTTTTAAGAAACCAGTCTGTGGTTAATTTTTTTATTCTGGAAATCCAATAACACATTTAGAATCAAAATTTCCATACATTTTTAACAATACTGAAAAATTAATAAACAAAATTATATAAACCCATTAACAAAATAAGTCTAAATTAAATAAATTACTTACTACTATTTCCAAAATGATAAAAGAGTTCCAGTCTTTATGGCCTCTCCTTTTCTTTCTCCAAATTCAAATCGAGAAACACTCTCACTTTGGAATGCTTGAGGCGATTTCTCCTCTCTTTGAGTATTTGTCCAGTTTTGGCCAATAGTTTGCTAAGCCTTGGATTCACAGGTGCCCGACTTTCCCATCACTTCAAAGGGTCTTCATTGTTAGCAACAAATGCCTCCTTCAAGTACGCCAAAAGATTTAATTCGTTCGTGAACGTCACAACACTAATTCGTTTGTTTTGTCTTTTCCTGGTGTGCTGTCAAAGATGATGTTATGATTTTTCAAACGTATTACACATATTTGAAAGTTATCAAATAGAGCAACTCCTCTAAGTGTGAGAACAGTTGATGAGGAGGTGACAGAACATTCATTCCTACTCTCCCTGTGACACTGAACAAGATCTGACCATTACATGAGGCTTTCATCACCTGCTGAGCGTGACTGAACATATCTCTCAATCTGTACGGAGATGATGTCACCTGGCAGCCGACCTTCATCCACCCTAAACCCCTCAGACAATCATGGTGGCCTGTGGATGTCTGGTATCCAGGTTTATGCCAAGGGTCAGGGGTGCCAGGAATGCATCAGGTAACATGAGTGCAAGGATGGACAACAACGATCCCACTTTATTCCATTTCCCTTGATGTACCTTCACACCAGTGACATGCGGTGAGGTCCATGCCTGGTGAGGCACAGAAGTCTTCAGTCAGAATTACAAACATATGAACCCTAGAGAGCAGGTCCCAAAGTCTCCTCCCTTGTTTAAAATATATTTCAAAGAGCTAATTCTTCTAATGAACTCTTTGAAATGAATAAAAATGTAAAAGCTGCTTCCATTGTTTGACAATCTGGCTCCATATGAATATCTGTGTTGTCTTATTTTTGTTTTTTAATATGCATATTTTAATTAGTTAATGTTTTTTTTACGATTTTTCTTTAGAATTTGATTAGGAACCCTTAAAACCCGTGTTTTGTTCACAATTACAACATTTTTCCATATAAACTGTGGCATACAAAAAACATTTATTAAGAATTAAGATAACTATAAAGCAACAATATAAGACATTTTTATAAAACATTTCAGGAGAAGAAATTAGGACATGGCGCCTGTTAACTCGCCTTCGCGCAGCCATTCTGGAGTCCGCTCCGACGGTTCCAGCCGGGAGAAGCTGACCGGTGATCGGACCTGAGCCACCAGATCGGAGAGGTCAGATCCATGAGCTTGGTCTCTCAATATGAAGCAAATGTTACTTTTATGGGCCTTTAAAGTAGATTCCAGGGCCCCCTCTTATAATTTAGATGCATGCCGTGAAATTCTGCATTGTTCAGTAGTAGTGTTGTCCACAGGTTAAAGCCCTGTCCACACGTATCCAATCATTTTGAAAAAAGGCTAAATTTCTGGGCGGTTACGCTGTATGTCCACATGTAAGCGGATCGCATTTTTGTGAACGGTGGCCACGGTGAATCGTATTTGATCCCGGGGTCCGTGTGAACAGGATAACCGGAGTATTGTGTCATAAGGTTTGTTATGGTCAGTGCTGTGTTGACAACAGCAAGCATAATCGCTGACTATTTTTCCTTTTATTCTGCTATTGTGGCGTACAGCATGCACAGGATTACGTGTGTGTTTGTACATGTGTTTTTGCACATGCAGTGTTAAATAATAACTTAATTAATAACATCATTAATCAACTGCCACCTGTTGGTTGCCACCCCTTTTTTTAACAAACAATTGTGGACACATTTTTTTACAGTGTGACAAAAAAATGTCCCATCTTTCTCTCTCTCTCTCTCTCTCTCTCTCTCTCTCTCTCTCTCTCTCTCTCTCCTCTCTCTCTGATCCCCCCCCCCTCTCTCTCTCTCTCTCTCTCACTCTCTCATCATAATCATCTGGCTGGCTTTCACTTGACAGGCTGAGCAGCAGGGACGCACTCTGCTCGTGTGTTTCGGGGAGTAAACGGAGATTTCTCTTCACGTGTGGATACGGATCAGGGATCCAAGGTACGAGCAAACCGAACTGTTTTGATCCGGCAGTGATCTGTGTCTGATCTAATGTTTGAACAAACATTACAGAGAGTTTCATTCACGTGTTAACTTCATAATTTCAGATTGAATGAAACCAGACCGTGTTCGGTTATATCTGCAGTGCGCAGTTAGGATCATTAAAGTCTGCGTATATTTTTATTTATTTATCCGGTGTTATTTTCTACGAATGTTGACAGATAGACCATTTTTACGTTTTCAATAGCTTACGTTGTGATGTTAGCGCAAATCGGGCTGGCGTTTCCCTGCAAACCCCCGCGGAGCCAAAGACTTCCAAACACGGATTTAACTGTTTCTGACACAACTAGACTTTGAATAGAGCGTTTCCCGTGTATTTATTTAGTCATTAACATTTCACTACATGAGACTTTGAGCACTGATTTCTTCTATTTTACAGTAACTGTCCTCTACGCATTTATTGGAATCTAGTTAATTATTAATAAAAACATCAATCTTTACTGTAGGTTCCGGCTGTACCAATGGCCCTGGTTTATTGTGTCTGAATGAAAGAAACATATTTTGTAATAGCTGGTTCTGATTGTCTGTAGCTGTCTGTATATTTTAATCCAGTCAGAAACCCAATGTTGTGACCTGCATCTATCTCTGTTTGCTTTGTAGAGAATGAAGTCTGATTATTACTTTATGCAATTTAAAATAGTTTAAAACAAATGCCTGGTGTAGAATGTTGAGGTTTTCACGTGAGTTTTTGAAAAGGTGCTTAAAGGTTTAAAATCTTTAGAGATACTGTCTGCAGCCCCAGTGGTTAAACCTAATTAAGAAATAATAAGACACAGCATTGGTGCATGAAATGCACATTCAAGTATCTACAGCTTTTCTTTAGCTATCAATAAAGTTCCCAGAACTTCAAAACGTCTAAGATCCTTCACAAATCCTTCCCTTTTTTGCATTATCGGTAAGACTATACACCATAACCCTCCCCCGCTAAAGAGTTTTACTTTGGCTAGGTGCATAAGCCATCCACTAACTTTCCACAAGGTCAGCAAGCATCAACCACCTAGAACGAGACTAAACAACTCACTTCTAGACCAAACGCAGAGGCTTCACCTGCTCTTCAACCACAAGTCAAGGCTCTTCACACTTGTGTGTCATCTTTAATGCCTGAAAATAGGATAAACCCTTGTCTATGCAGTCAGAACCCTCAGGCATGGAAATAATAAGCCATGGGTCTATGACAAACCTTCTTCTTCCTTTTTAAGTGTAATGTACAGAGAGTTTTGATAAACACTGTCCAAGACCAGAGTTGAAAATTTTGCTCAAAATTCATGATTTTTAAAAAATATGTTTTCACTGTGTAGTTACAAACCTACAAAGAACTCTTTAAAATATCGTGGTGAAACTTTTTGAAAAATCATCAATTTTAAGAAATACAGGGTTCCATTGCAGTTTTTGGCTTGTGTGTAAGCATTGGTGACCCTTTTCAGGGAGTCCCGATTAGTCAACATGTGTTCAGGGTTAGGATAACTTTGTTATGGTGGTGCAGTGGGTAGCACTGTGGCCTTTCAGTTAGAAGGCTGCCGGTTCGAGGCTTGACGGTTACCTTCCTGGAATGAGTTTGCATGTTCTCCCCATGCTTGCGTGGGTTTCCTCAGAGTACTCAGTTTCCCCCACAATCCCAAAAACAGGTTAATTGAATAATCTAATTCCCCTTAGGTGTGAATGTGTGAGTGAATGTTGCCCCCCGATGGACTGGCAACCAATAACCCCCGCCTCTCACCCAATGTGCGCTGGAGATAGGCACCGGCAGACCCGAAATGAATGAATGAATAATTTAGTTATCCCTTGGAGCAGCATGGATTTGACGGTGCTTTATATGCTAAAATTATGTGAACCCCTCTGTATATCCCAGGGGAGCTGAAGCTGCTCAGAGAGAGGAAAGTCTGACCAAACATGCTTATGAAGTTAAGAATAACTCATAGCCAGTCATCAAAAACAAACCCAAATACTGTCCAAAAACATGGACTGAGACCGCTAAAAAGATGTTTTTTTAAACAGTCTTTATACTATTTTAACTGTGCATTATTCAGCAAATGCAGTGCATCAAACATTAATGTGTCTACACAAATGCACAAAATACAAACAGTCGAGCCAAAGCTTACTGCATCTCTTGCGTGATGCTCTGGTTTGAGTTGAATAAATGTGAAAGGGCCAGATCTCAGACACAGAGCCCAGAGGCTGCATCATGCACACATACAATGACCTTTAACTGTCCATAAACTCAACCGACTTGAAACAAGAAAACACTTCAAACCCATCATTTCCCCATTTTTTTTTTCTTTGTTGAGATTCTTCAAACATGACGTGGTTTGGCCGCATCAGTCTGAAGATCTGTGGCACTGAATCCACAAATCTGGTTTTATGAGTCCAAGGTGAAGAGACAGCAGCTGGTTTCTTTAACCACACAAACGTCTCCGGGCCAAATGTTTCTCTTCTTTCAGCCATGGGTTTTCTTTTCAAGAGCAATCATGTTAACTCTCTTTTACTCAAGAGAAAATGACACATTTGTAAAGTTAATATGAGGCTATATGTTAACAGTCAGGCTCGGGTTACTTTTTGGCTGATCTTTAGGGAACTTATTCTTATCTCACCCTTTTCTTAAACAAATAGTTTCAATTAGTAATTAAAAGTGATACATTCTTAATTCCGTTTTATTTGTCAATGTGCCGGCCAATAGTAAAGCAGGCAGCACAAATGTTATAATGTACCTTGTTAAAGCAAGGATAATCCAATAATGTTCCTCCTAAAGACACTTTAGCATGAGGGTTATATACATAGGAACAGGGCCAGGACAAACATGACAGAAATCAGCTTTTACGCTTCAAAACTATATTAAACAAAGTCATCAATTATCATTTTGATCACCACGGTTACCAGGTACAGACTGGGCAACTCTGCAGGAATGTATGACTCTTCCAAAAACCTTGGAAGAAACATCACAGTCGTGTCACACAAACTTGCAGTAGACCTGTGCACCATGCACAACTTGGGATTCGGAGCCAGTGCTGCCGTGTTCTCATATAGAGCAGCCCATATAAACATCCAAAACATCATGGGCAGATGACTTCATATACCCCAGCTGTTGAAAAACCTCCAGAGTGGTTGCTCTACCAGAAAATAGCTGTCCTTCAGATCGGTAATGATTGGCCAATCCCATCAGCAAATACATGGGAACATACTATGGACCGAGAGCATTGTGAATGGCATCTCAGGCTAAGTAGTATTTGGGGCTCCCAGGGCTAAAGTAACCCTCAAAGAAGCCCCAGGGAACCAGGAAGGGCATGGTTTGATTCCACTTTCAACTAGAAGGACAATATTTCCCCTTTTCATGGCGGAGGCTTCTGTACATAGGAGAGGTGTATGGCAAACTCCTTGAAACCTCTTGGCATGCGTATCAAATCATACAACACTGCCGGATTGTTGACACATGTGCCAATCCCAGGCTTCTCATCAATGTCTCAAATTGAGAAACGAATCAATCCCAGAGTGGAGCCATAAGTCTTTGGTTGACCCTTCTGGTGAAACCACAGGAGACCGTAGAACTGGTCTGGACCATTTATGCCTGGTCCAAGCACAGGTGGTGCTCTTGAAACACAACTCTGAATATCGTGTGGCCAATGACAATCAACTGCTGCACCCTGGTGTTGAAGCATCAGGTCTTTGGCAGCAATTTCCCTCATGCATCTCTTACAATGCTTCACCACGAATATTTCGCAGGGCAGCTTGACCCTTCAGGGCAGATAAGAATGTAAAAGAGCTCAAAACACCTCAATGAAAGGGATGCGTGTCTTTGAGATTTTGTGCACTTCTAGGAAAACAATTAGAGTGGGACTCATCATAATTCACAATAAAAGTGCATTCTCAAATTCAAGTGATTTGTCATAAACATATTTGATATATTTATTTTCAAAGACCTTGGGATTTAAGAACATTTCTGTTGCTTCCTAATATGAAGTTTGAAACAGCGGAAGCATTTATAGCGACAATCGTTTAAGCTTCTTATCTGTTTTGGAACAGCGTTAGGTTTGCAAATTGATGAGAAGCTTTCACTTCTGTGGAACAATCCTGTAAATGGCCCGACCTGGTGTTTCCATCTGAATCTCTCTTGGTGGTCTCCCTCCTCATGCTGGCAGGACATCGCTCTAACAGGGTCATCGAGCAGTGAATGTTCCCTGTGCTGAGGGCAGATCGTGACTGTTTCGGAGGCTCTTTGGCTCTGTGCGAGCAGCGAATCAGAGCAGCGGCTAATGAGAGAGGACAGATGACAGGTTCAGAGAAGGTTCGGAGGCATGTGATAAACGGCGGTGAGTCACACAGATGCTTTAGGGACCTTGATTTTGATATTATGCCATGTTCGTTTTTGTCATTTTTATTTTATTATGTTAGCATCCGAAGAATTCTTTGTACATTTATTTATTTATCATACGCCTTACTAATAGTACTTTATGATGGAAAAGTACATGCCTGCATTGGGAACATTAATCTTCAACTCAGAGCAGCTCCAAACGTTCAAGGAACCTTCACCATGCTTCACTGTTACTGCAGACACTCATTACTGCGTTCCAGCCCTTCGACGCATCAGTGCAGGCATCTCTGCTGCAATTTTGTGCATTTAGTTTGCATCTGGGAGAGACCTTGAGGATGCAGTGTAACTACCTTGTGTCTTGTTGTTGAGATCAATCTTGCCATGACAAGAAACTATTTTTCTCAAGCTCGTTCTGGGAGCAGATACTGGCTGTTTCAAGGCCTCCTAAACAGCTGCTTCTGTTTCAGCCCATGACTGGGTTTTAACCTACTTGTGACATTGATGATGATTAGCAGCAGAAAAGAGAATACTCAACTTTCTTCAAGTGTTGATGCTGGTTTGAAACAAAAGGAAGAAACAGCAAATATCGATTTGATTAAAGGTTTCTTTTGTTCACTCGTCTTGCACTGTGTACATGCACCAAAAGAAACAATCATTATTGGTATTTTTGCCTTCTTTCTTTAAAGCATTTTTTCAAACCAGCCTAAACTTTTGGCACAGTTCTGTATTTCCTTCATTCAAGTAGCTTCTGTAACCTAAAATAAATATAAAACATGTTTTAATATGCAGACTGAACCCCCATCAATCTCAGAATGGAAGGATGTGGTGACAGGGGTGCAGACCATGGAGAGACTGACTTCCTCATTGAGACCGAGAAGGGATAAATATTTTAAATATTGGGATTGTGTACTCATCTATTGTATCTGGTGATTAATAAGGATATACTACTGACCTGTGAAATGCCCTGTTCTTTGATAAAAATAAAAATAAAGTATAAAAAAACCATGTTTTAATATAGAGGAGAGGTAATGATGCAATCATTTATCAATAAGGCATTTTACAGTTATATAATTTATAAGTATTTTAATTTTCTAGTAAATGCAGTTGAATTTGCTCATCTCTGTCTTGAAAAAATAATAATAACATAATAAATAAGCTAAACTCGATACACTGTTCAGTGCTTTTATTTTGTTTATTTGTTTAAGGTCATGCTCATGAACCCAAAGGAAATCAATGCACCATCGCTGGTGGTGTTCTGTGTTTTCTGTTAGCGTGAGATGGGCTTCAGTATCGTTTTGCCCTATTTCATAGTTTGACGTTTGTTAGACAGAAAGACTGGAGGGTAAGAACACCCCCACCATCAATCCCAGCAACCCTCTGACCTTTTACAGAACCATCTTTGTTTATGCGACTCTCCTCTTATGGAATTAATCTTGTGCCAATAAAATGAACGTAATTTCGGCTAAAAGGAACAAAAACAAATTGATTACAAAGAAAAAAAATTCAGCCTTAATAATTACCATAAAAATCGATATTGAACACTCAATTCTTTGCTGGTTTCATTTACAACTTCAGTTTCGCATCTCAGAGTTTTGATAATGCTTTCCTTTTGCTTTCTGATTTTAATTTGCGATTCTGAAAATTATGTTTGTCATGCTAGCACAAACTTCCCATGAGGGCGGGGATAACGGTGCTTCACACTCATTGGTTAGTACGGTTTTGATTGGCAGCTCAATGAACCGGACATAGATCATGGAGCAGAAGCAAGCGCACATCGTTTATTCTATACAACGTCGCTCGTATATTATAACAATAAGAGTTACATGACAATAACTTTACATGACAGGATGAAGACTGTTCAGGATGGAAAGCACTCACTGCCCCGTGTTGCGTGAAATCTAGATTAATCTTAAGCTTCCGCATGTTGAAGCCATGAAAAGTGTCTTCTATGATCGAAATGTATTTTTGAGGATCAAAAATAAATTAAAGAACATAGCGTGCTGCTATATGCGTCCATATTATTGGGTTTTGAATGAGTGATGTGTTTAGTGTTATCTTTTATTTGAGGTTTTGTTGTGTTGCAAGCTGAAATGTGAAAGATCTAACGAAATAAACAAACCCAATGTCGTTCCATTAAAGCTTTCCTTAACGTTTTTGGAGAGGTATGTGTATTATCTTTGGGGATTCATGCTGACAGAAAAAAAATGATTTGGGTTGTGTTTTAAAATAAACGTCTTGTTTCAAGTGAATCCAGTCACCATTGACAGTTACAAACGTCACCATTCCAGCTTAAAGTAGAATAAATGAGTTGTTTTGTTAGATGAGCTCATTAATATGCATTCATTCACAAATATGCAATCCTTAAAATCCCCCAGGAAATGCTTGTACATCCGGTTCATTGAGCTGCCAATCAAAACATTACTAACCAATGATTGCCAAGCACTGTTATCCCCGCCCTCATGGAAAGTTTGTTCCAGAATGACGTAACTTTCAGAATCGTAAATTAAAAATTAGAAAGCAATAGCCAAGATGCTGAGAGCGTTATCAAATCTCTGAGACTCGAAACTGAAGTTGTAAATGAAACCAGCAAAGAATTGAGTATATTTAAAATCAATGTCGATTTTTATGGTAATTATTTGATTATTTTTGTTTTCAGCCTAATTTTTTTTCTTTGTAATCAATTGATTTTTGTTCATTTTGGCTGATATTACGTTTGTTTTTTTGGCACAAAATGAATTCCATATCCTCTGAACACTCAGACCTGCAGTGGCAAAGATGACGGGAGGGGAAACATTCATTCATCTTTTAACCTGCTTCCTCCCTTTCGGGGTAATAGGGGTCTGCTGGTGTCAGCACACATCGGGCGAGACACGGGGCTACACCCTGGACAGGTCGCCAGTCCGGGAAACACCGTCCTTTAGGTAATCAATGCAGTAACTCTTCTACTTATTAAAAAATACACCTTAAATTATATTTCCCAGATTCTTTAAATTATTAATATTATTATTTTTACATTCAAATGAATATTTCCCATATTAATATCAATTAATGCAAAGAAAATATTGTAGTTTTGTGTACTTTAAAGAGTTCTGTTTGGTTTGCACCAGTGACCTGTGGGTCCTGCATCGTTGTGGAGCTGTAGACGGTGATGGTGCAACTTTTTTGGAAAATGACTAGTAACAGAGCATATTTGTAAATCAAATCTTGGTAGACTTTATCAGTAATGCTTAATCAGTAACAATTCATCCCCAGTAACGTCACTGAAGCCAGAGCAAACAGCTGCAGGGTGTGGAGTGATGATCTTCTAAGAAAATTATGAGTAGCTGTGCATTTGAACAGACTTCTGCTATAAATTCTGATTTATTATGGAATGTGCCGGTGGATTGCCTTTTGTAAAAACAAAGGCTGTCTAAGACAGAGACAAAGAACCACTGAGGCCAAAGCAATCCAGGGTTCAGAGAGAGAGAGAGAGCAGAGAATCAGAGACGGTGATTCCACTCGTATAAGTGAAAAACATTTGTCAAGTGCATTTCTCTCTCACTGTTGCGGTAAACCCAACATTACTTTTGTTGATTAATTTTATTGTGGATCTACAATAAAAATCAGCCCCCACTCTACAACGCACTTTATTATCAATTCATTAACATTAAGATAAATAGAGTAGCACCACCGGCGTCGTGCATCTTAACTCCATCTACTCTGTTCTCACTCGCAGTTTTTCCCTGGACTCTGGCCTCACCGTAATTCTCATTGGCCTCATTGTTATTCACTTTGATCACTGTGTATTTATATCCCAGGTCTCTTAGATCCCATCGTTGAGAAACCACGTTGTTTTCCAGTATTTATCTACAGAACGCTGTTGCTATTTTTATTGAACTTGGTTGTGTTTTGTTCTTTGGACTTTACATTGTCACAGGACATCATCACCCTCGGTCACAACAGATGGTTCATAAATCTTTCATGAAAACGCTTGAGATAATCAACATTTATGATCATTATGTCTTTACAACAGAGGCCCTTGACTTCCTAAACCTCTGATTGCACTCACAAATCTTGCTGCGACATATTTTTCCATTCAACTCCTCATCCACCCGAAAGCACCCACTGTGTTTTACCCGTGATAGTGAGATTGTTTACAGCTTCTATATCCGTCCGTATCTAGCATAAAACAAAAATAACCTCTCTCTGTGTGTGTGTGTGATGCAAATACTGGAAAGAAAGGGTAAAGTCCAGCAAAGAGAACTGGTAATACAGTACCAGTTTTGTTTGTACAAAGCCATGTTGGTTGACGAAAAAAGCACTGGTCTGGAACTTAAAGAAATTGTGGATTCTTCCTAAGAAGCTGTACTTGCTTCATGTATAACACGTAACACTGGATCCTGAAGCATTTTTTTTCCCCTGCGTGGCACCACTCAGTCAGCTTTTGGCTCCAAAAGGCAAGAAACACGCTGGACATATCACCGGTTCTCACCATACTGAGCTAGAAGCACAGGGAGAACATTTTAATTAGTGATTGAGTGAGTGCTGGACACTGTAGAAGACAATTGAATGTGTTTTTTTCTGATTTTAGTTGTCTGGCTGTATACATCTAATTGAGATATTCATAAATATTCAGTAGGTGGGGTTCTCTTATTGTATGAAAAGGTGCTGTCTCATAATTATTTATGCCAGACACTGTGGTTACAGCTCTGCTTGTCGTTCTGGCTGCGTGCAGTTGGTTGACCATCATCTACCCACTCATGGGATCTGGGGAGCTTTGTTCTCTGGGGAGCTACGGGAATTAGAAAATAGTGGCCTTCAGTCTTGCTCATCAACGGCAGCATCAGAGACTAAAACCGTCACCCTGTATTTAGTGAGAGTTCACAGATGGATGACATTTGCTCACCTCCCTCTATCCTTGCCAGACCACACCCACTGTCCTTTTTTCTCAATAGCTCTCTGTGCCTCATTCAGGCATGGTCCACCAAAGTTCTCTGAAAATGGCACTTCCTGGACAGACGTCAGTACATTTTGAAATGTTGCTTTAATTTACTAGAGTAGATAAACTGTACGGGAATCACCAAGTCAAGTAGAAAGTGAAAATTATTTGAATTAAAAATGGATTTTGAAGTTTTCAGACGGGAGCAAAAACATATGTCACACATCAGTGGTAAATGTTTTTTGGGAAGATAACAGCTCTACAAGTCAGTTTTGTAAAACGGGTTACTCTTACTGCCCCCTTACCTCCTGGAGGAGGAACAGCTATGAAGCAGGACACCCCTACAAGCTGTAAATGTCAGCCAAATGCTTCTGAAGTGTCAGCAAATGGATCACTCCTAGACGTTTTTGCCTTTTTGAAGACATGAACCTAATCAAATGAAAATTTGATGTTGATCTTACCCCTTATTCCCAAACTGAGGTTCTCTTTATGGCCCTACACCCTCATCCAAAAAGGATTCTGGAACACCCCTTCACTAAACAAAGGTTTAGGGCTGAGGGGTAGAAATGGAACTCAGCATGAGTGGGGCCTTGAGTTTGCTCTTGATTAAGAATCTACTCCAATATTTAATTACAATTTCTTTTGTACAGAGAAATACTGTTTCAAGAAATGGTTATGGCTTACAAACGACCCTAAACAGCTCCCTGTCATGGGAAGTAGCTTCACTCTATTGTTTTGCATGATTTCCATGAAGCTCTCTTATGGTTCCAATGGTTTCTATGGTTCTTATGGTTATGCAATGTGACCAGTCCATTGCAGAGAAAAGGATCAGCTTAAAACATCAGGTTAAAACACATTTAATAATCTTTTAAAGCGAAATGTTCATTGAAATGTTAGTAACATATAGCAAATTTTAGCAAAATTGTGTTTGTCGAGCAGAGGCCAAAAACCATCCAGAAGTTCTAGCAGAATTCTGCTTTCATGAGCTTTGTTCCATTGGGTTAACGTTTTGTGGGTTTTTTTGTTCGCAGTGTACAGTTATTATAAAAGCACCGCTGCCTTTCTAGAGTGAGTTGTAAATGATCTTGATTAGATCAGCGGATCCTCCCCAGCTCATTTACACCTGTATTCATTGAGATCAGATCAGACCACTTTTAATACCTGGTGTAAACGGCACCATCCCACCCGTCCTCAAACCTCCAGCCATTTACCGCTTGCTCTCAGCCCCTTTGAATAACAAAAGAGTCTTCGGGGCTCAAAGAACAGCCCTCTTCATCACTGACTGTGGATTTAGGGGCTCTGCTGGGTTTATAGTAGACCCACATGCCAGTTCATACGCCAGCAGCAGACTGCCGCTCGGGAACTCTCTCTGATGGGTGAGGAATACTTTCACTTTTACCTGGATCACATTTCAATTGTAATTCCATTTTTAAAATATACTGATTATTATATACTGAGCTGCATATATAATGTTAAACACATAGTAATTATGTGTTTATGTGAACTAAATGAGTAAATCATCTTTAATGTAATGAATAGAGTGAGAATTTCATTTTTCTACTCACGCTTGACGAATCAAATGATTGATGATATCTAAAATAATTGATGATTTCAATCAATGAATCTCATTACATTCATCGAAGAGTTGTCATGTGATACTATGCAGTGTTCCAGTTATTATGGCCATTTGTAAATGGAACAGTCACAGTGTGTAAGAAGGAAGGAAGGCAGAGAAAAGAAATGGAGGCTTTTGATGTAATAACGGCATCCATTTAGTTCAAAACACAGTTGTCATTCTCCAAAACAAAAAAAAATATTTATATGTCAATTTCTTTGAAAACCAAAAAGATTTGGTGACACGTCAAGCTTAACATCACAGAGCTCTAACTGAAGTTACTTCTCATCATGTTTTTGGTTAATGTTACATGTCTGAGTAATGGCTTGGAGCATATGAAGTAATAAGTTGATGATGTCATCAGTCAGTCAATAGCAGTGGATGTTGTTGATTTTTTACTGTGAAATTTTGCTTCAGTTTGTACTTTTCTCCATCAAATACATGTTTGAGTATCTGATATAAACCTCCTCAGCTTCAGGCATCTCTTAAAGAAACAGCAGCACTGGCGTCAGCACCCGATCGCTTGAAACGGTGCGTTGACTAACTTCTATTATACACTAGGACGTCAAAGGTAATCTGAACATTATGTACTTAAAATAGAGGAGCTCATTACATTCTTAAGGTAGAATTGAAACAGACTGTGTTTTGTGTAAATCGTTATAAAATGATTAACGGATCAATCGAAACAATAATTGTCAGAATAATGGGAATAATAGTTAGTTGAGCCCTAGTCGTAATACAGCCATTGCTTTCTAAAGATCACTGGCATCGAGTCTCTTTATCGTCAGATTAATAACTCCAGAGTAGATTATAGGTGTAAAATATATGGTTGTACATTTACACCTGAAAGTGCCAAATAAAAGTGCGCAAAAATCATGACTCCGCCCACAACAACTTCCTCCTCTAGGAGAGATGATGCCATTTTGTCTGGTGATGGAGGAGTGTAACCCCCTATGCCCTAAGTTCTTTTTTAGCACTTTGAGATGCCAATTTAGCACTCTAAATTCAACACGGCAACTTTTTACACCCGATAGATTAGGGGCATCTGCGTGGCATTGCTGAATTTACTGTGTTCCGAGCCAGAGGCCTCTATTGTGTCTGCGTGGTAAATAATGCAGTGGCTCTAGATCTTTGATGCTCATCCTGAGCCTCAGCTTTCAGAGGCAACACAGAGAGCTGGGAGAGACGGGACGGGGCAGAATGGGCTTTTAATTACTCACTTTAAACTTTCATCAACCCATTCCAATTACTTTCCATTCACGTGCAAACCCTGGGCCAAGCCATGCCAAGCTGGATCGACTGGGACTAATGTACATCTACATTATTAGACATCTTCTATTCTGAGTTTACTCAACAAAACATCCTCTATCATTTGGATTTTTGGATATATATATATATATATATATATATATATATATATATATATATATATATATATATATATATATATATATATATATATATATATATATAGTTACAAAATGTTCGAGATACGAAAAGTCTTACAGGAATTTTTTTGCTTCGAGATAAGAAAAAATTTGTGCTCAAACAACAACAAAAAAGTTCTGCTTTATTTTACGCTTGTTAAGTCTGACGCCGCACTGCGCTTCCGGGTCCGGGCGCTCCATTCTCTCCAAGTGCGGAAAGAGCAAAAAGAGTCTGATATGCTTTAAAACACTTTAAATCAGTTTTTAATCGAGTCATGGTGTCGTAAAAGAAATAATGTTTATGACATGGAAAGTTAGAGAAATACTTAACATTTGTGTACATATTACGTATTTTGCTTGTGTTTTATTTTGTTTTACTATCATTTATTACATTAACAATGTGTAGATTTAAGGATTGAAGAAATGGTACTTGATTTTTCTCTGGTTTTCCATTTTTTAATAAACTTATACTATTGTTTCTGAGAGGCATTGCACGGACCACATTCACACTTTCAGGAAACCGTACCGTAACTAAGAGCGCCACCCGCTGCTTTGCTGGTGACTCCAGCTAATTTATACATTTTTAAAATATATCAGAAAAAATGTTTATACATCATTTGCATAGATTTTCCTTATAATAAAAAATGATTAAATAGAGTTGTGCAGTGGGTCGTAGGTTGCTGGTTCTAGGCTGGGAGGAGTCGTCATGTTCGTCATGATCTTTACTCAGGTTTTCATCACAAACCAAAAACAATCGTCAGGTTAATTGGTTACTCAAAGTTCCCTTAGCTAGAATAAAAATGCAGATGAGAGATTTTAGAATGAAGGGTACATTACTTGATTATTTAAATAATTCAAGGAAACACACACTATCTACTATCTATGACTATGTATCGAACATCAATAAATGAACAAATGAAATTAAATGAGCCAAACAAAGAGAAAGTGACACTATGGATTAAAAGCATTTACATTTTAAAATGAAATGAATTCATATTAATGCGTCTTTCTTACAGAATTCTTACAGATAATACAATAACATAGTGTTAAACACGGTGTATTATTATGTATATTTTTTTTTTCTTCAGTACATTTCTTAGATAGAGTGTGTTTAGTTCAAACCTCTGCGTGTAATTTTAGCCCTGTTTCTGTGCTAAACTCACGTTGTGCCGCTGAGCTTTGGAAAGATCTATACGAATGAGGTAATGCATTTGTAAGCCAATAACAGCCTGGAGTGCACAATGACGGCAGCTCTGATGCTATAGTGTGAGATAAATATAAAACATACTGTGCCTTTGTGCGTCATGTTTATGTAATGCGACGGCGTTATAACCAGCTCAGATTGAAACAGACACGATGAAATGCAGTACGGGATGCACTCTGACATGCTTTAATGATATGCGTAATGATAAAATGCTCAACTGCAGGTTTTACTTTTCCATCAATCACTTAAACTGCTTTTCATGATCACAAATATACTTTAATGGCTTGAAATGTACGTCAAATGGTTTGTATAAAATGATACAAATATAAAGTACAATTTGAACGCACTCTTTGGGTTGTTCCATATTTGACGCACGTGTTGTTGTTGTTTTTTACACTAGCGATGAACAATATGAAAACACTTTGGCACTACACAAATGTTTTTCTGCACGAAAACACAACTTTGAGCAAGTGATTGCGAATTGTTTGCTGTCAAATAGATGGTGAAGTGTCCATTTTAAGTGGCATTGTTCCTCTCAACTGACACAAACAACTGGTGTTTTTGGAGTCTTTACCCCCTGTTGCTCAGGTCTCTCTGAAAGTCTCTAAATCCTGACCTGTCTCCTGCTCACACACCTGTTCAGAATTCTCCCCCGGAACTTTCTCAAACAATAGCTGCTTTTCCCGCACCCCTAGACATCTGGAACATGTTGTAGTTCCCCTTCTGCCTGGATTTATTGCAAAGGCTTCGGGAGGGGTGTCACGAGGAGTACAGTCAAAAGGCTTCTGAAAGGCATGGATCCAACTAAAAATTTAAATACAGCCTGATCTACTTCCAGAGTTGGGAAGAACATAGCCATAATTTTTCAAATATGTGAAAGGTAATTGTGAAAACAACAATCCAATCACCAACCTGAATAAGGAAAAATATCCAGACAGTTACTAGTTCCAAATTATATAAAAAAAGATGTATTGTCTGTGTGTTGAATTGAAATATACCTATAATAACACAATTACAGACCAATCTTCATCTGGAACTTTATCACTGTTATCATTTAGAGAGGATTTCTGGTACATCACGATGCACAAGCTGTGTTCTGGACTATGGTTGATGCTTGCAGACTAGTTCGAACTAGCTTTGCCCGGCTTGAACCAGCTGCCATGCTGGAGTTTCTAACTAGAGGGTCTTTGTGTTCATTTTTAAGTTAATATTATTCGTCATCATGCCTGCCCAGTATCTTTGTATGGGGAGAAAGATCAAACCTGAAACGTATTTGCACTCTAGTCACTGTTTGCCCGAGAGCAGAGATAAAGGAAAACATTTGTACATCAGAATTTGGTCCGATTTGGTTTAACCAACCAACAAAATGAATTAGGGACAGTCCAACTTTTACTGAGCAAGGGACAGTCGTGTCAATTGTGTACTTTAAACAATCTTTGAGTAAAAACAACATGTGTTCCTGTAGCTTCTTTGTTCCGCCATAACTTTTCAGCTAAACCTGCTCCAATCTCAATTTTGGATCATCCTTTCAGTGGGATATAACCTTATCTGAGGTTTCTTCTTTACTATATTTTTCTTCTTTACTGTCTAGACTCTAGAGGTTGAGTGTATTTTAATTTTCATGTGCATCTTCTCTATTTCCGAGACAGCGGAGTGGAATTTATCTTTGGAATGATGCTGAAGTAGAGATCACAAAGGTTGACCTCACACCTGGTTCCAGTCGCCCCGCACGACTGCATTCATTGTGAAACTAGGAAGCAGAATGAATGCTCTCACACTTATTCTAGGTCACAGAGACTTCAAATGCTGTGCTTTGTGTCATTTTCCTGCAAGGGAAGACAAAAATAGTACCTGATGCGTCATGCTTCGCACCGACCAAGCAGTCGAGATGGATCCAGGCTTGATTTTTTTTGCTTTGCAATCACATTCTCAGTGCTTGTGCTTTGATCCAGTAAAACCACACTGAGATGTTAAAGCCTCTGCAGCGTGTTTGAAATGAAATACAGCAATGAATTATTTAGCAAAGGCCTCAAGGAACACGAATGTGGCATTAGGATTTTATGTTAACAACGAGGGTGAAGGTCTTATCACTATTTTCAATAGTTATCACATTCTTCCTTTCTCTAAATGATTTTGTGAATATTACTAATTTAAACTCCTCCTTTAATCCCTGTTGAAATCTCCAGAGAGGTATTGGAAACAGCAAACAAACATATTTGTGGTCCCAAAAACTTCAATGAAATGTTGTGACTTTTTCGTCAGTGTTTTATTGCCTTGCTGACTATATTGCAGGGTGAATGGGTAATAATTCTGCAGCATTATCATTAGTATCCAGACTTCACAGGGCTTCATGCATTATGCATATTTGCTCAGAGTTCAAAAGCAGTGAATTTGCAAAGCAATGCACTTTTGTTCGACTCAACTGTTTTTTAGGACTAGTTCAGTAGGCAGGCACGGTGGAGTCAACTCAGTCCAAGCGTGAGCTAAAGGCACAGCCTGTGTTCCCAGACGGGAATTTCTGCCAAATCCATCACTTCACAAAAAGCTACGGGGACTTTATCTCAGCTGCCATATGGCAGATGCCTTGAGAGAGGAGATCTCCCTTGAGAAAGGCTTAAAAACTGAACTTTGCTTCTACTGCTTTTGTTTTCACAGAGATCCAGGTATAGCGGGAGGAAGATGGCTCTGTCTTTGAAACTCTGAAGTGCTCCGGTGCCAGCTGTACAGTTCAACCCAACCGGAACACCACGGGACAATAGGAGCCAAACCCAAGATCCTTAGACTGCTATCAAAAAGCAAATAATCAAGCTCATTAGCTTTCTTCCTCACAAGAAGACCTTCTTTTCAAAGATCAACAGGAGAAAGGAAGTTAAAAGGGTTGAAACAGCGGGGAAGGAAAGAAAGAAAATGAACATTAAGTACTTTTTCTGAGACTCTGTTGCCAAGAAAACATCTCATTTGGGATTTTAGATTTTGGATTGTGGCAAACAAAAGGAATTCCCCGTACATTGCCCAAGCTTCCAGTGAAAAGCATGAAAGTGTCTCGGTTCTAGTGCCTAGTGCCTGCTTCCTTTATTGCACACGCCCAGAAGTCATTATCCGTATGGCCCTTTAAACTAACCCCAAATAAATCAATGACAATCTTAAATCTTAAAGAATCCACCATAAAACCGTGTTTTCTTTAAAGGACAAGGCATTTGCTTTGTCTTCTCTGTTTGGATGCATTTTTCCAGACCTCTAAAATGAAACCTTTGACTCCCATTGGTTCGCCTTCACCCCTGAGACTCTTAAACAAGGGACCTGATTACCTCCGCAGGCAGATAGATTCCGGTGGCAGGGGCCGCTCCGTTAGTGCTGTAGAGCGACTTGAAGCAGACAAGGCCAAGTATGTCAAGACTCAGCAGGTCATAAACACCAAACAGGAACCTGTGTTAGTGCCCTGTACCCCTCCTCCACTACCTCGCCGACACTTCACCACATCAACTCCTTCCACACCAGTTCTCTTGCCTCGGAATCAAAGGCTGCCTTTCTCAGCACCTGTACTTTTGAGAGATGAAAATGAGGATGACTGTAGGAAAGAGAACTGGAAACATGAATCTGAGGTGGAAGCAAACAATCTTAACAATGCAAACAAGCCTCCGGCTTCTTCCCAAAGAACTCCCCCCATAGCACCATTAGTTGCCCCTCGTAGTGCACCAATAATGCGCAGAAGTAATGGCAAGCGCATGCTACGTCCGGACTCCCTCATCATTTACAGGCAGAAGAAAGAGTGCAAGAGTCCGGGCAATGGTCCTGAAAGCACAAACACCAATATAGACATGAAAGGTTACAGTTTTGTACGACGCCTCTTCCAGGGATCCATGCGGGAAAAGAGTGGCACCAATGACACGCCTCAAAAAATAATAGAGGAGAAAGCTTGTTCCTCTCGAGACGGAGATTCCAGGATGTCGTGGTCTTATGATAAAGACACTGTCGACGGTGGAAATGAGACCAGACGATCAAGCAAATCTGAGCGGGAGCACTCTCTTTCAGGAATGCAAAATGACAATGTTGGATTCCAGGAGCAGCATTCAAAGAATTCCTTACGAAACAGCACGAGAAACTCCAATAATAATGACATGGACCCGTGGAAGCCTGTCATTCCTTGGATCAGGTCAGATTTGAAACGCTCCAAGTCAGAATTGCGTCTACGCTGCTCGCTAGCTATATCTGAGCAGGAACGTTTCTTTGATTTCTGCGGACTTGACTTGGATATGGTGGAGAGGCTCGGGGCAGAGAACTTTCTGACCGGAGCCAGTTCAATCGATACGCTCTCACTGCTTTTGAGGAGCGTTGGAGGCGGCGGATCAGAGCCCAGCGAGTTTTCAAGACACTCCGGAGAGGGAATTGTCCAGGAGGAACTCACAGAGCAGATTCCAACCGGTGTTTCCATTATTGAGAGGAATGCGCGTGTCATAAAGTGGCTTTATGGATGCAAGAACGCAGCTCAGGAGGGTCCTAAAGAGTCTACTGTCTGATTATCATGGATAATAAAGCCCAATGAACTTTGCCTGCTTCAAATTTGAAGGAGTGTTTGTGTTTGAACTGAATCTGGACTGATCTGGAATCGAGATAACCCAATCATTTACCGTGTGCTCAAAAACAAACAACACGGAGGTGGGTAAATGATAGCGCATTTTAATTTTTGAGTGAGGTCAGTAAAAAGCAGCTAGTGGCTGACTGTTTCACCAGCTTAAACCAGCTGCCATGTTTGAGCACATGGCTTGAGGTAGTCATGCTGGAATCTTTTAACCCAAGACCTTCTGGATTCAATGTATTTATTTGTCAGGAGGTAATTGTATTTTTGACACTATTGTTGCAGTGCACAGTGGGATGAAACAAGTGGCTTTTTGGTGTACAATGTATAATTGACGGGTTGATGTCGCCTCATGTTCTCTGTATATAGAAAGACACAAGTCTAGCCTGTTCTACATGGAGTGTAACTTAAAGAGTGTGCTCCCATGAATTATTGAACATCGACAACCACTAAGCTTTTCTCTGGGGCTGGGAAAGCCATGCATGAGTGTTAACTGAACCATGTGTACCTCATTACCCAACTGTCCCAGTTTAGTTTGTATGGTGCAGTTTTTTTCCTTAAACGCAGGCGTTGGAACAAACGCACAGAGAGAACACCCCTGTGGGGATATTAATGCACTGAAATGAAGAGAGAAATAAATGGACACTGCTCTGAAACATATTTAATGCAGATAAAATGGAGTCTATGCAAATAAATATCCGAGACTTGATTCTACATTTCGAGTTGTGCCAAAGAAATGTGCAGCACACTGAGTTTCGATATGTTCCAAATATGCTCCAAATCTAAAGGTTAATCCTTAGAAGGAATTTTACCCATTAACAAAATCACTGTTACTTAAATATATGTTTTATAATAAAACATCAAAAAACTTGAAATCAATCAAAAGTAGGCTTTGGAACATATTTATTTCATTAAGTATATTTTTAAAAATTCATTCTGTGACCAAAATGTAATATTTAGTAACGGCTGCGTATACGATATTCACACAATACAAATGTCACATCCAGTTTATTGTTCATACATCACTACGCACTTGATCATGCTGCTGAGGGGTCCTCTGCTGTGTTAATTCTGTCATTGGCCAATCATCATCATGCTGTTCATCGCACCTCAATTTAATATATTTTAAATACTCTTGTTTTCGATAAATGCCACTGTTATTTCCAAGCACCATAAACTCAATAAATCACTCAATAAACCAGTCAATCTGATTATAAATCATTAGAAGTATTCTGGCAAATTAAAGAATCATGGTTGCAAACTTTACTGCGAACAGTGCTTTTTTTTAGTAAACAAAGCTGAGCACTTGTTGCCTAATAAAGGCATAAATAAAGGAACCAAAATCTCTCATAATTATATAGCGTGTGAACATGAAGAATGTCATTTTTTGGCAAAATCATGCTGTTAAAACAAAGAGGAAGAAATAGCCAGACACTGAAGCGGAGCTTAGGTATCCGAGGCATCAATCTCACACTGTTTCTGTGATAAGCTGATGAACAAAGAGACCCACTGTGATTACGATTCTGTTCAGTCTTCCGCTGCTTCACAGCTCCTGCACGATACCAGCCACCTCGATATGTTTCTACTGAGAAGAGTTTAGTTTTTACCCAGAGATGTTACAGAGAGAAATCTGAATAAACCCTTTTTCTCAATCACTGTATGCCTGGCGTGTTCTTGTGCGTGTTCTTGTGCGTGCATGTGGGTGTGCAGAGCCTCTGGGGTTTCTTAGACTCTGGGGTCTTTGTTGACTGTAATTTGACTGGTAACCATGGTAACATATTACCCGCTTTCAAAGTGTTTCATGAAGAGTAAGTGATTTCTAAGTTTAAAAAATGTGATTCAATAATCTACTTTAATAATGGTTTTATTTTTACCCCAAGATACAAATGCTTTGAGTTACGAAATGTTTGAGATACGAATGGTCTCACGTGAAATTTTTTGCTTCGAGGAAAAATGTGAGATAATTTGTCTGACGTCGCACTGTACTTTCGCGTCCTGACACTCCTTTCTCCCTTTGAAGAAAGTGTGCTTTAAAGGGCTGATACGCCTAAAATACTTTAAATCAGTTTTAAATCAAGCAAAACATTATGTACAGATTACTAATAATGTGCTATAACTGTTAGAGTCAAGGTGTTGTAAAAGAAATTTATAACGTGTAAAGCGTTTCTCCATCCCTTCTCACACACTTGGTATTCTCTGTGCTGTGCTTGAAACCGTGTTGGTGTCAGTAATTCGTGAAATATCTCAAGAAAGGTAACTTTCTTCTGCCACCTCTTCCACCTCCTCCGACACATCGCCTCACTCTCAAGGAAAGGTTTCACATTTGTTTACATATTACGTATTTTATTTGTGTTTTATTCTGTTTTATTATCATTTAATACATTAACAATGTGTAGATTTAAGGATTGAAGAAACGTTACTTGTTTTTTTTCTCAGATTTTCATCTATTTAAACTGTTGTTTCTGAGAGCCGTTGCACGGATTAGGCGTTTTTCATGTATAACTTGCTTCGAGATACGAAATGTTCAAGCAACGATCATCACCCTGGAACGGATTGATTTCGTATCTCGGGGTACCACTGTATATGAAATTGGGTGGAAAGAAAATATATTTTGTTAAAAATAAAACTAAGTCTATGTTACCTGGCTGAACAACAGAAATGGAGGAGAGAAAAAAATTACTCACAAAACCATTTACACATCCATCATTACATTCAATTATCAATTATTGTCAAGAACAGAAGAGGTTACACTGCAGGTTTTAATTATAGTTTTAGTGCTTTTTAAATCAAGAGTCTCACATTTCGGAATTGTCACTGGATTATTTCAGCATTCTCTTTCATTCTGGTGAGAGATTTACTGTCTCTCTCAGATGGAACCATTCGATGCTGTTCATTTCTGACTGAGGTAGAGGGGGACCGACTCATGCTGGATAGTGGCATTGGTAGGAATAACCACCCACCATGGTGAGCCGTAGCCAATGGGCTTTCATCCATCCAGAAATGTCTTGGGGCTCCTAACTACAGAGTCATCAGGGTGGAAGTACAGGCAGAGTTGACTATCGACAGGATTGCAATGGTAAGAGAGGCCGAGCGTGGTGATGATGCGACCCAGCTGAAGGAGGTCGAGATGAGCAGAGGACCAAGGATTAACTAAAGACGTATATTAGCAGAGTAAAGGAAAATAAACAGATGATGTGAATAAAGAAAAAGTAACATATAAGTGCCACGCTGTTCATTGCTTCTTCCTGCCTATATTTGCTTACAGCTAAGAGAGTGTATCTGAACACAACTCAGTGACTAGAACTCTCGGGAAAGACTGTAACTGCAAAATCCAACGCAAAATAGCTGATATGTGATGCTAACTGCTGTGCTCTTGTTTTACAGTCATCCACTACTCTATCTACAAGCTCTCAGAATCCTCTCTCGCAAATTCAAGCACTAACCTAACCACCACAACCTCTAAGAGTAAAGAAACAACACACAATTTAAAAAGAAACCGTCATGCCACAATACAGATCTGAGTGTAGTTCCATTTCTACCACTTCGCCCTATGTACCCCCTGTGATGGGGTTTCCCAGTTCTTTTGTGAATGAAGGAGAAGGGTGAAGACGGCACTAGGATCCATTTTACTTGGGCACATGCCCCTTCAAAAATCTCACAGTCTGTTTAAAATACTGTACTTGATCCCAGGAGTCAACATCTTATTATTAATTACTGCAGTTATGAACAAAACGAATCAAATCAAATAAAACGGCAGCTGAACAGTTTTTTTTTTTTTTTTTTTTGCATCACCTGCAGCTTGGGTTTAAATAAGTGGGGGCCTGTGACCCAGAAGACATTTGTGTCAAGAAACGTCCCTGGCTGTAGGATAACTAATGTACCCACTGTTCCTTGTAGGAGGGAATGGAGACGTATGCCGAGTGATCGACGGAGAATTTACACCAACTTTAACAACAGGCCAATGAAAATTGTGCAGCTATATTAGAGTGCAGTGAGGTCCCTGCTTTTACTTATTCAGATTATCGGGGAAGCAGCATAAGAACAAGGACAATGCAAAGGAACAAACTAGGACAGGGTTTACAGGGGTCAGATATTTTGTTATTAATAAAAGTAAAAAAAAAAAAAAAAAAGAAGCCGCTATGTTAGGCTTTGTGTCCCGTGCCCATATATAGTTCAGTAAAACCTTTAAATCACAAAACATTAACTTTATGCAACAGACTTGCAAATGACACGTCACATTGTAATTTATAAATATTTACAAATATGTAAATAAACCCTTCTCTGTACTTTATCCACCAGGTAAATGTGAATCTTCTTCACTGAACCATGTAAGTATTAGCGGTGTGATGTCACCACAACACGCAGCAGTGTGTGGAACTAGATCTTTCACATCTGTCAGCAGTTGCTTTCTTTCAAGTCAACAATGTTCAACACAGAAGTATCTCAAGTAATTAATAGACAGTTCTTGCCACAAACTCCTGCTTCAGACCGTAATTCATTTATTCTGAAATGTATTTACAGCTTCTTCAGATTAACATGCAACTGGTTATATTTAAATTAGCACAAAGATAAACAAACAGAAGATTAAAGTTCACATCTGAAGCCGAGTAAATCACAGTTTCCCTTTTGGTACTACTATTCTTTAAAGAAAACTAAAATAACTTTTTTGGGGAGGGTCAGCTTTCCTTCTCTTCACACACACGTGCCAGAGTTGTTCCTGTTTGCTCTCCTCTTCTTGTTCTTGTCTTCTACTTTGACAATACGTGGTTGGAAGCGCTCGCTCATTTCATGTTTGCCTTTTGCTCATGATCTTAGCTTTCTGCAAGTGTGTCTTTTAGCTAAATATATATATATATAGATTTCAGTGGCACATGTTTAGCCACAACAGACTGACCGAGATCTTCTTTTTATAGACTCAAGGGGACATTTAAGTAGGGGTTACTAAAAGAAACTCGAGTCATCCACAAAAAGTCTATGTCATCATCCTCATGTTGAAACTGCTTAACTGTGAATAAAACAGTTTATATATATCTCAGTTTCTCAGAGGATTTGGCATATCACAAAAGTGATTACGGCTCTCACATTTTTAGTAGATATATTCAATAGAGCTTTTCAGTAAACCCAAGAAAATAAACTTTGCTAAAGTGTAAAGTAGTGAATTTAAAGCTTGTGTAACCGTGTAAAGTTGCAGTCCAGTGAAAAACACAGCCATTATTAAAACAATCAATAAAAGAATCCGTAAAGCGTTTTTGTTTTTGTGAATTTCCAGCAGCAGTCGCAGCATCTGAATAATGAGCTTCTGTCGCCTCACTGGGCATCCAGTTTATGCAGTGCATTAGGAAAGGTCTAATTTCCAGAGCCAAACATGACAGAGAAACAAAACGAGAGCCTGCTCAGAAGAAATCATGTTACACAAATAAAAATAATGATGGAGAGAAACAGGAGACCGCAACACAGCGATCAGGATGTGCCTTGAGATTAAATAGACCAGAAAGAATCCTGATCACAGAGACAAGAAGATCTAGGTGAAGCGCGCTCTGCTCAGTAAACCTCATTCTGCATGTTTTATTTGTTTTCATCACAGATGAAAACCTTTTTTAATACCCTGAAACTCTTAAATCTTAAAAATGTGCATTTTTTTCATAGAAATTTCGTATCTCGAGGTACCACTGTATATGTTTATGTCGACACTGTATATGTAATATCTGTTGTATGGGTTTATACGTGTAGGTTTATAAAATTGTGGTAATCTTATTATGACGTTCTGATTTTGTTATGATCATTACACATTGTTTAAGACAATTTAATTATTAATAGCATAACTTTTGTTATGTAAGACTTTGTTTTGCTAGCACTTCGATGCTTGTATAAAGTAAGTATATGAGTTTGAGCCCAAGGGGGTAAAAGTGGGCTCCGTAAAGGCCATCTTATAGCTCACACCCTGAGCAAATCTATTGAAGTATTTTTGAGTTTTTATGGCATGGGGCCATAGCATAAAATTTGTCAGGGAAAGAGACAACTTTCAAACCATTTTAAAAGGCATCTTATGAATACGACTGGATTTGTCAGGTGCTTCTACAATATCCACTCTATGTTATGAGGTTAATGAACCATATTTATTTTTAGTAAAGTGGGCCCACTCCACTCAAAAGGGACTGTATTGACAGAAAAGCAACATTGTAAAGGATAAGCCTTGTTAACGGGAACAGGGGCTTAGTCATCATCACAGGGGTCGTCATGGCTCCTCTCAGAGTTAAAGACATCCACCTCGGATTTAAGTCCCTCAGATATCTGGTGTTGAGCACCTGAACGTTTCGTAGACTGAAACTAAATGAAAAATAAAACCAGAGAAGAACAACTTCCTCTTTTGACCACATGTCCCTCCCATTTTCCACAGACCACCAAGAGATTCTGTGTGAATGGATCATGGATCTCGGTGTGACAGGATGGAATACAATTTGCAAAGTAGTCACCCACAGATCATCCCAGTGTCAGGAGCAATGAGAAGGGACATGAAAGTAAGCATGATAATGGAGCGGTAGAGTGGAGGATGAAGAACTGCAGGAGTGAAATTACAGCGATAAACACAACATTCAATTACAACAGGAAGAAGAACAGACTTTAACCTGCGCGTGGGTTTAAGCCCAGATAGAAACTTCCTCCGGCCGGAACCCAGCAGGACATGGGCCCCGCTAGACAACATTTCAAAACAACAATAATTATTTTAAAAAGTCAAAGAAAACAACTATTAACTAAAATCATTGAAGTTAAATCAATTCCAATTCCAAAAAAATGAAATAAAGAAATAATACAATTTGATCCATCAGACATAAGCTTTGTTTGTATAACGTGTATCGAGTGTAGTAATCGGGAAACAGCTTCCAACCAATTATGTCATCTACTCACAAGCTTACACGCCGTGATCTTGTAGAACTAGTCTGAGCGTTAATCTGCAAGCTCACCACACGAGGAGGGGGTCAACTCGTACACATCCAAGCCAGACAGCAAGCCTTGCAAGGCAGCTCCAAATAACAAACTCCTGAGTTTCAATTTATTATATCTATTCTAACATTTATGGATATTCATTTGTAAATTATTAAACGTCCACAAAAGGCAAAATTCAAAGCAACTCAATGTTTTTGATGATTATTGACACAACACTTAATGTTAACTGTGTCGCCTAAAACCCCTAGGCATTGGGACACACCTACAACATCATATTCATCAGCCACATTGTCTCCTAAATTAACCAAACACACATGCTTCTGAAGGAACAGCAGATGCATGATTATAATTATGCGTTATTTTGGGAAATTATTTTTAAATTTCTTGTGAAGATCTTAACATAAGCAAACTAATAATAAAAATAATGTGTCGTACCATAAGAGATGTGTAATCAGGCTAATAATGTTGCATTATTCCTGTAAACTTTACAATTCGCTCTAATAAATTATCTTGAAACCTTGATATAATTTTGTACTACAACCCCAGATTGTTTTTTTTTCATTACATTACACAATAATTCCACAACAAACCTGAACTTGTAAAATAAATACAATTCCTAGTAGTACATTTTGTTACTGCAAAAAAAAAAAAAAAAAAAAAGTCTGTGTATGTTGAGAGAAAATAAAAATAGGTCACCAAAAAGCAAAACAAGGTCAAAATAATGTAAAAATTTTATTTAAAAAAAAAAACCCCACAATGAATGTCTCCTAAACCTTATTCATTTTGTGCAAGAATTTCCACACAATCCATCTCACATGGAAAAAAAACACAATCTATCTCACATATCTTGTACTTCCAAGGGGTATTATATCTTTCCTTTACTGGACGCCAGTAATTTTTAGTCTTGAAAACAAATCTGAAAGACAATTCCACATTTAAATTACTGTGCAAAGGATTTTTCAAACTCTTGTAATGTTCATTTAAAACCTTTTTGAAACCTACTTGTTAAATTTGGAATAAAAATCCTTCTAGTTGCGGTTGTGTCATACTTAATGTGGGATTGGCGCATGCTCTGGTGACAGTGTCCACAGTTCACGCACAGTGTGAATGGCTTCTACGCCACCGTGTGGCATGGAGGGATTTGGAGGTCACCGAAGCACCATCTTGTCTGTGTACTCATTTTTAACCGCAGGAAAATTAACGCTGCAGCCACTGCAGTGCAGCACCTGCTGGCCATAAGTGTGTAGTGCTGGCCTTTAGGCAATCTATGTGGGGGTCAACTACCTTAATAACTGCGATGGACTGGTGACCTGTCCAGGGTGCACTCCCGCCTCTCGCCCAAAAGTGAGCTGGAGATAGGCACCAGCAGACCTTACTGACATGGAAGGGAAAAATCATGTTTGAAGATGAATGAATAAATGAACTTCCGGAATAAGTCACTAATATTTTTAGTCTTTAGGTCAGGAGCAGAATGGACGGAACAATCAGACACTCCTCAGAAAGGTGTCCTAGCTCGGCCTCGAAGTCGTAAGCATGTTTGAGCTGTGTGAAGTCTTCCTGACTTACCTGGGTAATGAGGGAAACCCGAACCTCTGGTGGGTGAGGGGTAGTTTCTGGGAGGGTGTGTTTGGGAGCCGCAGAAGATCGGATGGCAGCAGCAGGTCATAAATCATGGTCCGGTCTTTGACTGGAGTCTCTGAGGTGTAACCTCCATCTCCAGGGTCACGCTGACAGAGAGAATCATGGGAAAAAAATCACATGTGAATCCCTGCTCTCTCTCTATCTATCTCTCGATGACCTCCTGACTCCAGCGCAGACCTGGGAGTAGAAAGAAACAATATGCTTCACTAAAGTCAAAGCCAGATACAGACTGCAATCCAGATTCTTCAGACACTCTTATACACACACACGTACACACACAAGATCTGAAGCATGCTTAAGTTTGATAGTCCTGATCTAAGTGTTCCGTTATCATCAAACCTCACACATAGCTACATGCAGTAGTTCTTTTCAGAATAATGAATAAAGGTTTACATAACGGATCAGGCTTGAAAGTATGAAAGTGCAGAGAGAAAGTGTGTCTATCATCAGGGGGTTTGTTTGAAGCGGTGCAGGGCCATGTTTCTTCATCACACCGACCAGGGTTAAATTCAGAACAGCTCAAGCCTGGGCGAGGTCCCGTCGGAGTGAAGCTTTGATCCGCCGTCTCTCTCGCCTCACAAACAATCACAGATGCTGCTTTCCCAGAAAAACATGCCGACTCTTTCCAGTTTACTGGGCTAATGTACCCTATCTCCTCCCCAACTCACTTAACCTTTCCATAAGCTCCTCAGCCTTCACCTGATCCTCTGATACAGACCCAAAAAGCCCAGCCTTCTTGTCATATCTGGATTGTGGGAGCAGCTCTGTATGTTGACTCTCCTCTTCTACAATTACAGAGAGAAGATGAGAAGACATAAATTAGATGGAAATCCAGACGCCCGTGGCTGAACTGAGCTTTCTAGTCAAGCTACGATCTGAGTCTCTTAGATCAACTGATATGTTGACACTTTCTATCCCTTTCTATACAAATCTACTGTGTGTATCGCGAAGAGACTTTTGCTCAGCGTGAACGGTTCGAGGCTCCCTGGTCAAGTTCCTGGTCACAATTAGCATGCTCTCCCTGTACTTGTGCGGGTTTCCTCTGGGTACTCCGGTGAACTTTAGGTTAATTGAATAATCTCATTAGAATAATCTTCACATCTTAATTAAAGTCATTTGTACACATTGACACTGTGCAACAACATCAATCAGATTATTCAGCAGAAACCTGAAAATTAAAGCTGCAAGCAGAGATCAAAGGGCTCTGGCTTCATCATTGCAATGTGCACACAGTGCAATCCTTATTCACAAGACATGTCCAAGGGAGAATTGTTAAAATGACTAAAGGATACAGGCAAATAAATAATGAACATCACATCTCAAAGATTCATGACCAACAGGTGGCGCTAACGAGTCTAAATATTTATGAGCCTACAGTGGTGCTAAAAGCGAGAGCATATATTGTAAATGTATTCAGACTTGGACTAGTACCAATTAGTTTGGAAATTTAAGACCGATTAGACATTTTATGGTTGAGTTATAACCCTTTAAAGGCTTAACGTTGAATTTCAATGGTCGATGGATAATTAAAGAAGTTAAAAAAGCTTCGCATCGTAACATCAGATATACCTAAATATAACACAAATGGAGTTTTCAGGTAAACCGATGCAATGTCTAGGAGGAGTTTGAGCAAACAAAGTGACTGTAATTCACTTCCTGTTAGTTTTAGAAACTTGCTCCAACAGATTTTTTAGTAGATCTTGGTCCCTTACATAAGTCATCCAAATTTCAAACGTTTAATTTAAACACAGTTTGAAATAGTGGTGAAAATGCAGAAAATGTCATAATCATTGTGGCCACTATGTGGCTTATTGGATCCAATTTCTATTGGTTGTTGTATGGCCGAGATATAATAACTTCTTTGCGAAACATCAAAATTCTGCTGGCTACCAAGAACGGACCATTCAACGAAATCAAAAAAGTTTCAAATCATTTAGATGAGATTGCCAGGTGATCAAGATCTGGAATTGAACTAAACTTTACAAGAAAATGTAAAACTTTACAAGGTTTTGGTGAAATAGCCGACTTCCTGTCAATTTTGGAAATGTAATCCATATTACCTATATTTATGTCTTGGTACTCTACATATGTTTGTCAACATATGTAGTCATTCACGGACGAGAAACTGAGAGCACAACATGAGCTGAAATGCATTAGATGATGCTATAGAGCCATTTCGCTAAACCCACTTTTCAAACAACATTCTGAGGTTATCCATTCTGGATTATGTGTGAAATATGGCGACTTTTCGAGCTTGTAAAGTCGAAAGCTGCAAAATATAAATGCTCTGAGCAATTACAATAGGGTTCTATGTACCTTCGTTGCTCAAGCCCTAATAATCTTCAATTGTTTCTTAGTTAAACTGGAAGTCAGTGGAGTGATGCCAAATCTGATCCAATGATCTTCTCTGTTGAGTGAACTCAACTGTTTTAAGATTAGTTTAAAGACTGCTGAACTGCATTTTCAACAGACTTATTATTTCAGGGTCAATTCCACTTTCAAGAAACAAAGATCTCAAAGTCTTAAGAGCTCCAACAATTATATCAGACGCGGTGAAAAGCCATTATCCCAGTCTAATCTGCCGACAACACGTAAAACAGGCATCTGTCACCTGAGGCGCTGAGAAGTCCTTTGAGAGACACCAGGACAAAAAAGAACTAATTACTGTGATTTTTAATGAGACCTGTTCAATGTCTTCTTAGCGCTCAGAGTAAACATCCTGAAGTTATGCTTGAAGTGCTAAAAGCATCGACAACTGCAGAGAGCAGCAAACACAGAGATGTCATGCCACCATTGCGAGGCTCATGGTGCCTCTCGTATCGAATGATTACAGGTCAGGACTGAGATCAAGACATACAATGGCAGGAGTAGAAATGGAGACATGTGAGCTTAACCATCCAAAGGAATGTCCTGAAGAGCTCTGTTTGTAATGACTTGTTGCTGACAGGCCATACAGGAGGGAATGTCTGACCCTGAGCAGATCCCACTGAAGGAAAATAAAGCCGTTCGTTGAGATCTTCCTGCTGTTTAATGGCATCAGTGAGTACCAACCACTGCCAAGTACGGCGTGTGTAAATGTGTCTGACCCCTGCATCACATTCTCAATCACACAAATGTTACTTTTCTCCAAAGAAACACCACTTAAATCAGTCTGAATAGTACTTTAAACAAAACATTTTTTACCAGTACCTTTATCTTGCACAAAAACCAGCAAAAGCTGAACATTTTATTTTGCAACACCTTAGTCAATTTGACCCCACAATGATTTCTGCCCAATACAAGTCAATGGAATATAGCCAAATTTAAAAAGATAAATCATTTACTCATAAATTACATTATTTACACTAAAATAAATGTAATTATTTTCAAAAGTGATCTATACAGTGGACAAAGTTCAATCGTTGGTTTTTTTTGTTTATTTGTTTGTTTTGTTTTGTTTTATTTTACATTTATTTTTGTGTGGCTTGTGATAGTTAAATTTTCCCACCAAAAAACTAGGCAGGAACATTTGATTGACAGCTACACAGAACAGAGCTGACTGAATGCTGTTATCACGTTGTGAGAAAGATCATTTACTCTGGAAATGATCAAATTCATTGATTATGAAATAAGTTGTATATACCGGCTGCGTGTGAGAGGGGCATGTGTGAGCCAAACTCAAGGAGCTCTGAAACGTCTAGGTTACATGCGACATTTGTTGTGATTAGACAGACTGAATGGGAGCGAATCCCAGTGAAAGCGACTGACCGAACACATTAAAGGGCAAATTAATTTGCAGGCGTAGGTGATTGATTAGCAATCAGCCGGGTATAAAGCCGGGCGTGACCTACGCCTCAGTATGGAATTTTCAGAGGAGCCGGACCTACTCACCTCCCGGCACTTCAGATCCATGACTTCTAGGGCATGGCAGAAGGGTAACGTCTCCGTTCCCTATTCAGGGAACGTGGGGTTATGCAAGTAACCTAGACGTTCTCTTTCAGTCGGTCCTGGAGACGTTAGTCGGGATTAGACCGACTGAATGGGAGCCTCTGTAAAGGGCAGAAAGTCATCGTTACTCACCAATGTGTAACTGGACGGGTTCATACTAGCCACCTGTAAGGGAGCTGTATAGAAAAACATAGAAAGGGAGCACCGAAGGGGGACTCCCAGATCTGGGCTGCTCCGCTCAGTCAGATGCTGGGGGGGAGCTCAAGAGGATGTACTTCTCCGGTGAGGAGAGTACTGCAAGCTTACACCTGCTCCATTCCCTAAGGGTGACTCAGGACCGCAGAGGGAATAGAGCCAACGTCTAGGTTGTAAAACCTGACGAAAGTGTTAGGTGTAGACCAGCCCGCAGCTCTACGTATGTCAGCGAGTGAGGCCCCTCTGGCCAACGCCCACGAAGCAACGATGCCGCGAGTGGAGTGGGCCCTCAGATGGAGAGGGCAGGGTACCTCAAACGCAAGGCATAAGCAAGGCGAAATAGCCTCCACTAGCTAGTGGGCAAGCCGTTGCTTGGAGACCGCGGAACCCCGACGCTGGCCTCCGAAACATACGAAGAGCTTCTGGGAGCAACAAAGCTCACGGGTTCTGTCCAGGTAGATCCGAAGGGCTCTTACTGGACATAACGAACCCTGGGCTGGGTCTGCCTCCTCCCGGGGCAGAGCTTGCAACCTGGTCCCGGAAGGGGACGGATGGGACCTTGGGGATGAATCCAGGCCTGAGCCTGATGGTAACCAGGGAATGGCCCAGGCCGAATTCCAGGCAGGATTCGTCAGCGGACAGTTCCTGGAGATCTCCCACCCTCTTATTAGAGGCCAGAGCAAGCAGGAGTGCGGTCTTCAGTGAGAGGACACGCAGCTCTGCAGAGTGCAAGGGCTCAAAAGTAGACTTTCGCAGCCCAGAAAGGGCGACGGTGAGGTCCCAAGAGGGAACAGAGGAGGGTCTAGGCGACCTTAGACCTTCGTGGCTGCCCACTGATTTCCCTTCAACCCGAAGGTGGAAGGCAGAAATAGCGGCGGCGTAGACCTTGAGGGACGAAGGGGACAGCCCCCGATCGAACCTCTCCTGGAGAAAGGTCAACACGACTCTGATGGGGCATGTCCTGGGGTCTTCCTGGTAAGAAGAGCACCAATCGACAAACCGACCCCATTTGCCAGTGTAGCACGCTCGGGTAGAGGGTGGTAACGCATGGTCCAATGTTCTCCCCACGAAGGGTGGTAGAGGCTCGGGGTCCACCGCGGACAGATATGCCATACCTGTAGGGCCCAGATGTCTGGCCACGGGTGCCTGTATCCCCCCCCCCTCCTTGGGCCGGGAGATCAGGCCAGGGGGGGTTGTCACGAGCGCAGAAAGGTCTGGGAACCAGGCTCTGTTCGGCCAGAGGGGCGCGACCAGGAGCAGTTCTCGCTCGTCCTCCCTGACCTTGCACAGTAACTGTGTTAGAAGGCTCACTGGGGCAAATGCGTATAAACGTTTGTTCCTGGGCCAGCAGTGGGCCAGCGCGTCTGTCCCGAGAGAAGCCAGGGACAGGGAGTAAAAAAGCTGGCAATGGGTGTTCTGGCAGGAGGCCAACAGGTCTACCTGGGCCTCGCCGAAGATGTCCCAAATCTGCTGAACAGCCCGAGGATGGAGTCCCCATTTTCCTGCCGTGGGGTGAAACCTGAACAGCGAATTCGCAATCCTGTTGCACTTCCCAGGGATGTAGCTGGCTTTGAGCAACAGAAGTCTGCTCTGACTCCAGAGGAGCAGCTGTTGGGCGAGGTAGTGCAGGCCACGGGAGCGTACACCGCCCTGGTGGTTGATGTACGCTACTACCGCGGTGCTGTCTGTCCTGACCAGCATGTGACGACCCCGGAGAAGCGGGCCGAAGCGCCGCAGCGCCAGGGTGCTCCCCGACGCCATGCCCAACTCGGAACTCGCAAGAGAAGCCATAGCTGCAGTGGTCGCATATGCAGGAGCCTTCATACCTTCAGGTCGATCGTTGCAAACCAATCTCCAAGAGGGATACATGGTAGAATGCAGCGAACCTTTAGCATCTTGAACCGATACTTGGCCAGGTGACGGTTCAGACGTCTCAGATCCAAGATTGGTCATAGCCGGCCAGTTTTCTTGGGGACCGGCTCGATCGCACCTTTTGTCAAAAGGGCGTCGATGTCCTCTCGCAGGAGTGATACGTCTGTCTGGGGGACAGGAGTGTGCAACACACCTCGAAACCTGGGGGCTGTCACGAACTGAATCATGTAGCCCTGCCGGATTGTCCAGACCACCCACTGTGAGACCCCGGGAAGCTTTTGCCAGGCTCCCAGGTAAGCAGACAGGGGTATAGGTAGGGACGTGCGAATGGTCCCCATGGCGGACTTGGGGGCGGAATCACCATGGGCGGACCCTGGGGGATGGTCAGATGAGGGCGGGGGTTTTGGGCCCCTGCGCTCTCTGCCATGGCCAGTGGAGCTCTCGCCCATGTCAGCATCAGAGACAGAGGAAGGTAAACCCCAGATGGCAGGGCATGCGAGTCCACTATTCTTCGGGGAGGAAGTGAGATCTTTCTTTGACACAATAGGTGCTGCCATCCCAAAGGACGGCAGAGAGGAGTGTGTGGTGGACTCTCCCCCCCCTAGGGGAGCTGGGTCGGTGACATGACCCAGAAAGACGCTCATGACCTCTTGAGTCGCGAACCTCTGGGGCGCTTTTTACTAGAAGCTCTCGTCTGCCGCGAGAACCCTCCGAGGTTGACTGCGTCTTTCGTCGCGCAGGGGTCTTCCTCAGGCCAGAGTTTGAAGGCGTAAACCATGACGATGGACGCTCTCTTTGGCGGCGCACAGGCGGAGAGGGATCTCCGGGACTGACTGAAAGGGAACCATAATGATACCATCCCATTGCAAGACTCACCTAGTTTATTCAATACCCAGAGATTTCAAAGGAGGCTTGAATAATAACTCAAAGCCACATTCTTGTGAACCAGCAACAGACTTCAAAACCAGAACATATTCGGAGCCAGTAGCTAGGAGGTAGTATGGCCATGGAGAGCCCAGTTCCTGACAACCCCTGTCTCATGGACAGAGAGATAACTCACAGCTGGGGGAAGAACATACAGATCTATGCACTCCAGACAAAAAAAGGATCAATAGAACAGTGTTTTATTAGTTCACAATGCGCGGCTGTCAGCATTCGCTGAATCAGGTGAGAATTGGCACAAGCTGAGGAGGAGAAATACAAAAGACACAATAGATAAGGACCTAACACATCCTTATCAGAAGTCCTGTGTGCACTTATGTACCCTCTCTCTTTTTGTCATGGCTGTGCTCATATGCCTCATTTTAGCCCAACGGCTGTAGGCGGTGTCTGTTACGTCTCAGTGAGAAACGTAATGTGTTTATGTTATTTAAATGACGTTATTGCATGAACGTTTTAGTTGAGTTTCAATTTTCAGTGATTGTATCTCACCCTTGTTTCCTCGTTTTTATGTTACCTGAGTTATGGTTGGCTGATCGTGTGGATGTGTGAGGGCCTCTCCGCCAATCACAATTGGGGGCGGGTCTATAAAACCGCAACCTACTCTGCTCAGCCCCCCGCTCCATGCTCGCTCCCGGCTCGCTCTCGGCTCAGTGTATGCGCGTGTTGCATGCTCTTGTACAGACGCCTTCTCAAGCGAATCAGTGTTGACACTACAATCTGTGGTCTGCGTGCGTGCGTGTGTGTGTGTGTGCGTGTAACCGAGAGAGCGGTTTATTCTGTACTCTAGATATTTTCATTTATTGATTTGATTATAGTAGTTTTGATTATTATTGTTTTGGTTTGTTGGAAAAAAAGGAATTTATTCTTTAGACAAGTGTTTGTTTTTTGTTTAAATTATTATTATTAGCACTGTAAATGTTTTATGTTAAGAAGTCCTTCACAATAAAATGAGTGTTAATAAATAGTTGGTGGGTTATTCCTAAACATTAGGACCAGAGACTTTTTTGGCTGATACCTCGCTCTGGGCTCTGTGAGCCAAAACACCTAACGGGGCGTAACAGTGTCATGTCGTCCATATTTTTTACAGTCATAGGACAAAACCAAACTGTGGACCTGCACAAAGCTAGAAAGGACAAGCAACTGGGTGATAAAAGGACGACTGTTGGGGCCTCATGGGAGATCTCACCCTGTGGGGTATCAGTGATGCTAAGATTAAAAACGTATAATATTCAGATCCAAAACTGATGTTTTATTAACTGTGTCTATTTATATGTTTGTGTTGTGTATCCACAAAACATCAAATCATTAAATTCAACACCAGTCAAGACCACAAGGAATCGTTGGTGGTGTATAGGAACTTGTCATTCATCACAGCCATCATTATTCTCGAGAAGGTGGCCTTCTGATTATGGAAGAGATAGCGTGTAACATTTTACAAAATATATGTACAGCTATTTACATTAAAATTTAAAAACAGCTCGATTAAATACTTCTCTAGTAATAATCTCTAGTATTCTCTTACGTACCTGTTGCCAAAAACCACATGGTCACAGCTAGGCACTCTTCATTTCATGTGCTGCTTGGTAATGGGAGGTCCACACAGTTCAAATTCAATTCTCTCAGAAATTGTCCAAGCTTGTCAACTCACCTCCCTGAATGCTCTCATTGCTCCTGAAAGTGTTTGTGCTCATCACCAACCTTTCTCTTCACAGCAGGTTTTGAGAGAGCCATGACTTGACAAAAAAACTCTGGAATTTTGAAATGTGTTGTTTTTTTTCCCTGATTTATTCAGAGAGTAAATTCCAGAACTATGGCAATTTCTGATATATAAAATGTATAATATTTGACCATCAAATATAGTCATACGATTGTGAGCTGCTGGTTTAAGACTCCTCTTTTAGAAACTCAACCATAATGGTGGAAAAAAGTCCCTAAAGGTCTGTTTAGTTGAGCTGTGCTGTTACAGAACAGGTCGGTGGAAAAGCCGCATAAATGGCCACTTGTACAGGAAGGGCCAGAGCAGGCTCTACCTGCTGAGGAGACTGCGGCCTTTTGGAGTGAAAGGGCCACACCTGAAGACCTTCTATGACTCTGTACTGGCATCAGTCATCCTGTACGGTGTGGTTTGCTAGAACAGCAGCATCACTGAGAGGGAGAGGATAAGGCTGGACAGAGTCATCAGGAAGTCCAACTCTGTCCTGGGCTGCTCTCTGGACTTAGTGTAGGAGGTGGGGGGACAGGAGGGTCCTGGCAAAACTGACCTCCTTGCTGGACAACGAGTCCCACCCCCTGCAGAGCAGCTTCAGTGGCAGACTGCTCCACCCTCGGTGTGTGAAGGAGCGATACAGAAGGTCTTTTCTTCCTGCTGCTGTCAGACTATTATAAACACTTGTGATACTCACACACCACAGTGTACAATAAATTATTTATTTAGTCTCTGAATGCACCATGTACAGTTTATTTTAATTGAGTCTATTTTATAATGTTTATATCTATTGTTATATCTCAACAAACTTATCCCTTGTTGTCTGTATGCCGTTGCATAAATGCAATTTCCCCATTGTGGGACTAATAAAGGTTTCTTGACTTGACCTCCAGATCCTGACAAAAACCCCACACCATACGCTCTACAAAAAGATTCTATATAGAACCAAATCTGGTTCTTTGGTTCATAATCATAGGGGAACCTTTTTTGGTCCAATTTAACATTTTTCTTCAAAGGTGCTACTTGGAACCACCAAACATGAAATAAATAAACTTTGGTATAATAAATACAACCAGCATATTTATATAGCAAAATTAAAAAAACAATGAACTACTTTAGAAGCAGTAGTACCTAAAAGGCCATAACCGTTTCTTTTTTTGTTTGTTTTTTCGCTAAAAGTGCTATAGCAGTACCTCAGAATCCTCAAAGACCAATGAAGAAACTTTTTGGCATTCAGCAGTCAGACGAGTAACATTCTTCGGACACCTGGCAAACAATACTCATCTATTAGTGTGGAGTTAGTTTAATTGATGTTTAAATGTGACACTTTTAACCAATATTGCATAAAAGTGTACATCAATGAAAACATCTGTTGTGACTATCCCAAAAACAATATTTATTCATAGTGACTCTAACCAGCCCAAAAATAAATAAAGACATTAAAATGTTGAATAAATCAAATCTGTGAATTCAGAATATTCCTCACTCAATATTTTCTCAAGCTTAAAATGCTGAAAGCTATTCTCAGGTGTGGTCCTGCACGGAATTCCCTCTTTCAGAGAGCTTCCCATGCTAACAGGTTTAAGAGGATTGCAGGAAGCAGGGGGAAGGGGATTTGAAGCTCTCCTGCATCACCGGCCCAAAGTAAAGACAACATGGCAAACAGCTGTGGAAACAGTAAAAGGACACCAGCGTGGGTTTGGAGGAGTAAACACCGGGAGAAGGGTCAAAGACACTCTCATTGCAAACAAACACACAACAAACTTCCTTGTCCAGGAGTGTGGTTAAAAGGGATTGGTCACTCAGCCTTGCACTGTTCATGTCTTCAGCTCTTCCACGATAGAAGATAATAGAACTTCAACAAAACGTTCAAATCCATGTTTACAGCAGAAAAACGAGACAGCTTTTCCTTTCAGAAGCTAGTGTTGAGCACTTTATAAACTTTTCCAATTTTTTCTTTAAAAGATCCTTCCAAAACAACAACCCAACAACCCAAAATTCTGGTAAATAATGACCTTGGAGAGGCAACAGGTTCCTGAAAAATGTACCATTTAAAACAGTATGAAATTAAATTATTTTAGCCAGAAATTTTGTTTTGATATAACAAAATTTTGATTTATTTATATATTCCTTAAATGTATCCCAAAGTTGCAAACATTTGGTGTCAGTGGTTAGATGCAGCCTTTAATTGTCGAACAACTGGGTTTACTCTTTTAAAATCATATTGACAACAGAAAATTTCCTAATGATCTGATCAAAAGTTGACACACTCCAGCTCCAAATACAGTGGTACCCTGAGATACGAAATCAATGCGTTCCAGGGTGGTGTTCGTATCTCAAACATTTCATGTCTCGAAGCAAGTTTTACATGTAAAACACCTAATCCGTGCAACGTCTCTCAGAAACAACAGTATAAGTAGATGAAAAAATGGAAAACCAGAGAAAAATCAAATAACGTTTCTTCAATCCTTAAATCTACACATTGTTAATGTAATAAATGATAATAAAACAGAATAAAACACAAGCAAAATACGTAAACAAACGTGAAACCATACCTTGAGTGAAGCGAAGTGTCGGAGGAGGAGGAACAGATGGTAGAAAACATTACAGCACCACGTATGAAAGATGACTTTCTCAAGATATTTCACGAATTACTGACACAAACACGGTTTCAAGCACAAGCGCAGACAGATGGAGAGAGGCTTCTGAGAAGGCCTCACTGGGTTTCTCTAAGTTTTGCTACAGAACAGCACTTTCCACGCTATAAACGTTGTTTCTTTTACGACACCTTCACTCTAACATTTGTTATAGTACATTATTAGTAATCTATACATAGTCAGAATCAGAATCGTTTTTATTGCCATGGTCAGTGAAACAAGTTTCAAGGACTAGGAATTTTTTTTGGTGATGGTGCAAAACAAAGAACATGTACTAAATAATAAATAATAAAGTGAAGTATGCATGAGTAAAATAAAAGAAATAGAATACAATATATTTAAAAAAGAGAAAAAACTACTATAAACAATAAAAACTGTACAGTTAACTATACTATGTATATTCAGGACGATGGTGGGGATTGTGCAGATAGCAAGAGTTGTCCATGGGTTTGTGGTCATTTGATGTTCAGGAGTCTTATGGCGGAGGGGAAAAAGCTGTTCTTGTGTCGGGAGGTTCTGGTCCGGATGGACCGTAGTCTCCTGCCTGAGGAGAGAGGCTCAAATAGTATAATATAAAATTACAAAATAATATACATTTAAAACTGATTTAAAGTGTTTTACAGCGTATCAGCCCCTTTTAGCACTGTCTGCAATGGGAGAATGGACCTCAGGAGCCTGAAGCGCAGCACGACGTCAGACTTAACAAGCGGATAATAGAGCACAACTGTTGGTGTTTTTCGTATCTTGGAATCTTTTTTTGAATCTCGAAGTAAAATATTTCCTTTTGTATCTCGAACATTTCGTTATTTGAAGCATTCGTATCTTGAGGTAGCACTGTATTTGTGAATATCGTGTCAAATACAGTCAACAATATTTCATATTTGCTACAGAAGTCTTTGTTGGCTTTAAAAATCTGATGGTGAACAAAAACTTATTGACCTCACTCTATGGTAAGTAAAAACTGTTAAACATAAGATTATCGTTTTAAATGCTTTGTTCTCCTTTTGATTTAAAAATATACCCTCTAGTGGCAAAGTCATACATACTGTGCCTTTGTCTAGCACAGGAATATTCATCTTTCCAGCACAGCATGCAAAGCACATATCAGTAAATATTCACAAGCAAAGCAGAATAATTGATCCATAAGTGAGTGCCTCAAGGATTTTCAATTGCTTGCAATTTCATGGAACCGAACCGGGCAAACAGTTGGATCTCTTTCAGATAATCTAGGTCAAATGACTGCAGAGAACTCAAAATGTGGAAGAGCTTTGATTTGATTTTCCAGCTCACTTCTTCCCAATCTGTTTCAAAAGAACATTTTTTTTCTTTTTTCCTTGACATTCAATCTGTCCATCATACGTCAGGCATGTGACAAGTGAATATAGACAAACTGAATAAAGGAAAGCGTAAAATAACTACATAGAGTATAGAGAAAGCAGACATGTGCCACTAGTTACTTGGATATCCTTTATTATCAAGCAAATCTCATTTAAAGAAAAAATCTGTTTTACTCCTGAGAAAGTTAGCAATAGCCTGTTTTGACTTTCATTGCCTCCTCTACTTCAGATCATAAATGACTTTAAGCTGTTTATGAGCCAGTAATCCTTAAAAATCTTAACAAAAACAAAAACAACGGACAGGATTCTCAGGAAATAGCTGAGGGCTAGAAAAAATAAATCACAGAGCTTTTTCTTCCCACATTCAACTACAGCCTGGAAATCACAGGTTTTCCACGACACTGAGCTTGAGGCACTGAAGAGTACCCTGTGTTTAAACTCAAGTCTCTGATCTCAAGGCCTTTCACCAGAACATCAAACATGGCTGACAAATGGACAATTGTGTAAGATCAGAGGAGCAGCGCAGGTGAGGAGCTCAACGCTTCACATTTGCTCGGCCCTGCTGGGCGTGTGTGTGTGTGTGTGTGTGTGTGTGTGTGTGTGTGCGTACGTGCATGAGGTATGATGGGAAACCACACGTGGCCTCAGGCAGCGAGTTGCTGTGTGACGTTGCACACAAAAGCATTTGCTGTAAAAACACCAGCTGATAAAATGTTTGATGGTGAAATAGAATGAACTAAAAGCGAAACATTCTGACTTCAATCCCTAGAATTTAGCACAATCTATTAGTATTTCCATCATTCTCTCTCTGCCTGTGATCGTAAAAGCTTTCTGGGGAATGTTAACCATGTCCAGGATTGCTCGGAACATTTTTGTTTATGTTGATGAATGTAAGAAACTGGACAGAGGCTACATTAAGAGTGGATAGAGAACCAACCTTGGAGAACTAATAGTTGGACTTAACTGTCGATTACTTAACTGGTGACCAGGCTATCTGTGGTCCGTTAAATTTCCTGACATTTATACGTGCTGGAATTCAACACTGTGTTGAGCCCCCTACCTTCAGATGCACTCTTGGCCATGTGCTTTTTTAAATTTGAGAGAAAAGTGTATGGTTGTTAGGATCTGCACCTTTGGTCACTCTAAGTGTATGCGTATAATTAGCATATAGTTCTGTACATTTATTTAACACATTAGTGTGATTTTGTTGTACTTGAGGCTTGATTCCCAGGTACACTGTTACGCTCAGCTGTTGATTCTCTGTTATTTAACCATTTCCTTGATTTATACAAACTGTTTGCACTTGACAAAATATCACACAGAAGATACTGCAAGTAGCTGGAAGTACATACAATTATCCCAGTAGAACCAGATGATAATGACTCACAACTGGCGTGTGTTGGGTGAGTATAGGGTTTTACGAAGCAGCTCCATATCTTTACATCAAAGTAACATGAAATTATAAATAGGTATTAAACTACAGTCTTTTCATTAAAGTTCACAAAAGTGTGCACATTTATGACAGAACCCCGTGACGCTGAAAATCAAAGTATGGCTACAAAAAATTAACGAATGAACTGTACGTTTCTCTATAGCCTTTTGTAAATTTAAATTTAACATCTGTTTAAAATCAGCCGCTAGAAGCATTCTGTTTGAAGGCTTGGATTGAAAGCCTGAAGGAAAATGTAAGTTCCGCCTACAGATGCACATTGCTCAAACATCGGGGTGACAGCAACCAGTAGATCGACTCAAGGAAAGTGCTTCAACGTTTACTGTTCCCACTGCGTTTGTGCTCGTTCTAAGCTCTAGATGAAGAAAGCAAGAGCGTCTTTTCCATCAACAGAGTCCACATCATGAGTAGTTTGGGCAGTAAAACTCGAAGGGACATATACTGTCTGCAGATGCTTCCCATTTCTATGTAGAGCAAACTTGCAGTCTACTGGCAGCAAACGTTTTCTCTTCACTCTACATTTTGCAACAACGTCCACATGTGCAATTCTGAACAATTGAATATAAAGCACAGTACGTGTAACAGTAGCAATTACCAATAGAAATGTACTGAAGGAGCCTTTGTGGTCCTCAGGGTGAGTCAGTGGACTCGAAATCTGGGTCAGACTCTGGATTGTACACATAAGGCAGTGCTACATCATGTGTAATAATTTAAAAAAAACATGTCTGCCTGATAAGCAGGGTTGTAATGGGTGATAGATCAGAGGTGTAGATAAATGCATGAAAAAAATATGTATATAACTGGAAAAATAACCCAAGTTAATGTCCATGCCAAGTTCAGCATTGCAAAACTTCAAGCACTATCATTACCTTTTTAAAATGAACCATTCAACGTGAAAACAAAGTGAGAGTAAAAAAAAACATAACTACTAGGTGATGTTTAATACAGGGAGTGCTCAAACAGAGGGACCTGTAGCCTGCTCAGATGAGTCATTTCTGTCTGCTGCCGAGGGTGATCTTACCTGAGCGTGACTAAAGTCTGGGTCTGGCCTGGGCTAGCATCTGTTTTCACTGTGCTTGTCTTGTAATTTCACTCAGGGTGATGTCTTACCTCAAAAAACATTCACATCAACAAACCTGGGCTGAGAGACGGTGAGGAATTAAACACTTAAACAAGGAAAGTAACTAAAATCCTGAGAGAAAATGAGGCACGGGTTTGGCATGAGTAGAACCCTGTTTGTATGTAGTACGACGAAATGCTTTCATGCTTTCACAACTGCCCTGCCTCCGCTTCTTCTGCAGGTGGTACTCGCAGTAGCTAAAACCGCACGAATGGCATCTTTCAGTTCATTTCTTTTTTATTTGATATTAAATCTCTGACAGAGGTGAGAGCCACAGGAAAAGTGGTAGATAGTGTTTATTGAAGAAGTCAGTGCTGAACAAAAGAAAAAACAAGATCTTGAGAGTCCAGCGGCCTGTACTTTGAAGCCTGTACTTTGAACTTTCAAACTGTCTAGCCAGTCAAGTTTAGAATTAGACCATGAATGTTTCTCTGACCTAATCTAATCAATCTTTGTTACCCTGGTTACTTACGCCACATTACTAACCTTCTCCAGAGCAGATTATCTTTATGCTTACATTTGTCCAATTGGTGGTTATAAAAGGAATTTTTAGTGATGTAAGAAACTAGCGTCGCTAACAATGGCTTCACCTTTTCTTCCCAATCCTGCGTATATTTTTTACGTGTTAGACGAGACCTTCATAGGAAAAGAGACAAAATATCTTACCTTAACCTTTCCCGGTACATATTTGCATGAAAGATACAGGTTTTTGCGGAAAGAATAGCTTAAATCCGTGATCTATGTGACACGTAGAAGTTATGCCCTTACTGTGTCACAGAAGATTTGTATTGCGTTAATTTGTTGGGTTTTTTTTGATGCCATGATCGTGTCGCATTGGGGTTACATCTTCCAAAAAAGAAGGAAAAACAATTATTTAGACATTCATCATTTAAATTTAAACAAACATTTAGAATGTTGAAAACATTATATATAAAGTAAAACATATTGGTTTTAACACGTTAACAATATTCTACCGTTATCATACACAAATCACGTATGGTACTCAATTTTACATTAATACAGAATGTACTTCTTTTACTTACGCATTTACAAAATCAGGAATTCTCTGCCAACTATCTTGTCTGCCTTTGCCAGCAGCCACACACAGTATTACTACGAGACCAAAATATATGCATTTTTCAACGATAATCTCTTGCTCCTACACAGAGAAATAAAATGATGTCGCTCAATCCTTGTTCATCGTGATTAGTTATTCGGTGCCTAAGAGAGATTGAGCGGGAGGGAGAAAGAGAGAGAGGGAGAGAGGGATCAGATGTTTCGAGTAAAAGAGACTGGAGCCGAGGCTTGATTTTAACTCTTCGTTTGTCACACCTCTGTTCCTCTTATGTGACATGACACACTTACATTTCAAGATAAACAAAGTATTGAATTAAGATCAACATGGAATGAGCATTTGTGAGGTGTGCAAGCATCTCCTTATGTAAAGTGCACTAAATGGTTGAATGATGCACAGGGACGCTGTAGATGATGCAGTAGGTTTTTGGAGCTGGTCTGTGGGTTGTCCATGACTGTTCTCACCATCCAGTTTTTTCTTGCTGTGCCAGCTTAACTAGAACTGTGGTCTTCCGATTCCTCACAATGTTCCCCACAGTTGAAATGAGAGCTTTCAGTATCCTTCCCCTTAATCCATGATATTCTACAATCATTGTTTTCAGCTCATCTGAAAGCTCATTGTTTTGAGGCTCCTATCTTGCCACACTTTAGAGAAGATGCAGATTGAAGATCAGAGGACATTGACGTAAAGTAGAACTAAGATACATGTAAAATTGGTTTCTGTGTCAAATGATTAACATGATTCCTTTAATTTTTTGATGACCAGCTGAATGTGAAATGTGTGGTGAGGCTTCCCGCATCACGTGTTTGCATCCCTAAATTCTGATCCTAGATTCACCCCCGTCGTTTTAGGTTTAGATTTACTAATTGTGGTCATGTTAGCCGCTGTTTATTCTGGAATTCATGTTAATTGTTAATGGAACGATACCCTGGTTTATTGCAGGTGCTATATGGCACTTTTTCACTTTAAAGAACCCATTAAGCTCTTTTTTTATAGTCATGAAAGATAGCTTTAAAAAGAGGTATAAATAACTTGCAATGAGAGCTTAACTCTAAAACAAAATGTCACAGAAGGCAGAAAAAAGTGAATCCAAGCAAGGGAATTTTTTCGATAGTTTTACGACACCTCACGACACCTTTCCTACTTTTGAGTTAGAATTCTGCTGGTTTTCCGTTTGGCTGCACTGACACCTTCTGTTCAGCACTAGCAATGACATGATTCTTTTTTCCTGACAGGTTTTATTTTGAAGTGAATCAAAATATATCTAACTTTTGAGCAGAGTCACTTCTTTAATATTTAATTAAGTTGTACCCAACAGCCTACTTCTCTGAACCATATTATTTTACTTCTTCACTGTTATCCTGACCACAAATCAACCAAGTTGCTCTACCTTCATGTCCTTTGAGCCTCTGTAAATTAACCCTGCACTCTAAAAATGTCCATAAATTTAATGGTAAAATACTGTATTCTACAAAATGTACCGTAATCAACTGTTATTAGTTTTACAGAGCATGACCTTAAATTTAACAGTTAAAAACATAAGAAAATACGGTTAATTATTGCAATTTTACAATATACTGTATATCTAATACAGAACATGCATACATGTTAGATGTGCAAAAATGTTTTTTTTTTTTTTTTAAGAAACCCGTATGAAAACCCACAATGTTATAAACATGTTTTTGTAATCTCTTCATATTGGAAATGTATGCTTCTACAAATATTGGGGAATAGTGTTTTGTGAAAATAATGTGAACTAATTTCTCCTTTGTGAAATTATTTAAAGGTTTTATTCATATTATTTCAAAAACCTATAAATCATACAATGATTTGAGCTGTAAAGTACACAGTACTGATCCGTAATTATCACAATATACACTGGAAACCATAAATATAATGGTTTAAACCCAGAAATTTGGTGGGTATAAAGCACAAAAATATTTATTTATAATCTTTTTTTTAATAATATAATTTGTCTTTTTTTATTTTTAAATCCGTAAAATTTACAGTACACTGGATGCAATCTCATTAAACCAATTATAGTGCCATGGTTTTTATGGTAATGTTCTGGCAGCCACAGAACTGTCTTTTTTTACAGTGTGTCTGACTCAATCTGTTCAAATACTATAAAAATTACCAGCCGTCTTCCAAAGACTGTGATACCAAGAATTACAGGGATTTCTTGTGTTGGCATATCTGATTGTGTTCTGCATCATGTTTATTATGTCACAAAACATTACTTTAATCCAGGACATAGACAAGACACAAGAACCACTGAGATTTTTTACCTCCACACTTGAATAAACAATGTGAAGAGACAAAAAAAAGAGACAAACTCCATTGAACAAACACACTGCAGGAACGATAGCACACACACACACACACACGCACACACACACACACACGCACACACACACACACGCACACGCACACACACACACACACACACACACACACACACACACAAACCTTCTCCCAGTGAAAAACACAATATATACTTTAAAACTAGTCGTTCAAAAGATTGATCAGTTTTATTGGATTTGACCTTTTCTGTTTTTCAAATCATAGTCTACATCTGTGTGTTTCTGAAAAGACTCAATATTAGACTTTCAAAAGGGAAATGAAAAAGTACTTTACAACACATGGCATTGCAATCACAAGGGACAATTCAGAATATTATTGTTAAAAGGTGAACGATCCATTAGGTTTTTAACTTTTCTGTGTTTGCGCAGCAATTTCTATCCAGACTAACACGAGCTAGAAAACCAGCTTTTGCTTGGTGCAAGTACCACAATGAATTATGATACGCAAATAGTCTAGATCCATGGCTGGCGCAATTCACAACCAAGTTAGGGATCTGTGGAACAATACATATGAAGTCTGGCTCATGTCTTGTGTGCCTCTTCACCACCTCTGTTTGCAGGCTGGGCAGTTCTTTACAATGTTTAAGATGGAGTCATGGTTGGGTCTTCTATATTCCCATGACAAGGAAATGTTTGTTGGCATATGACTTCCCAGTTTTCACCAGTTCCCCATAATCAGCAGATAACCCATGAAGTTGACCAAACCATTTGGTTTTTACAATAATTCTATGCCATCATATTTGTAACAATCACATTTATAAGATCAAGGACTACATGAGAGTTCAATTTTAAATATTAAATGTTCTTCTGATAAAGATCTGCAATTTTCTCATGAGAGAACAAAACATTATTCTCATAGCTTTAGAATCAGTTTAGAGTGTTTATGTCAAGTTTATGAGATAACTCTCTGAGCAAAAATCACTCCCATAGAATTTAGTGTGCTCATGCGGTTAGTAGTCTTTCTTTCTCCAGTTCGAGCAAGTTGGTTAGTTGCTCTTGGCCATGCTCCTGCTCTTTAGCTCTGCCAGTTTACTGGTCACAAAGTTCCACTTAAAGGTGGGTGTTTCATCTCCTCCTTCACCCAGCGTGGCATATTTGGAGAAGTTGTTTCCTGCTCCACCATCACTGGATTCATTTACCTGTTGTTCCTGGTATTCACCATCCTCTGGCCTCGAGCTGCTCTCGGTTACAGGATCCTGAATGCTGTTTTCTCCAGCCTCTGATTGCCTCATCGCAGCTGCTTGGTGCCACTTTGTAGCGAAGTTGTCCCAGAATCCGGTGCCATGCCTGTTGTGGCGTGGTGGAGGCTCCTCGGGTCTCACAGCCAGAGGACTACAAACAAAGTTATTCTATTAAAGTTATTCTCAAAAGGTATTTGAAAAACAATGATTTTATATCAACCACTGTATTGTCAAAAAGTATTCCCAAAAATGCCTTCAGCTTTTGGCTACCTTTTGCTTTTGGGTATCCGCTTTTGATAATTCCAGATGTTACGATACTACGGCTAAAGTAAAATAGAATTTGTCGTAGTGGAAGGGCTTTCTTTACTGGAAGTGATCACCACTGAGAGTTTTGAAAATGAACAAAGAAAAGCAACACTTTTACAAACAAGTTATTGATTCTATTCTTCAGAAGTAATGGAACATGGACTTCACGTACGAGTAAAGGCAAGTAGGTAAAAGGTTGCTACAGTTTGTATATGAAAAAATGTTACAATTAAATTTTGCTAATTAAATAATGAACAAGCTCAATTTTTTTTCCTCAGGCCCGAATTTCAGGCAGGTCTCGTTGATGGACAGCACATGGAAATACTAAACCCTTTTTAGGGACGAAGGGGGAAGTCTCCAATAGAGCCCCTCCTGGAGGAAGGTCAGCATGACTTTCAGAGGAGGGGGAGGAGCCAAAGCTCTCCCACTCCTTGCCATGGCCAGTGGGTCTCACGCCTGGTTTGTAGTCTTCGTCAAGGTTTCTCCAGGAAGATACACTCCAGATTTTAGGGCTATACTCGGGCAGGACATTTATTCTTTCTTCATCACATTGGGTGCCGCCACCCTGGAAGATGGGAGCGAGGTGCTTGTGGTGGTCCCCCCCCTCCAAGGGGAGTTAGGTCGGTATAAAGACCCAGAAAGATTTGTCCGTCCTCCCAAGTTGTCATCCTCCGTGCTGCTTCCCAGAGGAAGCCCTTATCTTCTTCCGCGAACCTGCTGAGGATGACTGTGCCTTCCTCTATGCAGTGGTCTTCCTCGAACTCTTAGTTGGAGACTTTGGACTGTGGCGAGGGGCATTCTCTTTGGTGGGGAACAGGCGGAGAGGGCTCCAGAGCAGTTGCGGGCAAAGTTAGTAGCTGAAAGTAAGTCCTTTAAGGACTGGTGCCCGCCACCACTCGGGTGTATGTCATGGAGGACCTTGGCGTGAAAGACCTATAAGCTCGCCATGGCATGCAAAGATGCAGCAGCTTGACCTGTTGCTGAATAAGCCTTTGTCATCAGGGCTGACAAGAACTTCCGACCTTTGGAGGGGACGCTAGATGGTTAAACTGCCAGGGGACAGATGCACCACAACAGCCTGTTCAACTTGTGGAATCGCCAGTGTGGTGAAGAGGGAGGAGCCTGATCCCCTAGCAGATAGGGGTTCCTGACATATTTTCCGATTGCCAGCGCGGTTGTCTAGAGCAATGCTGAAACTTTGGGCTCCAGATCAGACGGATGCAGATCTGAAGCGGAAGAATCTGAAGATTGTTCCCTTTCCGATGCTGCAAGGGACAGCAGAGGTAATGCCGGGGCACTACCCGTTTCACCAGACCAGACCAGACTGGCCTCACACTGGAGGTACGGGGATGCCGCAAGGGATAGCCTGATGCCGCTCGACCTGTATCATCGTCAGAGACCTCGGAGGAGCTAAGACGGTCATAGCAGAGCGTTGCAGCAAACACTCACGACGCAAAAGTGCAAGGCAAGCTTATTTGAAGCCCCAAACATTCCATGCACTTCTTGTGCCTTTCTTTTGATGAGATAAATCCCCACAGCCAGGAGTACTGCTAGTTTTGCTCATAGTGTGGACAGGACAGGAATGATGACAAAACTGCTAACAGGGTCGCTAATGATCAGAGGTGCTGCGGTACGGTGGCTTGCTATCTGGGCTAGCAGAAGGCTACACCGGAATGCAGAGGTAAGCAACCTTCCAATTCAATAACTCACGCAGCATCGAAATAAGGAAAAAGAGAGACTTAGACCCAGTTCACTCCGAGTAAGAAAGAAGAATGAGCATCGGTTTAAATACTTGGGTGATTCTTAACCGTCTACATTCGCAAATTCATTTTTTCCTTTTATAAAAGAATCGTTCCCATCAGTGAGGTGAATCGACTGAAAAGAACGGAATTTTCAGAGTGTTTTCATAAAATGTAAGTTAACTACACCTTGAGACCTCTCACAGAATGCACAACAATGTCAAATACAGAAAAACCTTACATACGTTAAAGTCATTTTGACATTAAAACTTCATAGTCTGGCTATTGAAATACTGCAATAAAATAAAAAGAGACTCACTGATCTGCAGCCGGTTGATTGTCTGGCTCAAGAAGCTGGTGCTCATCATCTTTGGTGAACAATGATGAAACACTTTTCCAACCCTTGGCTCCTGCACCCTGCATCTGAAGAGAAAAGCAACACAGTTGAAAATGTCATTTAAAATCACACTTTTTCCAATTAAGTTTTAATACTGTTGCATGAAAGTGGTGAATCCAAAGCATCTCATTATGCAATTTACTCTCCCTGGCCGTGTGACTCTGTGTTTCCATTTAAGTGATGGCTCAATCCATATTAACCTCGGCTCGTTGCTTCTTCAAGATGATTATTCGTGTAGTTCCCCCTGACTCAGATTCAGTCAAACTTGAGTGAAACAATGGACTATATTTCTGTTTTTGGTCAAACAAATGGTCCATTCAAACGCAATTAGATGAATAGATTGGAAATGTAGAGGGGAAGGTAAAACATAGCGACACAATATTTATTAGTAAAAGATGTTTGAAATACAGGTAACCATTCAAAATGTGGCTCTAAATACAGGGTACTTACTCTCTTGGCGAGCTGAGCCATTGCATTGGGTCCTTCATCAGACAAGTTAGGCGTCATATTTTCTGCTGCCTCACATACCTTTAGAAAGAAATAATTCTGTGCATTTCAGAGCTAGAAACCAAAGACAAAAAGGCTCACAGCAATTTAAAAGTGTCAAATATCAAAGTTAGAGATAAAGTGTTAAATTAAGTTTTAAACAAAAAAATTCTTTCAAATTCATTCATTTTCCAACTCGCTTATTCCCTTTTTTGGGGGGGCGAGAGGTTGGGGTACACCCTGGACAGGTCGCCAGTCAATCGCAGGGCAATATTCACACCTAAGGGGAATTTAAATGATTCAGTTAACCTGACCGCCTGTTATTGGGATTGTGGGAGAAACCGGAGTACCCAGAGGAAACCCACGCAACATGCAAACTCTTCCAGGAAGGTCACCGTCAAGCCTTGAACCGGCAGGCTTCTAACTGAAAGGCCACAGTTTTTGCCAATTTCTGCCAAGTTTTTCACTATTTTGCTGTTGATTGTGTAACTTTTCCTTTTTCACATATTTGTGAGTTTTTTTTTTCAAACTCCTTTTTAAACATAACATCATTCAGAAAGTTACTCTGTCTCATTCCATATATTATCAGCGACATGAGATGGTGCCACATGTAGAATCAGTGACAATGCTTGCTAAAAGAGTATCTGGTACTGTTCCTGGGGTAAAGTGGGTGGTGACATAGGTTTGCCACTTTACTGTCCTGTCTGTACGAATGAACTGATTTAAAAAAGGAAAATCTGGTCTTGTGGCATTTGCTTACTCCGATCAATCAAAATAGATTCCATATACTCTATCCATAAATCTAAGCACAGTGTTTTGACTCACAACAGAGCATGTACTTGTACTTGTACTTGTACTTGTGTTGAGGTAAGCACATATCAAGTTAGGTCTTCTTGATGTGATTGTGAAAGTTTTGTTCAAAGATATTAATGTGGTTATGATGCAGCCATATGAAAACCCAGTTTAAAGCATTGATACATACCAAAAGTGCTTTATCTACAGAATGTTGATTTGTAGTTTTGTTGATTGATAGTCCTGTAATTGTCTGAGCATTTGTGCTTTTTACAAAGAAGCTTAGAAAAAACTAAGTATTGCGCTAAGATCAGTGAAGCATGTATCAGTCAGAACTCCTTCTTATACATTTCCTAGCAGAAGAGAAATGGAGGGAATCCAGAAGGGAACACATCTGTGTCTGTCACACAGGTCTAGGATCACTCCAGAATGTTATGCAGAGCTATCACTGAGTCCGGACGGTCCCTTCCTCAAACACCCAAAAGCATAGTTCAGATTCCATTGCCTTTGAAAACACATTGTAACCTGGAAACATGGGGAGTTTGAGGCACTGGCTTATAGTTTATCAGCTCATGATTCAACAACTTAGAAATCCAACATTCCGAAAAAAAAGGGGAAAAAAGAAAAAATTGAAAAAAAAAATAAAAAATAAAAAAGGAGAAAAAAGGAAAAGAAAAAAAGAAATCCCTCATTTGAAATCCTGGTGTGTTTGTTGTTGTTGCTCTCATGTACATGTGAAACATGGTAATTATGTTTTTTTTTATTTAGAGTGTGCAATAATTAGTAACATGTTTATACAGAAATGCTATAGGTGTGGCTCTTCGCAGCAAACAGCAGATCCACAGCTTTCCATAACCATTTTAATTGTGTTATAATCTTATACTGTTTACTTAAATAGTTTGATATTTTATTATTCTTTCAAGGCACAAACCGTGCTAGGAATTATGAATATTCTAGCACAACATCCTAAATCAGGGCATAATGAATATATTTCAAGAGTGTTATTATCCCCATTATATCCATTTGTTTACCTCTTCCTCTGGCGGTTCCTCCATTTCTGGGTTCAGAGTCTTCATGACCTTGCTCTTATAGACTTTCCACATGGGATTCATGATGAAAACCTTCAGAAGATCCTCAGAAATGCTCAAAACTTCATACAACAGCCCAAGTTTCTGAAAGGCACCATCAACAACCTCCAGGCTCAGTTTACAAGTGCCCTGTGCAAATACAGGCGATTTGCTCCATCAGAACAGGCCACTCAGTGTTCAGTGAGAAATAAATAAAATCAGCTTCTCCTCAGTGTTTCATGTTGAGAGGAAAATTCAGGCTGATCAACCAGCCCTTGAATGGAGTGTGAAGGAGATGAGGAGCCAGCGGTGAACACACTCTCTGAAGTCCAGCATCGGTTACTTGGAAACAGGTGTGAGTTTCCTACTGAATATTTCAAGCTGCTCCGCTAATAGCTGATCTTCATTGTTGGCTAGTTGCAGAAGATCAGACCGGGTAACATTAACCCTGCTCAATCCCCATGCACAGATAAGATAATATAGATGACATGATTCACTGCCCAATGAGGTCAGATCTGCTTTATGAAAAGATCAATTACATTCCGTAATATGTGAATAGTTATTGTTATTTTCAATTAAAACTGCTCGCTAGAAGTAAACTCTGTCAGGGTAAGAAGTATTTGATGAATCAATGCCTGTTATCACAACCCTCAGAACTACTCTTTGAAGATCCTCAAGGAAGACATGCTGCATCGTGATCAGTTGAGCTGTCTTGCTTTAGGTTTCGATACTGTGATAATGTTATAATTTATCATAATAAAAAAGTTCCAAACATGTGAAAAGCTGACTTGGCACCATGTACCTTTCTAACAAGTTTATCGCAGGGAGGGCTCTGTTTCAGCAGACTTGTCATCACTGCAGAACTGTACATGCAGTTACCACATTTCTCCAGGTCTTTCCGCTTACTTCCATCAGATTCATAATGTTTAGAAATTCTATAAGATAATTGAGAAAACGTATTTCTAGCATTCACCTCTACAGGAAAGTGACACCTCAATACCATGCATATTTAAAAACCTCTATCTCCATATATTGAGCTGACTGTTTCAGCTCAGGTTAATGAGAAACAAGTCACAGGAAACTAATGTGTCAGCTGAAATTACACAACACAGATGATCCTGCCTACCCACACACAAGTATTTCATTATAACAATCGAACCAACACACATCAACTTGGAATCATCAACATTTTTATCTTGTGTTTTACACAGAAGTTTCATTAAAAGTGTTAAGTTACATATGAGACGTAAGAGCACCATAAAATAGTAAAGTGTGTATTGTCAGCTGGGAACATAGTCACCAAGAAAACAATTGGAGTGAAATCCTTCTAAACTTGAAATGCCACCCTTCACAAGAAAGCACATAAACTGTCTCAAGTTTGTCAGTGAACTTCTGAATTGTTCAGAGCAGAGCATTTTTCCCTGGGCGGTTTGGGTGTTCTGACTTCTGATGATCAATAATTGGATATACCCCCCGTATACTCACTTGTTTTGCTGATTAGACTTTCCCCATTTACGTATATTCACATCCCCATTATTTGTTGCAATTGGTGCATTTTTGTTTGAATTCCACCATTTCCTGCCCACCTTATTAGGCATCCGCATTGCATCAGTTAAAATTAAAAATGCCCAGCGCTACCGGGAATGACACTTTAGACATTACTATGATAATATTGAGGTCAAGCCAGCCGCCACGTCAAAAAGAGCGGCCATTATTTATGTCTTTTCCTCATCGTTAGCTGTAAATTTAGTTTAAAAAAAAAAGCATGCACGAATCTGAAAAATCACAAAATGGATGTTTAAAGTAGTCTCTTAAATGTGTAGTTACACAAAAGGTAAGTTTAAAGCTGCACAGCCACAGACACAATTAAAGTGCACATGAAATAGTATTTTTGTTAAAAAAAAATAGCTGATTGCTAATAAATCAAAGAACATTGACTTTCGCCATTTCTTTGCCTAGTTTATGTATAGTTTGAGTTGGTTAATTTAAGGTGGAAAATAGTACACCGCCTTTTTTTTTAAGACTACACCACTGGTTCAGAGAAAACTGGACGTGTTGTGATCAGATGACACCAAAATTGTTTGTAGAAGAAGGCTGTTTGTGAACCCCAAACCCCAATCTCCACCATCAAACATACGGATGGAAATGCTTTGGGGTTCTTTCTGTTTTTGGAAACAGGTTGTGTTTGGATGTTCCAGCATGACAATAACCCTAAACGCATGATCACGACAACAAAAACGTATCAAATCATGATTCCAAATACTACTTCTGTATTGGTACAAATTCTTAAATCATGAAACTTCAAGGGAGTGCCATCAGAATACCTCAATGAACATGCTTTGAACCGCTGCATAGGGTTTCACAGGTTTTCATTATTTAGAGGCTGTGACACAGCTATTCATGCCTGGGAACCAAATACTTCTCCCGTCGCAACCATATCAGGCAATCACCAGCACGGTCAATGCACACAAAAAAACAACCACAGGTCATGGTCAACATCAAATAATCAAATCACAATCAACAGATATATGTCGGTATGCAAATTGTAATGCAAACTCCTTTTTAGCATAAAAACAAGGTGTGTGTGCGTGTGAATTTACAGAATATGGGTTGGCCATTAGGAGTGACTTCTTTAGAAAACAAAGTTTATGAACAACCCCCAATGCAGAGAATGATGTATGCAAGCACAGCTCACAGGTTGAGACATTTTCACTGTGGGAATGAAAGCATTCCACCTGATTGAGCAAGCGCTTGTGCGTTCAGACGTTCACATTAATCAAGAGCATTACATTCGACACAAAAAGTTTAATTTTTCCTCCATCTGAGCTTAATTCAGATTATAAAGCCTGAATGAAAATGTTTGTATGACACCGTGCAGGCTTACGAGGAACCATATTTCATCAGCGTTAGTTTAATAAAAAAGGCCAAACCTGTCGACAGTCAATCCCCAAAACTTTCAATAGACAGTTTCACTGAATTTTGTGAGTTGAAATCAAAGGCTCGGCACACACTGTAACAAACATGGCTATTCAAACCTAATTACACATATTAATATGAGCTTAGCGACACCCAGATGACTCACAACCTGGCTAAATATTACAGGTTTTACATCCAACCGTGAGAGTAAACAGAATATTAATGGGGTCATGACATTGCTTTAATTTTAAAAATATGTTGTTCACATGTATGGGAAATGTGATGTCTCTACAGGTCCTTCTCAAAAAAAAATGATCATTATCAGAGTGGGCGGCATATCACCTCCGTCTCCGCGTAGACCCCCAGCCTCTACTACCCTCCATGGTGAGGGCTAAAGACCACGCTTTAGCTGCATGAGTGTTCCACACTGGTAAATGGGGTCGGTTCATTGATTGGTGCTCTTCCCACTCTAGGGCATTCTCTATCAGAGTCCTGCTGAACTTTCAAGTATGATTCGGGACTGTCCCCTTCGTCCCTGCCATAAATTCCACCTTTCACCTTCTGGTCAAAGGAAAATTTGTCGGAAGCCGCAAACTTTCTGTGAGATTTCTGTGAGATTATTGTTGGTTATTAGTCGTTACCTGCAAATTATACATTTTCTGTTATTCATGCAAATTAAAGAGAATTTATTGTGCTAATAATAATCTGTAATTATGGGAGGTAAATGATAGAAACTTAATTATAGTTTCAAAGGGGCAGGATGTGGATTAAACCCAAGGCAGTTATGGGATAGTCATCATTTATTAGATATGTTCCAAAACTAGAAGACTCATTAACAGTGGAAATATCTCTGCTTGCACTCTGGGTACTCTCTGCATCTCTGTTTGACTTGTTGTATAGGTTGTCAGATATTGTGACAAGATATGAAGATTTTATTGGTGTTACCAGTACTAATAACTGCTCAGCTTGTTGAAATGGAGAGTTTGTCCTCAGCAAACATGCGTTTTAACCTGAACCTGTTCCATACGATGAGTAGAGGAAATGCATCAAGCAATTTGTTTTACTCGCCCGTCAGCATCTCCTTGGCTCTGACTATGGTGTCACTCGGAGCTAAAGGAAACACAGAAGCTCAGATGTACAAGGTGAGTCCATGCTTTTGCTTTTGTTTTATTTTTCACTTTTTCCTTGATAGAAGTAAGACATGTACACATTTATAGAGATATAACATGGCTAGTTCCTGTTTAGCTAGTTAATCATGCTGTACATTCTTATGGCCACTTAATCGTGATAATATGGGACCACCTCATGTTTACTATATAGGTCTTGGGCTTCAATAACTTCACCAAGTCAGCCAATGTATCTCTAATACCTGAAGTACTTCCTGCAAAGACCCCTACAACAGACCCACACTTGATGGCTCAAACAGAGAAGTTTGATTTACCAGAGCTAACAGTAAGGATATCCACAAGAAACATACACTTTTGAGAGAAAAGTTAAATCGCTATGTTAAAGTATAATTTTATATTGTTAACGCAAACAGAAAAGTGCTGCTGAACTGGAGAAAAAAGCAGAGAAGATTCAATGCAGCTTCAAAAAATTAATGTCTGTGCTGAATAAAGCAGGTATCTCATACGTGCTGAGACTTGCCAACCGCCTCTACGGTGAACAAAGCTACCAGTTTGTCGAGGTAAGACTCATTGTGAACAATCCCCAAGTAAAACACACCCAAATGTTTACTGTGCTATCCTGTGTTTGATTTATTCTGTTCCAGAAATTTATCAATGATACAAAAGAATACTATAATTCTGGACTGCAGTTAATTGACTTCAAGAACAAACCACAGACTGCACGAGTCACCATCAACAAATGGGTGGAGAAGAAAACAAATGGTGAAAACCAACATAACTCCTTTTTCTCTCAAATAGTTGCCATTGGTAACTTGAACTAGTAAGTGCTTTAAATATTTATGAAAGGTTGATCATCTCCCAATTAGTAATGTGAACATGCCCTACCTCGGATGCACCAGTAATCATATAGGGCACAAAGCGCTGTTATTGTTGGTCAAAAAACACTTTATTTTCTTATGATACACATCAAAATGCAAGTTACACTCTTCAATTGTATAACAAAAATTGTGGAGATTGGTGGTAATGTGCGGGCCCAAGTCTTGCCTATGTGCCCTAATGTAACGTGGCACATAAGACATGGGCCAGACATCACATGCAATGTTTCAGACAATCTGTGTGGTTATTGCATGGAATCCGGATTGGTCAAGGCATGTAGTGTAATTTACTGTGGCACTTGACCTATGTAAAACTATATTCATCTGAGATACATCATTGACAAATTTTGTACAAATCCAGAATTAGAAACAAAACAGTCGTGGCCAGACCCATCCAGGTTAGAGGACGGATTTTAGTTCTTATTGAGAGGAAATCTGAAGCCTGAGATTGACAGACAGCTCAAAGCATGCAGAGCAAGGTAAAAGGCAATTGTCTTCATTTTCAGATAAGTGCACTTATCAAGCAAGGCAAGCAGTAAAAAGCTATGATAAACTCCAATCAACAAAACAGCAGCAGGGTCGTGTGCAGGGTCCACTTATACGATGGTGCTTGACAAGGGTCATGCTACTCCTCACAGAGATGATAATGCAGTACTTCTGGCATCTGTAACTGCGGCAGTACCTGCAATCTCTGCTGATTCCCAGATGAAGCATGCCACAAACGACAACCGGCCTATGAGTCTACAGAATATACAGAGTGCAACCAGCAAAACTGGATCCCGATGTATCGAGAAGCTTGAAGCTGGAAGTCCACAAATGACAACCGGCCGCCCCAGTCTGGTTAGACGGCATGGTCAACTTATAACCGGAGCACAAACAGTGAAATCAGAAGCACTGAGGAGTATGAAGCCAGAGCCAGTGCAATACCAGTGTTCAAATGCAAATACAGGCCTTTAAAAAATCTCGCCCACCAACTAGTGCACTTACTTCTGCAACTCACCATTCAGCCAAGCTGGCTACACACACACTGCACTCCACACACAAAGCTTCTGTTACACCTTTTTCAGACTACACACCTGCTCAGCAGATTTGTGGCCAAGGTCCCATCAGTCGCAAGGAGGCAACCTTGCAAGCTATACCTCCAGCTCAGGATTTATGTGCCCCATCATCTCTGGCTCTACATGGATTGATCCCGGGAGTTCAGGAACTCTCAGCAGCTCATATGTTTTGGGAGAAAGTGTCACGGGTAGCCCACTGGATTGTGGAGACTCAAATGAGACATGCAATAGATTTGGGCGATATCAAGCAATTTGAGCATTGACAATGACATCGTCCCAATCACCAACAATGAACAACAATGTTACAGAGAACATTGCTGCCTAATAAATGGTGATGCAGCGATACTTGTGGCTATTCCTTGAACCGAGCAATGCACACAAAACAACTGAAATTAGTAAATAATGTCAACGAAACACTACTAGAAAGAATAAACACATTCTCGATTTTAAACCCCTATAATATTTGCAATAGACCCAAACTTTGTTCATTAACATTATCTCATATATGAGAGCTCATTAGCATACACAGGCTTCTTATCACTGAACTGTGTGAAGTGCTGCGTTCCCTTTCAGTCATTTCCAGAGATGTATTTGTCAGGAAACTGACTGATTGGAAACAATTTACCAGAGAGTTACCTGGATCTACCATCTTAAAGGGCAAAGTTGTTTTGCAAGTGCAGATGATTAGCAATCAGCTGGGTATTTAAACCAGGAGTGACCTACACTTTTCCTCGGAGCAAACCTCGTGTAACTCTCTCTCCCTATTCGACACTTAATAATCTAACGTTTGCAAAGAGAGAGGCGACACAGAGGCATACCCCTCAATTTCAGAATTGCAGGAGTTTATTCAGAGCTAGTACAAATATCCACACCTCAGGGATGCTCATTCAGAAGGAAGAAGTGCTGGTTAAATCAGATTCTTAGATAGTCATTCTGATTAGCAGCACAACGTTGTCAAACTATGGTCGGAATGTTTCCATTCTCAGAACCTCACTTCCAAAGTACTGGGTTCCAGTCAGATTCATTATGTTATATAATGGTACTTCTTCCACAAAACTAAATAATGAAAGTTTGATTTTTAGGGAAGATCAAGTACTTGATTCCACCAAGAGCCATAGATACACTGACCAAACTGGTGTTGGTGAACGCCATCTATTTTAAAGGCAGTTGGGAGAAGAAATTCCCAAATGAAGCCACTACAGATGGGAATTTCAGAGTAAACAAGGTTAGATTTCAGAATGATTTTAAATGTCATTTAAATACAATGAAAGGACAAACCATTTGAGTTTTCATTTATGCTTTGACAGAACCAAACTAAGCCAGTGAAGATGATGAAACAGACTTCGCAGTTTTCATTGGCTGACATCCCAGAGGTGAACAGTCAGGTTCTGGAGCTGCCATACGTTGGGAAGAATCTCAGTATGTTCATTATCCTTCCCAACGAGATTGAAGACAGCACTACTGGCCTTGAGAAGGTGAGACCTCAGAGACGATTCAAATTTACCACCCCAATCAAAAGTGATCCAAATCAGATTTTTGCTCAGAACGGGTCTGAACAAAGTTAGTGGAAACTGGAGAAAAAGCATGCATCCAGATATTTTGAGATCGCATTTAGGCCTCATTCATATGTGGAAATAAATCAGATCTGCATCAAAGTGATAACAGGCAAATCTGATTTTTGGATGCAGCGTGAAAGCAACATCATTTAACTAACTTAATCAATTTATTACGAGGTTCACAGTGGTTTAATAACATCATGTGTGGAATAGCAACCTTTAGCCTTTTTCTCTTTCTATACATCAAAAGCATAGTTATTTAACATAAGCAAATTTTACTTGCAGCACAGAGCTATCTTAGACGTATTTTCCAATTCTCATTACTATACCATTCTGGCAACCTTAAACATGTTGCTAGGGCATGTGTAAACACATGAATCAAAGGCGGGTCGCTTTTGAAAGAGTGTGTAAACAGAAAGTGGAAAATATTGGATATTGCCATCAAATATCAAATCACAATCGAGCATGACGGCTGCAAGGCCATAGATTCTGTGATGCATTCTGACGATGTCTACTTAAAAAAATCTATGTGATTGAAGAGTAGTTTGGACTGCCTATGCTTTCCATGGTTTGAAATATAATTCATACAATTGTAACATGCCTCCCTTGTTCTTTAGCTTGAAAAGGCCCTGACCAACCAGAAGCTGATGGAGTGGACAAGCCCCAACATGTTGCAACTACGCCCAGTTCAAGTCTTCCTGCCCAAATTCAGGATGGGACACACCTATGACATGAAGAGTATTCTGGTTAGCCTTGGAATGGATGATGTTTTTGATGGAGGAAGGGTAAATCTTTCAGGAGTGTCCCCCAATAATGACCTGGTGTTATCAAAGGTGATTCACAAAGCCTTCATTGAAGTGAACGAAGAAGGAACCAAAGCAGCTGCAGCCACTGGAGCGATTGAGGAGATTCGTTCATTTCCACAACGCTTTATTGCTGACCATCCATTCATTTTCTTTATCCGTCACAACCCCAGCCACACCATGCTCTTCTTTGGACGCTTCTGCACTCCTTGAAACTTATCAAAAGTGTTTACCCTGGTAAATAGTGAAATTGATGTGGTACATTTACACCATAAAATTAATTTTCAGCAACATTAATTATATTTATGTAAGTATTAACAAAAATATATGTAAATGATCTTACACTGACAAATGTTTGATAGAAAAGATTAGTGCATTCATGCAGTGTCTCAACTTTGATTTGAGGAAAAACAGAATAAAGCTCTGCAGAGTGTTCAGGAGGGTTCTTTTAATGTTAAAACTACTTCCAACGGTGTATTTCTTGTGATGCAAATAAAACAACTCTTTAAACAAACGGAAGCAGTTGCTCTCACTGGACTTCTAAAAAAAAGAAAATCATACAAATACAAATCTGTCGAATCACTCTTGACTAAAGTGTTGTCAATCATTTCCCTGCACCTCAGCCACTACATTTAAATGTTTATTGAGTACATATTTCGAACCCATCCGTTCCATATCTGACCATCACCTGACCATTACCACAACTGTCATATACAGGTATATATAGGCTTACAAAAATGTATTTCACTATTTAATCGAGTTTAAATTTTATCGTTGTTTAAAACACTGCATCCTACCTTTCAACCAGTCCATATCCCCTACGTTGTTTCAAAGGTAGGTGAAGCGCATTTTGCCTCCCCTCAGAGTGCAAAAGAGAAGAGCCACATGAACCCGCTCTTGACATACATTTGTATCACTAAACAGACTCTTAATTTTAAAAATTAAAGATTTAAAATGTAAAAATGTTTTAATCAAAAACTTTATAAATAACGATCTGGTGTGATCTTGATATCCAAGTTTGTGAACATTTCTTATAGCCCTTTTCTGAAGTATAAACAAGATTTGAAGCAAACTTTTATATATATTTCCCCAGCTGGTAACACAATAATCCAAAAATGGTCAAATCAGAGAACAATAAAGAATGTGCAATGTTTTGCAGTCAGGAATATGTCTTGCTCTTGTCCCCTCCAAAGCCGGGAAGTTCTCGTCAGCCCTGATGACGAAGGCCTACTCGGCTGCAAGTCAAGCTGCGGCTGCACTGCATGCCATGGCGACCTTCCAGGTCTACCAGGCCAAGGTCCTTCGTGACATGCACCAGAGTGGTGGCGACCCCGTTTTTACAAGACTTGCGCTCGGCTACGGACCTCGGCCTTCGGGCCATGAAGTCTGTAGCCCAGAGCATTGGTCGCATGATGTCCACCCTAGTGGTCCAGGAACACCATCTGTTGTTGGAACACCTGATGGCCTCTTTGGCGTCGCCGAGGATGACTTTGCGTCGAAGGTCTCCACGATCAGGCAGAGGGTCTAGGCGAGCTGATGGTTCCGCGCTGTAACAAGCGCGGTTCTGAGACGCTCGTGTGGTACCCTCTCCGCCTGCCCGACGCCAGAGAGACTGCCTGCCGCCACGGTCTAAGACTCCGGCCAGGCGCCCGAGAAAGACCCCTGCACGGCGGCGCACACAGTCATCCTCAGAGGGTTCTCGGAAGCAGATGAGGGCTTCTTCTCGTAAGAAGTGCCCCTGAGCATGGCGACTTGGGAAGATGTAAGATCTTTCAGGGTATCAACATCGACCCGACTCCCTCTGGAGTGGGGGGGGGGCATGAGGGCGTCTCAGAGCGCGCCCGTGCCCTGCTGTCCGCGCTAGACGTTGTGTCTCTTTTCAAAGCTTTTCAGAAGCCCCTGGGGCATATGCGACCGCTTTAGCAATGGCTTCAATCACGGGTTCCGTGTTGGGCATGGCGCAGAGGGCAGCTCCGGGTGTCCATGACACCCTGCTGCCACTCATCCCTCAAGGCCTGGAGGTGTGTGCCATTCCTGCGAGCAGGAGTCCACGTGGGCGGGACTTCTCACCGCGTGGTAGTCACCGTAGACGCCTCCCTGACAGGCTGGGGCACCGTGTGCGGTTCCCTTCGAGAGTCCGGTTCCTGGACCCGACACCAATCTCGATAGCTTATAAACCGTCTTGAGCTAGTTGCAGTGATCCCAGCTGTGCAGCACTTCAGGTCGCTCCTGCTTCAGCGTCACGTACTTGTCAGGACGGACAGCACGATGGTGATTGCGTAAATCAACTCACCAGGGGGACGCTCCCACCACCTGCACTACTTCGACCAACGCCTGCTCCGGTGGAGTCAGAGCAGACTGTTGTCGCTCGAAGCCATTCGGGCTCGAAGATTTGGGACAGGTTCGGGGAGGCACACATAGAAATGTTTGCCTCCCAGGAGAACGCCCACTGCCAGCTTTTTTATTCCCTATCCCTGGCTCCTCTCGGGATAGACGCGCTGGCACATCGCTGGCCCAGCAAGAAACGCTTGTACGCATTTCCCCCAGTGAGCCTACTACCGCACGTACTGTGCAAGGCCCGGGAGAACGCGCCCGACTTGCTTCTGGTTGCGCCGATGTGCCCCAACATAGCATGGTTCGGAGAACCAACCTCGCTCGTGACAGTCCCTCCCTGGCCGATCCCCCTGAGACCGGATCTCCTCACTCGGGGCATGTGGCCCAGTCTGTGTATTCTATACAAACCCCTTTTCAGGTTGTTTTGTATTACCCCAATACCATTCTTTTACAAAAAAAGCCATCGTTCTCCCCCCCTTTCTAAATGCAATATTAATCGTAATAAACATTTTTGAATCAGCTCATATTTTTTGCCCCTGCAAAATGCACTATTTAATTCCATTCCTCCCACAATTATGCTTGTGCCACGCTCCCTGCTGACCAACCCTCACCTGAAAGTCAGAATTTGGCACAGACATAAACACTGAGCGGCGCTTTAAAATGGTGTTAATGCCTTTTGCATTATAATCAATAGAATCAATGGAAATTCTCTGCATTTCCAACAGTCTTGCATTTCATTATATGCCAAATGATAAAAAATAATTTGGCTTACCATGATTATTTCTGATGAAACAATTTAAAGTATTCCATATAACGCTCATGTTAGTTATTCTTAATAATTGGCTTAAAAATTGTCACCAGCAATTCAAGTGGTGAAAAGTTTTTTTTTTGTTTCTGGAAAGTTTGTTTATTTTCGCTCTATTCTTGCTCTATTCTCATTTTAACGCATGAAAGACAGCCTAAGTATCAAAGTCCCTAAGTATGTCAATGGACAAATAACTATCAAAAGTCATTAACACCATTGTGTAATTTAAATTTTTTTTTTGCTTTGAAGATTTGCTAGATTTTTTTAGTTTATATTGGGGGCAGAATTAAAAAAAAAATTCTGCAGCCGTCCTCAAGGGGGCGATTGTGTTGCTTTTATTTCACCCAGCCAGCTATTTGAAACAGATATGGTTCACACAACAGCATGATGGCTGTGTGCCATTTTAGAAAACTTTAGAACTAGCTTGTATCTAATAGGTAAAGGTAAGATTTGACAATTCAATGATGGTAATTCTTACAGATCACATCCCTTTACATTTAACCTGTTGTAAACACTTTTACTGTACAAAATCACTTAGAAAATTTAATGGATGTGACATCTATTGCTATGACAACCAAATTGATAAAATCAATAATTTTCGAAAATGACATTCTTTGTAAATGTATGCCATTATCGTTTATTGTTTGTTTAGTTTAGGCTGCACATCACCCGAGGCACGCAACCACAAGATGCATAAATAGACAGCTGCTTGTGCAATGGAGGATACAGAAACGTCTGCAGGAAAAGCGTGCGCTGCAAGTCTTCCAGGGGGTAGAGGCATTTTACATTAAAGCCTCTAAGAAGACGTTAACCTGCTCACAATGCAAGACCGAGCTTCAATGGCTTTGAAGTACCACAGTCATACACAAACATTTAAAAAGAAAACATCTACATCATGCTCTAGCAACTTGCTACCATTACATTGCGCATTCACCTCATAAGTAGTAGTGATTCATTAAAATGGTGCTAATTTAGATTATCTTAAATAAAAAGGTGTGAATAACAGTAGAATATTAGATCTGGTAATTGTTGTAGTTTTCAGCTAAAACAAATAACAGGACATTTGTGAACCAATACATATTGCTTCTTTCATTTTAATTAAGACTATTCACTTTTTTCATTTCTACAGTTTATTAAGTCTACGACAAAGTTAACTAGCAAATCTGTTTTCAAATGTAATTTAAAGCAGTTTTTACATTATTTAAGATATATCTGTTCTATATCTGTTCTCTTTGTGCTTTGTGTATCTGTCACAATTGGGTAAAACTGACCATTTCGAATGTGTTATTTGTTAATCTGTAAAGTGTTTGGGGTGCTATGTTTGTGTTTATGTTCAGTTTAGATACAATCTGCTCAAACACTTTTGTCCATACAATGAAATAAATACACTCACACAGTCATTTTGCACAACATTTAACTGAAAATACATTTCATTCACTTACCGTTTTTCACTTTCAGAACCAAACTTGTTCAGTTCAAAACCCGGTCATTTTATACTATATCTATACTATGCCATGCTGTTCCACCATCTTGGGTGATAATATCATCAGCTGAGTTTGAGACCCCTGGTTTAACAGATGACATGCTTACGTGACTTGTGCAGCTGCCAGAGCGGTTGTCTGCGTCCGGTTTGAAAATCAACTCGTTCAGCTTCCAAACAAGCAATCTCATGCTATGTCTTACAACTTATTATATCCAGACTTACTCATATGGTCACTTCATGTTACTGCATATGGGTGTTTAGATGTCAGAAATGTGTAGCTTTTGTTTGAATGTTGACTAATGACTGGAGTCACTAATAACGTAAATGACATCATCATGTTATAGCAAGTGAATCTGGTAATCCGCTTTTTTGAACCGGTTCTTTGGAACAAACTTTTCCATGTTTTGCGGAAAAGATCTGAATATGAGCCGCTCAGAATCTAGCAACCACCAAAATCCAGGGATCACTTACTTTACCAGGAGAGGAAAAACAGAAGGATTCAAGCACTCCAGACAGGAGAGACTTCAGACTGCAAACGAGAGGATGAGTCAGGTAGGCAGTGATATCTGAATCTTTGTTCGGTTAAGGTCAGACTACGATTGGGAGGGTTTTATGGAAGTCCTCAATGAGGCTCTTGTCCAGCATATTTTGTGCAGGAACTATAGCATGACACGGGAGTGGATGTTCACTTCTGTCCCATCCCACTCCCAGAGAAAAAAATCCCATCCCATCCCAATCCTGGACCAGAGTAAAAAATACATCCTGTCCTGTCCCACTCCTGTAGAACTGACTCCTAGTCCCATCCCACTCCCACTCAAAATTACTCCCACTCCCTTCCAACTCCTGCCAGTTTACAAATACCTGTAGTCTTTTGAAATGGATTCCAGTTTAGGAAAAACAGGACATTGGTCACATTAACCATTTTAGTTAGAACCCCAAGAAATTTTGTTTGTATCATTTTTTTCCCATTTTTCTTTCCAGAGGAAATAAAACTTTCAAAATCTGGCAAATATTGTTGCAAATATTGTTATTGTTATTAATATGTTATAAATGTTCAGAACACTGTGTAATAACAAAAAAAATTTGAATTTTCATCAAGTTTCTCTTTATAAACAACTATAAATGTACAGCAACAAGATTTTTGTGATTACAGAAATTTACCTCAACCTATTGTGCATCAACTCAAAAAGTTTTGTTTGAATATGGCTTTCAGTGTTGATTTTACAGATTATTTTATTTTCAAAGGTCCAGGTTTGTTTTGTTCAGCTGTGGGATACTGTAGAGGAGTTCCTGTCCAGCTGAAGACAGACCCCAACCATTCCCTTCATCAGAAAAAAATCTCTATAAATATAAACATATTACATCAGATTAGATTTGTCCAAAATAAACCCTTGTGTTTCTATACAAAAAATTGCAAAAGATAAAAATAAATTAATGAAGCAATGTGCAGTTTTGAGCATGAGCAGTTTTGAAAGCAATATTATATAAGGTCAATTTCTATAATATAAAAAATGACACAATATATTGAAAAGCATTATTGTTGGGAATAAACCCTGTGTATAAAAACTTTTATTACATTTGACTGGGATTGAAAATTCACAAAACTGACAGGGCTCTCAATGATGGTATAAACATCTTCTTTCACTATTTACAAGTGTTTTGGCACTGAAACATAACACTTTAGTGTGCCAAAAACGACGGAAGAATGCAAGGAAATAAGGAAAAAAGGACGGAAGAATAATCACGGACAGAACACGGTAAAAAAAACAGTTCAATCTAACACTAATAAATAATAATATTATTATATACAGTATAAATATTATATTTACAGGGAAATCTCCGCCAGTGCGCTCCTGGTGAAAGGTCTGTTTCTCTCTGTTTGTCGCCGGTGACAGCTTCAGTGGTAAAGGGTTCCCTTCTGTTGCCGACCCAGAAAAAACGGGCTCTTTGGACTTTCGTGTTTTGACGCGTTGAAAGATTTACAAAAAATCTACGCATCTCGTTTGGATTGCTTGAAACAGAAAATTATAACCTATTAATGGTGTTCCCGCTCCCGTTCATTTTTATTCCCGTACCATCCCAATCACGAGATTAACAACAAAAGTTTATCCCATCCCACAGGAATCTCACAGGAATCACGAGACCCGTGGGAAATCCCAACAAATGTCATCCTCTAACGGGAACCTAAGACCGTTCTTTGAGACTGTATCCCACCCAATAGACAGGAAACTTGTATTGCCCACCCCTCTGACGATTCTCCAGGAGGTATACAGATTCTCCATGATTGGGAAAGGTTCCGAAGACGGGGTCTACAAGCTGGCCGGGGGAATGAATGGCTCAAGGTGGACAACGGACAGGTCCCGACTGCTGAATCACTCACATCCGTTATTTCCCCTACCATTTCTCATAAAAGGTAAGTTTTCCACTATTAATCTCTTTTTTTGTCATTTATTTACAAGACTAGATAATTCAGGGTTCGGTTTAGTTGCGAGTGCTGGGTTACATGAACCTATACAGTGTTGGTTCAGTTGACCGTTACATGATCCAGCACTTCCGCCTCCTACGAGCCCCTCTCTGATCAAACCCCCTCTCTGTCTGGTGATGTGCACCGGCAGTGTCGGATCATGTCGCCTGGCAGTCCGGACAGCTGATTCCCATCACATGATCTGCCACTGCCCCCTCCTGCCAGTTTAAGATTGAGCATATTTGCACTACACTGTACGGTTCTGCTGTTGATGTGGCTTTAAGCGACACCTGGGTCCTAATTTTGTACCATTACATGGAAGTGTGCTGGAGAGTCCTTTATCCCCTCTCGATATTCAACAAATGACAATGGGTCAGACCTGCCCCAGAACAGTCTCTCATGTCTTAATGCTTAGTATCTCAGTACATAAGCTTCATCAATCCAAAAAATGGCACGCTATGGCTGAGGAAATGTTACCTGTCAGATTTTTTACCTTTTCACCTGAACTCATTTAATATAATTGAATACCACCTAGTCACCCAGATACTGGTTTTCTTGAAGAACATCTTCGATATATTAGAAAGCACATTGGAAAAATCATTGGCTGGCAATTCAAATGCTGATCATTGCTTTAAGGTAATTAGAGAAGTCCTGTGACGAATGGTGGGCCGGCGGATGTTTTCCTCACTTTTTTGGAGACTAGACAGACAGGGAATATGGTCTATCCTCCAGAGGCTTGTGATGTCTGTCACAGATCATTTCACTTATGGTTGCCTACCTGAATTTTGTCCTGGCTAGCTGTGGGTTCAGTGCAGCTATACCTCTCTCAGTCAGACAGGGTGCACAAAGAGTTTGTGTTGTGGTGAAACAGCTCTGCCACGGCGGAATACAGAGAGTGAATGAAGTGGCCTGAAATCCAAAATTAAACAGGAGGCAACAATGATGTCCGTTAGCACTGTTTTTGTTTCACTCGTGTGAACTCCATCATAGAGTGCTCCTTCCAAAAGAGTGATGAAGGATGCAACAAATGTGTAGGAACACCAGAGAGCCACATGAGACAAAATCACAAATTAAAAGAGAAAGTAAAGGTTTCACTTGAACACAATCAATATGTATTTAATTAATAAAATTCAATGTAATTCAGCAAAAGTATGTTCATTTGGGCCCTATACTAGGAATTACCTACACTGGAGAATCCACAGCATTTCAGTGTCAACAAAGGTAGGGCTGGTGGGACAGTTGGCAGTGGAATATTTCCTTTTTATTTTTTTATTCAAAACTTGACAGTCGTTCCAAGAAGCAACCTGCTGCTTTCTCTCGTGGTGTATAACAGGAAGTGATGAATCCTGCAGCCTGTCTACTGACCGGGAGAGGGTGACTCCAGGAGTAAGCGGGTTTTTCTTGACGGCATGTTAAAATGCCTTTTCAGCTAAAAAAACAGCCTTCCACACCTTTTCCCATGTTTCTCAGTGGATGTTTCCCTTTATGAAAACTGGGGGTGAATTTGTTCATATTTGATTACATTATATTAAGCCTTACATTTTGCTAAATGAAGTGTGTTTAGATTAGAGTTTCTTAACCTTTTTGACACTGGGGCCCACTCAAATAACTTGTTACTGTAAATTGATCCTCATCTTGTTTGATTTGTGTTTAATAATTAAATCAAGTCATTTTATGGTTTATTAAAGTAAAATCTTGTGGGGAAAATGCTACAATATGATAATCTCAGATACTTTTATTTTCACACTGAACGGTTAAACCAAAGTTGTCGTGCTTAGCACAAATTAGAATTCCAAAAATATGTTTAAGGCATTGTGATAAATAAAATTGTGAGGTAATAAAGCAAGCACGCTTAAAATTTAACTTGACAAATTAGTAGTGTTAACTTTTGTACCATATGTCTTTCTCCAAATCTGTGACAAATTAACAACAGTCTGTTTTTTAACATGCTACAAATCACTTTTCATGTTCACCTCTTAATGAGAGACTTGGGCCTGTCTCTTAGACATGATCATATCCTGTCTGGGTGGAATGGGGGAAAGGCTCACTCTTAGGGTAGCCTCCAGAGATGCTCTGAGTCTGCTGCGAGCTTTGGTCTTAAAAAGACTCCAAGATAAGTTGGAATTCAAGAAACAACGGCTGTCCAATGGCTCTTTTATTAAACTCCGTATTGGAGCGAGTACAGCAAGAACGTAACGGCGAAGCCGGCTCAACTCAACTGAACCAAAACTACAATATCCCCATAACATAAGTTTTGACTGAAATAAACTGTTTTAAAGTTAACGTTATTAACAGAGAGAACATTGGTACATCTTACCATCAATTGGATCTCTCAGCGTTTGCCCGGGAAACTGCAGCAGCGCGAGACGTGGTGCGTCAGCAATTATTGACGCTTGCAAGGAGGTTGAAGGTCACATGTCCCGGAGTAGAAAAAAAAACCCAATCTTCCAAATTAATTTTATTGTTAATATCATTTATTATTTGTTTTTAATGTCCTCTGATGGATTTGAGTGTGGTTTAAAAGGTAAAAAAAAAAAAACTAAAATGAAATGAGGCAAAGAGCCACATGTTTATTTGGCTGAGGCTCTATCTGTGCATAACACAACACCTGACTGACGCCTCACTGCTACCAAGTGCCCACAGGTTCAGAACAGATTTTTTTTTGTGGCCCACTAGTTGACTGATGTCACTGATACTTGTCATCAGGGGCAATCCTAGTCTATTTCATGCCCTGTGTAACCACCCTTAAGTAGACTATTGTCGATTCCACTAGTTCTAGTTTGGTGTGTAGTTAGTGTGGCGTGATTGCAGGGCTTTTTCAGTAAGGAATGCTCAGGAAGGAATCTCAGAAGATATTTCCTGAAGCACTGCTCAGAAAAAGATTTATAGGAATGTGTTAAGTAAACAAGCCGGACGTGAGTTGTTTTTTTTTTACCTCATCGAATGGTGGATTTTCATTGGTCCTCTGCAGAGAATAGGCTCTGGGAGTAATATGCCATATTTGAAGGCATCCTATTGATTAATTTCAAGTAAAGAAACAAATACACACCTGTCACATTTTTATGTCAGATTAATAATACACTTATACTCACATGATTAAAACATAGTACATCACAATGTTAGACAAAATGAAATTGTGGGGAGATAATGATCCAGATAACAGCTTCCAACATCATAAAACAAAATACAATTACGGTAAAATTCATTCATAATAGCTTATTCTTTGCTTGTTTCTCCTTTTCTAATTTTGTCTAAACGGAGCATCTATTGTTTCATCTTGTTGCACCCACCCAAGAATCAGATGTCACACCACCAGCTACACACGGTAGACTTGGTTTGATAATACTATCATCAATGGTGCTGTTACGCAGTTCCATAATAAAGAACTGCAGTGTTTCAACGGTTCTCAGAGTGAATAATAAATGCTGTTTAACCTGCTCTCCTGAAAACCCAGTTACCTAGAAAGTAAAGACATTACCTACTCGCACAACAGTTTCCGTGTTCTATGCATTACACTTGTTATTTCCGGTAAACCATTGCAGACATACTCGCTCCGACTACATTCTCCATAGCTGTCTCTTCCTCATTTCCAACCCTCCCAGAGCTCTCCTCATTCAACACAAATGATGCCACCGGCAAACTCTGCCGACTTACCACCAGAACACCCAAGGAGTCCTCTCCCAATCCCTGGTTATCAAGTATCAAGCCCACGGTCTGCCGAGAGGAAATGCTGGGAATCAAAGAATGAATCAGAGCTAACTCCTTACCAGACTTTACTTGCGTCATGTTATTGACTTAATAGATTAATCTGAGCTTGCTCCAGTAAAAGTGCTCCCTTCAGAATTGTAAAAGTACAAAAGTATTTGCCTTAAAATGTTCTTAAGTATCCAAAGTACTGATTTATTATGGCTGTAACGTACCATTTTCATTTTTCTCTAAACAATATTACAGAAATTTCATTTATTTGAGTAAAATAACAATAAATATTGTGTGCTGCTCCTTCCATAACACATCTAATAACATTATATACACAAACGCAAAAATCACACTGCAAATAAGATAAAACTATACTATGGCAAGTCAACTGAAGTCTGGACTTTTTTGGGTGCAAAAAAAAAAGACCTGTTTCCTGCTACTGCTTTCCCAGACTTGCCAAAATCTGTATTCATGCTCAATCACATTTAAAACTATTTATTCAATTATTTTAGGTTTTCTCTATTTGCAAACAGACTTAAATCCTAATTTTGTCAATCACGGTCAATACTTTGAGAGTTTATTGGATAAAATGATCCCTTGCACAGCCAAACTCATAGTTTAGTTTTTTTCCACATAAATTGTTTTTGTAATGTAATAAATAAATTTAAAGAATTTAATGAATTTCAAAAAGTTATTTCTTCTTGCTTAAATATTTTTATAGAACTCGCATCAGATTACAAAACCTAAATTACAGGTTCAATAGTTTCTGAATTATTTTTAACAATACTTGTCGAAACATCTCTAGATAAATTATTGCCTCTTTGTTAGATATATTGTTTTCCTAACACATTGTTAACTTTTTATGCATCACATAAATTAAAAATTTACAGCCATCTTACTTTTTTTTTACTTATTCTTAAATTGAATCTAGGAAATGGAAAAAAAAAGATTTTTATACATCTATACAAATATATTCAGCAATGTAACATTTTGGCTTTTTCAATTTATGGAATTATCCTCATGTTATTTTTAAACGTATTTTATTGTATATATATTTTTTAATTTTATGTTATCTTAATGTACTTTAACTCTTTGTGCTGTTTGTATTTTTTTATATGGGTTAATATCTTTGGCTGAAACTAAATGACAGGCGTCCAATCACAGTAACCTAATTATTGGTGGGTGTCGATTATGTTTTAAGAAGCAGACAAAGGAGTTTATAAAACCCCCGGAGGGAAATGTGACGCATCAAATCACCGACCAGCGCAGAATATTCATGCGAGGCTTGTTAGTGGGCGGAGATCGAGGCTCTGACAGTGTGCGCAACGCCAAACTAAAAGGAGTTACTAAGCCGATGAATCTCGACTGTGACCAATATGTTTAACTTCAAATCACTGCACATATCTGGTGCACGCTAGCGAATGAAAAATGTTGGGACAATCTTTACTCCTGAAGCCGAGAGTACGGGGCTTGTTTACAGCCGGGACTCCTTCGAGCAGAGGCTCCGGACAGAAATCAATAAATACACCCAAAGCACAACCACCGCACGCACCTGTTGCGCGCCAGTGGCCGGTAACCGATCCTGGCGCGTGAAGCCGGCACCCGTGGGAGTACTCCGAGTACACCGAGGCATTGAAAATAGAAGTCCCTTTATACGAACAAAGCACCAGTGGCTAAAAAGGTTCAATTGAATGATTAACGAAGAGGTGAAATTCATCATACCACATTCACACACTATTTTATAAAAGAGACCCCGTACAGTAATCCGATCATTTCATCCAGCGCACCCGGTCCTGTTGTGATTCCAATCATACTTTTCAAAATGCATGACATTAGAACACACATGTACTCAGAGAAACAACAATGCGCTTGAATAAAAATGCCTTTAAAATGTTAGGCGTACTTAAAGCAACTCAAATTAAACGCTAGCATTACTGCAAATCTTAATTATAATAAACGTTTAACAAAATTGAATCACAGAAATCTATGGAACTTTAGTGTTGCGACAAGCTTTCCTCTTAAGAGCAAGAAAACTGACTCATGTTGCTTATTGCAAGCCGTCTAACATTTAAAAATCTGACCTGACTGCATTTAAAGATAGCCATAAATGTATTCCGACTAGTAATACATATATTTTGACTGGGTGTAAAGACATTCAATTCTAATTGCACTAGTAAGAAAGTGAATTTGAGATATCTCCAATTATATGTTGACTAGTCAAAACTCATTTGAAGATATCCGCAATATAATAAAGAGATATCTCTAAATTATTTATGACTAGCCAAAATACAATTGTAGATATCTGCAATTTGATTAATGGCTAGTCATAAATGATTTAAAAATATCTGCAAATATATTTCTGACTAGTCGTAAATCATTTAGAGAAATCTCTAATTTCACCGCAAATATCTTTGAGACACATGTGTCAAACTCAAGACCCGTGGGCCAGATGTGGCCTGACATGTAATCTAATGTGGCCCGCGAGAGCTTAAAAGTTTTGAGTGTCTAAAAAAAAACGAAAACGGAAAAAAAACTATTTCCCACAATACCTTTAGCCGCAACGGTGTTTCCGCATCCATACTCACGAGTGAAACAGCAAAAGCTGCAAACTCTCACACATTGAACATAAGACTCACACATTTGAGTGATCTCTCGCACCACACCTCAGATTTCTCACACTAAAATAAATTTCAAGATGTGAAATGGGCGGAGCTAATAGTTTATCTGTGATCTGTTTCTTGAGCCTGATGATAAAAGATGATGATTGATATGCATCGTCTTCAGTCTGTGAGGGTTTACAAAAATTACAAAAATGCTATTTTCTTTATTCACTTGATCCTTCATTAATGGAGTTATGTGGGTTTTCAAAAGCTGACAAAAATCAAAAGGATTTATATTAGAACAACAAGCATATTGTTTCTATGCAACTGATAATGACTTATTTAACATTAAGGAGTAGTTATATTTATTTTGCATTACATTCGATTACATTGTTTTACATTTAAGTTACATCTGGCCCTTTGAGGACAGCCATTATGCTAATGAGGCCTTCGGTGAAAACGAGTTTGACACCCCTGCTTTAAGAGTTACGACTAGTGCAAATATAATTGTAGATATCTCTAATTTGATTTGTGCCTAGTAAAAATAAATTTAGAGATATCGCTACATACATTTGCGACTAGTCAAAAATCAATTGAAGATATCTGCAAATATTTTTCAATGGAAGTCAATGGAGATTTCTGACTAGTCGTAAATGATTTAGAGATATCTCTTTATTAAATTGCAGATATCTTCAAATGAGTTTTGACTAGTCAACATATAATTGGAGATATCTCAAATTCACTTTCTTACTAGGGCAATTAGAATTGAAGATATCTCTAAATGTCTTAACACCCAGTCAAAATATATTACTATTCGGAACACATTTATTCCTATCTTTAAATGCATTTGCGGAGTCAGGTCAGATGTTTAAATGTTAAAACAGCTTGCCATATGTAGCTAGCCTTTCAATTGTTGACTAATTCCGCCCAAATTCCCGAGCAAACACCGAGTTTTGGTTCCTGTGGATAGTTTCACAACAGCAGTGTGTTAGAGATCAAGAGGATGGGCGTTTTAGGGCGAGGTCATATGTATTAAAGCCGACACTCAGCCTCAGTCATTCATCCTTCTCACTTTACACACGCAGTAAAGGTAAGATAACCTAGAATTTAATTCTTGTATCTGTATATTGATTGTCATTGACTCTGAGCTTAGAGAAATTGAAGTTACTTTTAGTTTTCGATTGATCATACGCAAATATTCATGGAAATGGGTATCGTTCGTTTTCAAAGTTGTTGCCAAATGTACTGCTTATGATTATCCTTTAGCTCAACGATCGTTTAAACTAGCAAATAATGTTCTTAAATTAAACATGATGTCAAAGACTGTAGATTTTAAATGATTTGATTGGCTGCCTCTAATCATGTGACTTTTACTTTGCTATGACGTCTGTAAAATGCTACGCCTCCGATTTAAACCGAAAGCAACCGGAAAATTGTTTAGTTTTTATGCTTCTAATCTTTTTCTTGTACTTTCTTTTCAGCTGGTGAAAATGGAGAGTTTGTCCTCAGCAAATACCCACTTTAACCTGAACCTGTTCCAGAAGATCAGTGAAAAGAACGCCTCAGGAAATGTGTTTTACTCTCCTTTCAGCATCTCCTCGGCTCTGGCCATGGTGTCCCTCGGAGCCAAAGGAAACACAGAGGCTCAGATGTACAAGGTGACATTATTTCTAGTTTATTTAGAGGAACAGAATAGGAAGAGTATAAAGTGCATATGGAAGTGAAGAGCCCAACCAAGAAGTGTGTTAATACACAGAGTAAATTTAAAAGAAAAGCTTTGTAGCTGTCAAATGACAATTACTCGTAAATAGTTAAAATTACACTCTAAACATATTATTGATGTCTGTGCATATGTTACGTTGAAACAAATGTCAAAAGATTATTTTTGTTATTCTGCTTTGAAATGACAATATGTAATGTACATGTTTCCCACTGAGAGATTGCTTCAACATGAAAATATCTGCTTTTAATCATTGTGTACTCACACTTAATCAATGCCCTGGTTGTTTGCGTAAAGCAAGGTTTTGGTTCAGTATCACCTGACTGGATGTCTGTCGTAGTCTTTCCTGTGCACTTTGAGCTCTTTTAATGACATTCCAATACTTTTCTTCATTGATTTTTACTCTTTGCAGGTTTTGGGCTTCAACAATCCTCCCAAACCCGCTGTAGTGACATCAGAATCTCATCAGCAGATGCCTCAACCATCCCAAACAACATGTGGTGTGAAGGGTGAACATGCACAAGCAATGATGCAGCAGACCCAGAAGTGTGGATTACCGGCCGAACTCAAGGTGTTGTATGATGAAAGTGAATATTGGATCTTCACTGAGTATTTCATTAATCTCTGGATTGCATTCAAACATGAGAGGCTTACCAATAGGGCTGCAGCTGTTGGTAATTGTGACATTGAAATAATCAATTGATTACTCCAATACACAATGCATTTTTTAGTTAATTGTACATAAAATAACATATACTTATACATATACTTTGCATTCAACTCAAAATACAACTAGAGCACAATATTCTGACGTTACGGTAACATTACAATTATTCTGTGTCATTTAATCCTAATGGATAACGTACCTTGTCTTGAGTCACTATCGATAGGGACCTGATGAGAAAATCTGTTTTAAATTGAAGTGTACATTTAATGTATTGTTAACTCTGACAGAAAATTGGTTCTCAGCCTGGACAAAAAGCTGAAGAAAAAGTTCATTCCGGCTTCCACCACTTTATACAAGAGCTGAACAAACCGGGAGTCCCATATACCCTGAGTCTTGCCAACCGCCTCTATGGAGAGCAGAGATACCAGTTTGTGGAGGTAAGACTGAAAACAAAGTTGTCAGGTGTTGCTCCTGATAATCCTGTGATTCCAGTTCTGAACAATAACTTTCAACTCGATTTGATTTGCTCTTCTCCAGAAATTTCTCAGTGACGCTAAAAAGTACTATGAAGCGGGACTTGAGAAGGTGGATTTCATCGCTCAGTCAGAGGCTGCACGCATCAACATTAACAATTGGGTGGAGAAGAAAACAAATGGTGAAATTACAGTGTTTCTCTTTCGTCAAATGTTTGATTTAAGAATTTTTTTGAGCTGTACAGATTTTTACAGAATGATGCTGATAATATTTCTCTTGATTTACTTTTAGCCATAAAAACAGATGGCTAACAACAGATTTCAAAGAGTTTAATATTTTTTAGTTTTGTTTCAGAAAGTAAAACTACATTGAAAACTTGTCATAATTGGGGAAATGGTGCAGTACGTTGGATAACAAATATTCCTGAGTGTTGGCCTGTCACAATAAGTCAGTTAATGGTGCAGACAAATACATGCTCTGAGTGCCAACCTGGCTTAGCATGTGCATATTGCTAATTCTAAGAGATCTTGTCTTAAGCCACCAAAAAGGAACATGTTTTTCTGTCTTGCTCGTAAATGACCTTTAAATCTTGTCATAATAATGAGTCTGGCTTCATAGCTACAGCATGATATTTTAATGGCCCTGGTGGGATTCACATAAAGCAGCAGTTGCACTTGTGCTGAACCTTTTGACACGTTAATAGTGCGGATGGATCATCAGCTGACATCTTCTTAATTTTAAGGCTAATTTTTAATGCCAAGCGATATATCCACATCACCTCTGTGATCAACTTGTAAATCTTGATTGGGCACCACTGGTTTAGATGGTGTCAGCTGGCTTGCAATTTGTTACAATGGTTTTATTCTTATTGCAGTAATAATAATAATAATGAGTTCAAAGGCAGGAATCTGAGTAGATTTTAATTTTCAGAAGTGAAACCGGGCACAGAAAGTCACATGACGGCTTAGAAGATGCTGAAAGGAGTCTTTAAAGGGGTTGAAAGTGATTAGATGATGGATGTTACTGGATATTGGCTTCTTGGATTGCAGTGTCTTTGGGAAAGGTGATTGGGGACTGGCTGTGTCTCTTCAGAACAAGGGAAACTTACCGTATATCTTAGTGTGCAGCCAGGCAGAGCATTGTTGTGTGCACCCCCAGTTCCACATTGGTGTGCTGGAACCCCAAACACTTGAAGCACTGGGGTGTTTAAAAACGAGTATTTTTACATGGGGAGTTTGCCCTGAGCCCAGCACATTAGATCGAATCTCTCTTCCTTGCTGGGGTGGTGCGGTGGAACAAAGACAGGATGAGTGGAACTCATCACAGGAGCTGTGGAGATGATACGTCTCCAAAAGAAAACAGTGTTTAAGTGTGTGCTTGCCACATGGGATACCCATGCTAATTTCACACTGCACACTGAAGTGTTTCATTGGCTTCTTATCAGTAGTTTGAGAAAACGGAACGATAACGACACCATACATAGACAAGTTAAGAAGTTTACTTTTAGTTCCATTCTTATGCTTTGTTGTTTAATCTGAATATGTCAAAGTTCTTCAAACCCAAGCTCTACTTAAACTGTTTTCATTTGAACTTTAGAGAAGATCAAGGACTTGATTCCATCAGGAGCAATCGATGAGTTGACGAGACTGGTTTTGGTGAATGCTATCTACTTTAAGGGAAACTGGGAGAAGAAATTCCCAAAGGAATCCACTGGGGATGGACTGTTCAGACTCAACAATGTGAGACTCTTTTTCTTTTTTGCATGCGGGCGTGCGTGTGTGTATTTTTAATTTATGGTTTTAATTTATGTTTTGTCAGAACCAAACGAAACCAGTAAAGATGATGCAGCAAAAGGCACACTTTCCAATGTCCTTCATCCCAGAGGTGAACAGTCAGGTTCTGGAGCTGCCGTACGTTGGGAAGAATCTCAGCATGTTCATTATCCTTCCCAACGAGATTGAAGACAGCACTACTGGCCTTCAGAAGGTGAGTGTAAAAGTTCTTTCATAATAAACCTGCTGCTTGAGGAAGCCCCGTGTCTCCAGATCCTACAGACTTTTACATGTGAAGAAACTTGAATTCATTGAGGGCACTACTGTTGGAGAACAGGCAAATAGTTAAGGACTTTTATTAACTTGTAATTACAGTTTAGCGCCACCATTGGGACAAAGTTTTACTTGTTTATGCTAATAACTTTGAAAACTGTAAGTTATAGAAATTAAATTCCATTTCCATTTGGTTCCATGGCTCAAGACGAACCGGTTTGATTATATGAAAATATATATTGTTTTTCTGACCTTTTGAATTTTATTATAACATGCTTTTCCAAACTTCCCAAGGCTGGTTTCCAATTTACTTGAAATTTGGTCAAGACTGTCTATTATTCATGCAGACTGGAAGTTTATTCACAGAATATTGGGTGTTTTGGGGTGGAACCCCCTAGTAGTCCAGAGATATGAACAATTGTAAAAATAATATTTCTCCCAAGCTGTTTGTCCAACACTTTTAGAGCACCAAGCTCACTAGGCTAGGTGCACTGATCTACAGAAGTGTTTTGAGTCTCTAAATGGACATTAGAAAAGAGTTGTTTTTATAGACGATGATGGAAAATATTTATATATTTCGTTGACAATCCTTTTTCTCGTGACTATAACGAGACGCAGACGGATAAATGTGTCTCTGTTATGATGAGGCATGCTCAAGTTTTCCTCAATGGAAATGAAACTGTACGAATATGTTAATGGGTGGACTGTTACATGTTGAAAGTACAGGATGTTTCTGCTTTTCATGATTCGTGGCTGTATTCTGTCATTCAAAATATAAAGTATCCATTGCCGCATGTTATCCTTGTCTGGTCGTGCCCACCATCGAATACACCGCGCACACATTGAGCAGAGTAGGAGGAACTTGCTCAACAGGAGACAAACATACAAATTTTCTTTCTTTTTAAAGTCAAAATTATGCAAATGTTTAACATATTAATTTCAGGATTTTATCTAGTTACGTTTTCAAAAGTTCAATATATATTTCAAAATAACCTTTTTTTCTATCGGTTTAGTTTTATCTAAAATCAAAGTTTCAAAGATCAAAATCAAATTGTTAGCTAAGAAGTTATCAAAAATATTTATCAAAGTTGTCAAAATACTTGTTCAAAGTGTTCCAAAAAGTAAATGCAAAAGCAAATGAAAAACACAAGTTAAAATAACTACGACCAAAACGGTGCTGGTAACAAAAGTTCAGTAATTGTCCAAAAAGATGTTATCTAACAATTTAAACATTCCAACTCAACTTAATATAAAGTAATATCCAAATACTTAGATCAGTGTAGGGCTGCAACTAATAATTAGTTTGATAATCGATTACTTGGCCATTTATATTTTTGTTTTCTCGATTAATCTAATAAAACTACGCATTTTTTATTTGATGTTTTACTTGTAACTACATAAAACCAGGGTATTATTTATGTATAGTAGTAAATAAAAAAAAAATTAAACCTAATTAAACCTTAAATGAATAGTCTTGATTAAAATGAAGGAAAGAAAAATTTGCATTGGTTTACAAATGTTCAGTGAAAACCACAAAAATGACTAAATGTAATGTTCTACAGTTATTCGCATCGTTTAATTTAAGCTATTCTAAAGTAGCACTATTTAACTAATCACTATTACTCATGAGGTGATTGCGCAGAGTAATGCTAGCGAGTTGCAAGTGAACTACTGAAGTGAATAGTTCTAGAGCAGTGCTTCCCAATTGGGTATCGTTCCCCAGGGATACCCGAAAGGCCCGAAAGCGGTAGGTGTGCAAATGGCAGGGAAAATCAAATTTAATTTTTGATTGTTAGATTAATTAATACAAGAACAATAGATATGGTTAGCGTTAGCATTTCTTCACAATGTCAATGCTACACCACTGTGTAGGTTAAAATTCTAAGAACGTTATTGTGGAACTCACCAAAATTCTGGATAAGGTCAGGTTAAGTAAGTTGTCAGCGTGAACAGGAAGTCAGATTCTTTGCCGTGTGGAGACCAGCCGTGTAAAGAGCAGCACAGCAGCAGTGGGAAAGCAGAGTGAGAGTGGCACTGTGACCCGGACGTTAATAAAGGGAGCTGGCCCAACCATAATAAGAGTATCCCATAATTATGTTTAGCACTCCTCCCACACAGTTTGTTTGAGTCTCAACAAATATGAATAAGAATATTGTCAACATGGCAAAACGTAATTATTGTCGTCTTGGTTACGGTTGTCAATAGATGCCATAAATATTTTGATGCCATTGTGCCAAGTTGAGTCTGCAACTGTTGAAGCTCAGCAACCGTTTGCCATATTGGCACCATTCTTGGTGTAAGTCTTCAGTATCTAAGGCTGACCCCCAAATATAAGATGCTAAGAACACCACTCAACAGTAAAAAATAATACATCTTTATATTGTGGTCAATCCATTTTAATTTGATTAATTTTGTCTTTTTCTGTTCAGTAATATTTTCTCTCACATTTGGCCTTCCGGAAACTTGGCTCCATATTACCGCTTGCAGTTATATTTTTAGTGACTTTCTGGTAATTTTTTCTAAAAAAAAAATTGCTTTAAACAGAAGAAAGTTAGTATTTGATTACCCATAACCTAATCATTTCACTTTTTCAATCTCAAGCTTGAAAAGGCACTGACCTATGAGAAGCTGATGGAGTGGACCAAACCAGAAGTGATGCATTCACAGGAAGTTCAAGTCTCTTTGCCCAAATTCAAGATGGAGCAGACCTATGACATGAGAGATCTTCTGGAAAGCCTGGGAATGAAGGATGTGTTTGATGCAAGTAAGGTCAATCTTTCGGGGTTGTCCCCCAATAATGACCTGGTAGTGTCTAAGGTGATTCACAAAGCCTTTGTTGAGGTGAACGAAGAAGGAACCGAAGCAGCTGCAGCCACAGCGGTCATCGTTACAATGCGATGTCTAATTATCCCTCTACGCTTTACTGCTGACCATCCCTTCCTGTTCTTCATCCGACACAACCCCACTAAGAGCATTCTGTTTTATGGACGCTTCTGCTCTCCGTGAGATCATTCCAGGGAAGTGGGGATTTTCCACCATAATACTATGATTAGAACTACCCTGTAGCCTATTGGTGAAATCGGTTTGCCATGCCTAAATAAATGTTTGGGCTGAATGCGTCAAATTAATCAAAGTTTCTTGCTCATCACATGTGAGTTCTCATAAATCATAACCCCTTGTGTTGTATGCTGAATTCACTCTGGTACAAATGCATTCTCTGAATCACTACCACTACAATATTTCATTTTAAATGACAACATTTAAATGCCGACTTCCACTGAACTGTCAGTAAAATGCAATAAAGAAATAAAAAGAACTGAATCATACCTATTATTTGTGAAATTGTATTTTCTATAAAAAAGGATTCATAAACAAGGCTACAGCAAAGTGATGTACCAACAGTTAGAAAACATCGCGTTTTGCAATGCTCTCGAGTTTGTGTTGATTCTGTTGAGGAAAAAAATGCGCAAAGCATCTTGGGATATCTGAGGCCACAAAGAATGGTACGGATCTATTCTCTAAATTGAGGTATAAATATGACGTATTTGACAGAACCTTCGATTTTTAAAATTAGACCATCTTTGGTCTTGAAATCCGTACTTTGAAGAATGCAGAACCTGGATTGGGACACAGTTCTAGTTTTGTGTGGCCAGACAATCCATCTGCATAAAGTCTGAGGCTGACTACAAACTGAAACTCAAAAAACAATTACACAAATGACCACTAGGGGTAAGTATAATAATGCATAAATTAACTGGTCTTCATCTGTGATGTAGACCTGTCCAGGGTGTACGTCACCTTTCACCTGCAGTGCGTTGGAGAGAGCACCAGCAGATTCTTGTGACCCTGCAAAGGAAGAAGTAAGTCAAAATGAATGAATGACCTGCTAATCTTTATTTCAAGGCAGTACTCAGGGCCTTTGGTTAAAAGTCTCATGTGGAGGACTTTGCTTATTTACAGTGTAGTGACTGTATACCGAGTTATTGTGCACTTAAGTTATTTGTGTTTAATTTCCTGTTTCCTTGTTGTAAACATCACACATTTATTTCTAGGTCATTCACACGGAAGAATCTTGTCTTGTTATAGTAATTTTTAAATTTGACTATAAATGAAGAAACTTCTTCTTTTCCTTTCGGCTGTTCCCAGTTTAGGTGTCGCCACAGCGAATCATCCTTTTCCACCTAACTCTGTCCTCAGTATCCTCTACTCTTGCACCAACTACCTTCATGTCCTCTTTCAGCACATCCATATATCTCATCTTTGGCCTTCCTCTTGACTTTGTCTCCAAAGCAACCAACCTGAGCTGTCCCTCTGATGTGCTCGTTCCTAATCTTGTCCATCCTCGTCACTCCTAAACTGAACCTCAACATCCTCATCTCTGCTACTTCCATCTCTGCCTCTTGTCTCTTCTTCACTGCCACAGTCTCTAACCCATACATCATAGCTGGTCTCACTACTGTTCTGTGAACCTTTCCTTTGATTCTTGCTGACACTCTTCTGTCACACAACACCCCTGACACTTTTCTCCACCCACTCCAACCTGCCTGCACTCGTCTCTTCACCTCTTTTCCACACTCCCCGTCACACTGGACTCTTGAGCCCAAACTCCTGCACCTTCTTGACCTCAGCCCCCTGTAAACTCACTGTTCTATTTCCCTCCCTCTCGTTCAAACACATGTATTCTGTCTTACTGCGACTGACTCTTCTTTCTATAGCTGACCTCCAACTTTCCAGGTTTTCCTCCACCTGCTCTCTGCTCTCACTACAAATCACAATGTCATCTGCAAACATCATTGTCCACGGAGAATCCTGCCTGACCTCATCTGTCAACCTGTCCATCACCAGAGCAAATAAGAAGGGACTCAAAGCTGATCCTTGATGTAACCCCACCTCCACCTTGAACTCCTTTGTCTGACCTACAGCACATCTCACTGCTGTCTTACTTCTCTCATACATATCCTGAACTACTCTGACGTACTTCTCTGCCACTCCTGACCTCCTCATACAGGACCATAGCTCCTCTCTGTGCACCCTGTCAAACACTTTTTCTAAATCCACAAAGACGCAGTGCGGCTCCTTCTGACCATCTCTGTACTTCTCCATTAACAATCTCAGAGCAAAAATTGCATCAGTAGTGCTCTTCCTGGGCATGAAGCCATACTGCTGTTCACAAATATCCACTTCCCTTCTTAACCTAGCTTCCACTACTCTTTCCCAAAGTTTCATTGTGTGGCTCATCAACTTTATGCCTCTGTAGTTGTTACAACTCTGCACATCACCCTTGTTCTTAAAGATTGGCACTAGGACACTTCTCCATTCCTCAGGCATCTTCTCACTCTCTAAAATCCTGTTGAATAACCTAGAAAGGAACTCCACTGCTCTCTCCTAGACACTTCCACACCTCCACTGGTATGTCATCTGGACCAACAGCCTTTCCACTCTTCATTCTCCCCAGAGCCTTCCTCACCTCATCCTTTCTAATCTTTTCAACTTCCTGCTCTACAATATTCACATCTTCCTCCCTTCTTTCCCTTTCATTCTCCTCATTCAACAACTCCTCAAAACTCCTTCCATCTTCTCAGCACACTCTCCTCACTTGTTAGCACCTTTCCATCTCTATCTTTAATCATTCTTATCTGTTGCACATCCTTCCCATCTCTGTCTCTCTGTCTTTCTGTCTCGCTAATCTATACAATTCCTTCTCGCCTTCCCTAGTGTCTAACCTGGCATACAACTCATCATATGCTTTCTGTTTGGCCTTTGCCACCTCCCTCTTCACTCTGCGCTGCCATTCCTTGTAGTCCTGTCTACTTTCTTCAGTCCTTTCAATGTCCCACTTCTTTTTAGCTAGCCTCTTCCTCTGGATGATGTCCTGTACTTCCTCATTCCACCACCATGTTTCTTTATCTTCTTCTCTCCTTCCAGCTGACACACCTAGCACCGTTCTCCCTGTCTCCCTGATCACTTCTGCTGTAGTTTCCCAGTCATCTGGAAGCTCTTTCTGGCCACCCAAAGCCTGTCTCAGCTTCTGTCTGAATTCTTCACAATCTTCTTCCTTTTTCAACTTCCACCACTTGGTCTTCTTTTCAATCTTTCTTCCCCTCTTCTTCCTGACCACCAGAAACATCCTACACATCACCATCCGATGCTGTCTGGCTACACTCTCTCCTACCACTACTTTACAGTCTCTGATCTCTCTCAGATTGGCTCGTCTACAAAGGATGTAGTCTACCAGCGTACTCCTACCTCCACTCTTGTAGGTAACTCTATGTTCCTCCCTCTTCTGGAAATAAGAATTAACTACAGCCATTTTCATCCTCTTGGATTCAAGGAAAATTTCCAGCAAGCCATTGCTGTAAAATAACTACAAGTCTCTGACCGTGACAAAGAAAAAAAAGTTTTTTAACCTCTTAAGCCCGAGAGTCCCCGGTACCGGGGACTTGCCCCCTTGTGCGTTACATTTTCACTCATAGCTCACTAACCCTGAGAATAACCCAGACATATTAAATACTGCTGTGTTCAGCGGAAACTCCTCTAAAAACGTATCTAATTCAATTTCATATTCGTGAACCACAGCTCGAACGCCATGCAAATAAACAACATGTCCGGAGTATAATTCATGACCACGTTTTTGTTTATGTGCGATATGTATCCACAATATAAACGGAAACATCAAAACCATGGCATCAAATGAAAGCTAACAACCAGCTGAATCCAGCGACATGCAACTCATTTACATTGCATGAAGTATTTCAGAGCAGGGGGTGAAAGTTCCCTGAAAAAACGCCAGCAAAAACCAAGCAAGCATGTAAATCTTGTCTTACCTTTGCCGTTTTTTCAACAAAAAGCTATTTCCATAGCGATAAAAGTCCGTTTGTTGTTATGTCCGGTCGATAGCTTCGCGCAAACGCCATTTTTGATTATTTCTGTAGCTCTGTGGCATCATTACGTCACCAAATATGGAATGACTCCCCGTGCGTAAGAGGTGGTCTCTCCACGCTGCGCGTCGTGTGATTCGTCGGCGATCCCGTTAGTCTCAAAATGGTTGAGCTGATTGGTTTCCATAGAATCAGAGCTTTCCATCGATATATAGATCTCCCGGATTGGACAGATGGTCGGGGGGTAGGGACAAGCAGAAGCTCGACGTCGAAAGCGTTTGTGAATGAAAGGTTCCCAAAAGCGAAGCAAGATGGCGTAAATGAGCTTCTACCCCCCTTTTACAGCGTTTCTTTAGGAGTTTTTTTGCTGAAATCATGTCCCGTAAGCAAGAAAAGAAGATTATGAACGTAGCTGAAGCTTTGGACAAGATTTTTTCCATATTTCAATTATTGTGCCAAATTGTGCCAAACTGTGCTAACATGGATTACGCCTGAACTTTGTTCAATCAAAACCTTTACAGAATATTAGTCTCTTGTAGTATGAACACCAAACTTGCTACAGATGTTCTTGACATGTAGTGGTTACAATTGATTGTGTTTATTTGCTTCGTTATAAGTAAAATAAGGAGATATTGGAGGAAACATGTGGGTTTTTTTTAGGCGGAGTTCATTTTTTGGCCATTCCAACATCAATTACTCTTACCCAGTGTTCTTGACTGTCAAATTAACTCATCCACACCACTCCCCAAGAACCTATCTTCATTTTGATACCAAGATTTGCAGTTTAGGCCTTGTAAAAGCTGAGAAATGCCTTAAAAAGTAAAAGTATAGGATTTTCGGAAAATAGGCCTCAGGGCTTAAGAGGTTAAATATCATTTTAAAACCTGAAACTCCGGTAAACTATGAGCTACACTTCCATTAACCATTTTGCCGGACCAGAATATGCACAGATAAATTCTAAGGGCTTTACAGATTGGGAGAAAAGCAAGCACAGAAGGTTTATTAACTGGTTTATTAACTTTATTAACTGCTGCTGCTGCAAAGAAGTGAGAGGATCAAACCGCAGAGAGACCAACAAAAAAAACTTTTACTAAGGTGATCTAGGTTATCTTTTATCCAACAAAAGGCCCTCCACGGAAAGATGCAACTGACAGCCTGATCCATGGGCCTCCAGGACTCCAAAAACTCACTGTGGATAGAGCAGAGGTTGGTACACAGTCAGGGTGGAAGAAGAACCACGGACACGATGGTGAAAAGAAGAGTCTTTTAAAATAAGGTCTTCACTCAGGATCTACAGTGAAGCATGGAACCTTTTTAACGCTCTCATAAAGGCTGGGAAAGGATGGTAATGAAGGAATGATGAGAGAGAAGTGCAGAGGTAACGAACAATAGAGGAGAGAGAAACACAGCGAAGCCTAACAACGCCCCCGTCAATGAGTGCCCACCAGGAGAAAAAATATTCAAGAAGAGAGGGATGAAGGATTTCATGAGAAGGAACTGAAAAATGGTAGCCCCGGTGAAGATCTTCTATAAACCGCTTAACAACGTACACTGGGGATCCCGCTATCATATGCGGTTCGGAAGGGAGCACAGGACCATGAGTGAAAGAACGCACAGCGGGGTCGATGTAAGAAACATTGAAAATGCTGGATGTTAGACAGGTAGTCGGGTAGATAGACTGCCGTACAGCTTATGGCCACGAATAAAAGGTATGATTAAACCAAGAGCGAGTTTGAGAAAGGTTAACTTGAGCGGAAGGTCATGGGTGGACAGTCAGTCCTAGTCTGACGTGGAGGATTGGCGTATCCCTTTCCCTTGATTTACGTATGAAAGAATTGTCGCCATGTGCAAGAATCGTGTAGGGTTGAAAGATTAGCGCTCCCTCTCTTGGTATTTAGGGTTTGGTTGCCTAACTAACAGACGCTAAAGGAAGTGAATTAAAAACGTATTCTGTTCACACTGATTGCACACCACACAGAGGGGTTGCTTAGTAGTTGTTTTTTTTTCCAGTTTTTGAAGTTTATGGTTGTAGAGATAATAGTATTGATTTACTCGGTGAGTATTGAAGAGTTTGCTGGCAGTAGCTGTTTTACTATGAATCTTATTTAATTTAGTCCTATAGTAATGAAGCAATTATCTTTTTTTCACTTAATAGGAGCTACAACATCTAATGTACTAGAGAAAATAATATTCACACCAAGGTTTTGAATACATCTGTTAAGGAATGTAAGTTCTCTATTATAGTATGGTTTATGTTTCTCCCTAGTCTATAGCGTTGAAAAATATGTTCAGCCATAAGTCAAAAATGTTTTGATATTTTCAAATTTCAGTTAGCAGAAAATAAAACCTTTATTTTATGTAGTTTCTGAACTCAATGGTACAGCTGCATGAGTACAAGCCTCAGACTTGTGCCTAGAGTTTATTGTAGAGGCATGGATAAACATGCCAACACCCAATTGGCTGAATTTGTGCAGTGGAATTATTTTTTGCAAATCCTTTAATTGCCAATGTTTGAGAGGAGATATCGCAAAAAAAAAAACTTTGAGAAGCTTGGAACAGATTAATCTTGAAATATTTTTAGTATAGTATATAGTATATTTAAATGTGTGAGTCAAAGGACGAAAATACTCATTTTTCAGCTATGGGAACACTTGAAAAGTAAGACTTGATTAACCAGATGTGGAGAAATGAATGCTTTCCTGTCTCTGTCCCTGGGTGGACTCTGGATACAATTTAGAGCACCATAAAAAAAACCCACACTATTTATGAAGTTATAGTGCAACCTAAATAGTCGCTATGATGGTAATAGCAAATATTAACATACCATAAGGTTTTACAGAATGAGGGGCTGTCAAAATATAGTTGAGTTTCCCTTTGAATGTATTTTAAAGACGACAAGTTACACAGTCACTGACATTCTACATTAGGAAGGTAAGACTGGCCATTACAAAACTTATAAGTAATAGTTCATTCGGAATGAAAGGAATCTGTGGTCAAGCGTTTTCAATATAGCCTGTATTATTCATTATAGGCTAAACCCTGATTGAATCTGTAAAAGGAAAACCGCAGCCTAAAAATTGTTTAGTCACGAAGATGTTTAAGCCTGAATGAAAACTAAACGCGCGTTTGGCGTTTCGTCTTTCTTTTACAAATCTGAATTTAATACGCAGCTGAAATGTGACGTGGCTTCTTCACCAGCAGAGGGCGTCAATCTCTTCCGTGGTGACGTACGTGTGCGTCCCTCTCCGCGCTTGATGCACGTGACACGCAGAACAAAATGTACAGAACACAGTGTTCCTGAGAAGCGACCACGTGCGGCATAATGGCCCTTTGTCTTCACGTATATGTGCTGTCAGTGTTTCAGGCCACCATTTCTGCTCTTGTAGCTCCAGCACTGAGCTGGGATGACGGGACACATCCGACTCGTAGTTTCTCTCTTTGGCCTCTTAAAGAGGCTTTATGTTTCATGAATTGAGTCGTCTTTAACGCTGTAATATGCGATAATGTATTATAAACTCATGATGTACAGTCTTACATAAATAAACTAGAGTCAGCAAACATAACCTAACTACTCCAAGTTTGGGCTTTGGGAGCAGCAGTCATTTTTATGTGGGTCAAAGTTTAGGTGGGTGAAAGGGGAAGGGTTATTAATTATTAAAGCAACCCATGTTAATGTGCAGACAACCCATATGATACACGATACGGTCCTTGAATTGTTTATATTGTTGACATTAATGAAAATCAATTGTGCTCTAAATTTGATTGTTTTTGCTAGAACATAGATTATATCCACAAACTTTAATATTACTTTGTATCTTGAAAAAAAAAAAACTGTTTGCTTCAGTGAAAAAAAAAAAACAAAAAAACAAGATCAGACCTAGGAGCAAAAGTGTAGCCCAGAAACAACAATTTTATTGATTTTCCACAGATAAATGCAAGTCTAACCACATTTCTCAGACAAAATCTTGAAGCCCACCCATAGGTTCCTTAATTAGAGTCACCCAGAATGATCCTAATTAACCCCCATTACTTGAAACGTGCTGTATAAACCTACAGCACTTACTCAAGCTGCAGTAGATGGAGAAGGTACTACTGCCTCAAGTGAATGCTTTGATAAGGTTGTTATCGTTGTTTCAATAGCGTGATATAACATCCTCATTGGATGTGTGTAATTGAAAACCTGTCTGTGTGTATGATCAAAATCGATTAATGTGGAAAGGGCCAAATAACCGGTTTCTCACTCCAATCAGTGAACTCAAAACACTCACAACAATCCAGCTTTGAACCAATCAAATCAGGTAATTTTTGGATAAAACAATCTCTTAGTCTCCCCAAAATAATCTTGGCCACCCCATTTTAAAATACCTCGGGGTGTAGGCTCTTGGGTTTGTGCTTTTCAAGTAGCTGTGAGATTGTGCCAAGGAAAGTGGATGCGTTGTACCACTCTGTTGCCATTTCCGAAAGTAATTTCAATGTTCTGCTTGCCTGCCAAGAGTTGGCATGGGATTCCTTGCTCAAGGTTATGGACCTGAACTTCAGCATCTTAATCCTTTCATCAGCATAAATATAAGTCTGGCAGAAGCCCAGGCACCAAGAGAGATGACACAGATGTTTTCATCGCTATTTTCAAGGGCTTGATATCGTTTTCATTGCACGTGTTAAGTGATCTGGAATCAACACACCTCTGCTAGTAACCTATTTATCTCATGCCTGATCCTGAGCTCCGAGCCTGGTGTCATGTTCATGAAGATGATATGTGAAAATATACACACACACGTTCATCACGGGTACATGATGTGCCCCCTTAAAATAGTAATAACAATATGACCCTCAGATAATTTGGCTTCAGGCAGACCCCTATGGGTCAAGAACTTCACATGGACAGAACTCAGTCCCCGGAAAAACTGACCAACAACTGGTTAAAAAAAGTTACTCATGAACAAGACATTGGTCTGCGAGCACAAGCTTCAAACATGAAATACAAACCAAGCAGACGTTCAGTAAAGAAAAACGAACACAAGCAGGAGAGTAGTTGGATATGTTCAAATCACGTGGGAGCAACAAGACAAAAAAGTTTACATGTTTTATTTCATGAGCAAGAGACCTTTAATTTTCCAGCCGTTTTCATTGAATTCTAAATGCAGTAGGTAAAAGGTATTAACAATCCTCATTCCCATGATGCAGTGCAGGAATCTTAGAGCTTTAAAAATGTCAATATTGTCGCATTTCCCACTACGCTACACTGCAGGACCCAGTTATTAGTTTTAAGCCAATTATTAATTTGAAGGGTTCATTTACTTTTTCCACAAGCTTCTGTTTTTTTTTTCTCAATACAGATAAGAGAAGTCAGTTTTTGAGTAAACATTTTAGACACATTACCGATGCCCTTCAATCTAATTCTATGACCTATTTGTTCAGATAATACTGACTTTGTGTCATTGGCTCTGTAACTTTTCACACTTCCCTCTGAACATGAAAACAACAGGAATCTTAAAGATGAGAGGTCGTCTTTTTCACATAAAGTCTAATTCTATGATGTTTCTAGCTGTGCAAGTGGTCCAGCACATTTACATTTATGTATTTAGTGACTTACAGTTCGGGAGTAAACATAAGCAGATGGTTGTAAGTTCAGATTAATGCTCAAGGAAGACGTTTCTGCTGATACAGAAAATAAATGCAGCGCTTCAGAGGATTTTTTTATTTATTTATTTATTATTAGTCAGTTCAGTTAGTAAGTGCTCTCAAAAAATAGAGTTTTAAGTTGCCTTTTAAAGGCTGAGTGAGACTCAGCTTTCCGGATTGGGACGGCAAGAGAATTCCACCAGCCCGGAACTGTGAAGGAGAAAGTCCTGGTGAGAGATTTTTTTTGCAGCTCTGAGATTGGACCACCAGACGCTGTTCATTTCCTGAACGGAGGCATCTGGAGGGGATGTAGAACTGCAGGAGTTTGTGTAGGTATGATGGAGCGGAGGCTGTGACTGTCCTGTATGCAAGCATCAGTGGTTTGAACTTTATGCGAGCCTCAATGGGGAGCCAGTGGAGAGAGATGAGGAGAGGAGCGACGTGAGCACATCTGGATTATTACATTTACATTATTTGCTTTTAAAATCCCCCTCTCATACCCCAAAACAACTTTTTAGAAAAATGTTATAGTGTAGAAAGAGGATGCCAGTCCAGACTGGGTGGCATTGAATCCTGTAGCTGTTACAAAAGCTCCTGTTAACACGGGGTTCAAGACTCATAAATCATCAGCTCTGTTACATAAGAGCCGTTTGACCTCTAGCCTCACTGAACGTATGGTTATCTGAGTCCTGCTGCTCTGTAACTCTGGAATGAGCAAACAGACCCTAAATATCTTCATACACGCCCCTCTCACCAGAACAGAACATCTAGCCGAGATCACGTCCTCCAAGCCTGGGGTCTCTGCTTCGTGTCTAAAAATCTAAAACAACCCATAAAACAGCATTGTGTGGAATACAGCAGCCTACTCTTGATGTCCCATTGCCTTTTTCAAAGCTGTTAGCATAGATGTTGGACTAGCACTGTGTCCTTTATTAATTAGAGGATACAAAAAACGTCCTAAACTTTTAAACTCTCAAAAGCGTGAGATGTAAGTGTAATCTGGATGAAGTTGATGCTTTAACCACTCATACGTGTTAGAATAATCTGGTGTTTCATCTGGTGCTGAGGCTTGTGGGATGCATTTCAATGGAACCCAATGGGGAAGTGTCATGTGACTATCCAGTAAATCTGGACACCTCAGTCTATAAAGTATACAATGGCCATATTAACCAAACAAGCAGCTTTAAAGGTGCATTAACACTCAGGATCCTCAGAAAAGCACCTATGTTTGCTTATTACAAACAGAGCTTTGATGAAACTTCCACTGCATTCAATTCACACTTAAGGAATTGAATTAACCTAACCACACGGGGAAACCGGAGTACCCAGAGGAAACCCACGCAAACTCCTTCCAGGAAGGAAACTGGTCTTCAAACCAGCAACCTTCTTACTAGAAGGCCACAGTTCTACCCACTACTCCAATGCGCCGGCCTGATCCAGAATCAGTGTTATTATTATATTAATGTTGATGCAGCGGCTCTCAAACCTGACTGTTGATGCCGGTTGAGGCGAAGGAACTTGTACAAACTCTTTTCAGAAGGTTGGAAACACATAGGCTGGTGTTTGGATGTGAGGGGAACTGGCTGAAACCGGCTTGAGCTCAGGGACTCGACAAGTTTTTCCATCAACACTTGGAAGCCTGCTGTGTAAGAGTCCTGTGAGATGAAAAAAAAAACTCTTGAGGAGTTTTTTTGTTTGTTTTTTAAATGAACATAAATACAAAATGTTATTCCACAGCGTTTCTCCTGAACCTCCATCACACAAAGGTTTTAATGCATGTTGAAAATATTTTGCAGAGAAAAACATTTTGAACTGTATTGAAATCTATGAGCTTCAAAATGTTATTTTTAGATGTTTAGTATTTCACTCAAAGCTATGGATGTGCAAATCCATGACACTTTTCAGATATACATGCTAACACTTTTTATAGCTTAGTCCAAGAATATCGCAGGGGTCTGAAGGTTTTGAAAGAATTTGACACCTGATATTATGTAACTTGTGCAGTGACGAACAACCAACAGCAACATGTTTCCTTTCGCTTCAGAGGAGAGATGAATACACAAGAAATTAATCATTTAAAGAGGTTAACTTAACAATATTCTAATACGATTTCTGATCAGCTCCTGAGTGAATTCAGCATTATATTCAAAATGTTTCTAGTTGTTCCTTTTACTTAGTTTATAATAGCTCCAAACTGTGTACTGAAGAGATCCATCAGGGATCCATCAGTGTGCGCGCAGTTTAATATTGTCTGCTATTTCCTGAACCTTCTCTCTCATCTTTGATCACTGGAAAACACTGAGTATTTCACAGTAAGCCTTGTCTTGGCCAGAGGATCTGTTCAATTCCAAACCCCTGTGAAAAATATATAAATTAAATATGAATATGAAATATGAATGCTTCGAGTTATGAAATGTTCGAGATACGAAAGGTGCGAAGAAAAATTTGAGATACGAACAATTACAAGCTGTTCTGCTCTATTTTCCGCGTGATGTCATGACGTCATGTTGCGCTTCCAGGTCCTCGCGCTCCTATCTCCCAGTGCAAAAAGTGTCTCATACGCTTTAAAACACTTCAATAATAACACAGCGAAACATGTATAGATTATTAATAATGTACTATAACAAATGTTAGAGTCAAGGTGTCGTAAAAGAAATAACGTTTATAATGTGGAAAGTGCTGTTCTGTAGCGCAACTTAGAGAAACCCTGTGACGCGTTCTCAGAAGCGTCTCTCCATCTGTCTTGTGCTTGAAACCATGTTGGTGTCAGTAATTCATGAAATATCTTGAGAAAGTTAACTTTCATACGTGGTGCTGTAATGTTTTCTGCATCCGTTCCACCTCCTCCGACATCGCTTTCACATTTGTGTACATATTATGTATTTTGCTTTTATTTATTACATTAACAATGTGTAGATTTTAGGATTGAAGAAACGTTACTTGATTTTTCTCTGGTTTCCCATTTTTTCATCTACTTAAACTGTTGTTTCTGAGAGCCATTGCACGGATTAGACGATTTAAATGTAAAACTTGCTTCGATGTACGAAATTTTGTATCTCGGGGTACCACTGTATTGTTAAAGGTCTAGAGTAGAGTGTAGCAATACATTAAATGTAAATGTTCTTTAAGCCATAACCAACTATTATTTAGCCAACATTAAAACTGGTCAATAGATAAATGTAATGTAGCTGTGGAAGTGTAAAGTGCGAGGGACACGAGGGCCCAAATGCATTTTCACAGTGAGCATTTATCCACAGGTTAAGCCTGACGTCGCGCTGCACTTCGGGGTCCTCGCTTCCAGGTCCTCGCTCTCCACCCTCCCATTGACAGACGGTGGTAACAGGCACTGAAACTTTGATCATTATCACACCAAAACACTTTAATTCAAGCGAAACATAATGTGTAGTTTACCAATAATGTGTAGTAATAAAGGTTAGATTGATAGTGTCCTAAAAGAAATAAAGTTTATAAAGTGGAATGTTCTGTTCTGTCATGCAAGTTAGAAAAAGAACCCCCCCCCCCACCCCGTGTGTGAAAAAATGAGTTCTCCGATCAAGCTGAATGAAATGACGTAGGGAAAAACATAACAAAGATACAAACACAAAGAAGGAACTGACACTGCCCTCCCCCAAGGAGCATCTACAGCATGGAATGGTTAAGGATTTGTCGAAGATGGCACAGGATAGTTCCTCGGGACTGTACCCCTCCCAGTGCACAAGGTACTGGAATCCCCGGCCTCTCCAACAGGCCTCCAAGACATGTTTGACTCTGTACACCGGTTCTCCCACCACAATGGGAGGAGGATCTAGGGACAGTTCCGGGAGACTGGGGAGGTGAATGGTTTGAGGTTGGATACATGGAAGGCAGGGTGGACAAAAGACATGGTTGCTAAAGGTACGCATACGGTTGGAGGAACTGCTGAGGAGAGCCTTGGTGATTCTCCACGAATGACAGGCACAAAAGAAGAAACGCCGGACCAAGGAGAGAGCCGAATCTCTCTTCTGGGAAAGAAAAAGAGGGACCTGGCACCCTAGAGATCAGGCGAAGGGGGAGAGGCCTGTGGCAGAAGATGGTAGGGAGTTGTGAGTTTATTCGCCCGGGGAATACACTAACACCGGGTGGAGGTTAACTTGGACACAAAGCAACATAGGAGGCAACCAAGATCCTGGTTAGATCTCCCAGATTGGCCATTGGTTTGAAGGTGGAAACCGGACGAGACTGAAGTACCCTTACAGGGGCACGCAGTTCACACTCCTAACCTCCTAACTCCTTACCTTCTGTAAGAAACGTTGTTGATCGGGAGGCTGTACAGTCGGAAGACCTGGTCGACTAACAGATGTGCAGTTTCAATGGACTTCCAGTAGGCGGTGTGGAAACTATTAAAAAAAGCACAAAGGTTCGTTCAGCCGGATAAATGTCAGTATGCCAGATGACACCATGAGAAAAACAAAACACAAGACTCATTCCACTCTCAGTCCTAAACCCTCCTGGACTCATTTTAAGTGGTAAGGTCTTGTCCCGCCCTCGATCCTGGTCAACCTATGAGAGGAACTTCCGTTGAGGAGTAAGGATTCTAGAAACAAAGGGTCTCAAAAGGAGCAAGGGGAAAGCATATGAGGGATCCTGGGAAAGTGTCCCCCGGAGGAGCAGCAGAAGAAGAGGATGTTAAAATGTTTCTTGTTACAAGACACTGCATTAGAAAAATTGTGTATGAATAAGAAATGATCATTTTTCTGGTCAAAGTATAAGGAAATGAACTTAGGTTTTCACCTTAAATGTACCTTTCATATCTACCATCATAAAATGTCTATAATAATCAGTCTATAGTACATTTTATCTGAAAAACCATGAATCTAAATGGATGTCAAGATTAGATACTTGCTTGTGACATTGTTTACATGTGAAAGTGGAGCAGATTGGTGCTCCTTTGTGTCACTCTGTCATGTGACATGACTCAGCCAATCACAGAGGAGAGAACACAGGGTTTCAGCTGCCACTTTTGAAATCTAAATGTGGCTCAAAGAAATTCTCGTGGTGAAAGCAGGGGAGGCACAACAATGAGGACTAAATACTCACTATAATTTAATTATTTAGCAAGAAACACATGTCTGAGCAGTTGTTCACTGCACCGTGTTAAAAGAGGACATCAGGTGCACTGTTCTCATAGCCACGCCCCTTAAAGCTGATGAGCAGTGATCTTCAATCCTGCCTGACGGGTTTTTATAAGCCAAAAGTGACTCGTGATATAATCTGACTTTCAATTGTACTGAGCTGTAAGGCTTTGGGACAGCACAGAAGATGAAAGTGTTTAGGTCCACAGTTTGGTCGAGGCGAGAGGATCCAAATGCTTCGTTTAAATAGAGATAAAGATTAATTAGATAGCAGACAACGGAGGTAAACTCACTGATGCACAAGATCAGGGACGAGCAAACAATCAATCACACGACAACCAGTAAAGCACAGGAAGGTGTGCAATATAACCTTTCAGTTCAGGGATTTGGAGGTGTGTTGTGGAGTTGCTTGCTCCTCAGATAAAATACAATACGGCAGCATTAATAACTTTTCTAGTGGAGATATAGTAAACTATCACCAAATGTTTTGTGGGTACATAGACCAGAATGTTACATGTTTACAAGTAGTAAAATAAAATGTATCCATTTTCACTTTATATGAAATAGCTTTCTCATCACACCATATGACAATTGCCATTAATCGACAAAAAACAAATTTAATCAAAGTCCTATTGTAATTAATTTTTTATGGATGAAACAATCCAGAAACATTTCTCCATGAACACGGGTAAAATAAAAGTGAAAGTGACACTACGACAGAGTATGGAGAAACCCATGAGAGGAATATGTTCTTTGCGTTTCACCCTTCCACTGACTCCCAGTGGGGCACCCGTCAATCTCCTCATCCACTGGGCCACACAGACCAACTATGTTCATAATTACAGCATGCTACTGAAATAAAAGCTTTGCATCTTTCTTTTCCTGTGTAATCTATCCCACTGCATTGCATGCTGAGCTCAACGTGACCCTCTTTCTCCCGCATCGCCATGACATCATGGTGCTTTTGCTGATGGCCAATAGGAAGAAAGTATTACAGTTCATGAACTTGTATGTCTCAGCTGCAGCAGTGGGATGTTTAAGAGTGCCATATTTGCCCAGTGAGTGAAATGGATGGTCTTAAGCTGATTGGTCAAAAACACGTGTGATGTAATGCGGCCTCAGTGTGTCACAGGACATCACATCTGCCCGAAGCATCCAAGTAAACATTTCACCCATATCCCCTTTTCTTTTCTACACCACTATACGTGCTGGGGAAAAACACAACACTTTAATCGAGAAACACAAGGGCTGTGTTGTTTTATGTGAAATTGTTTTATGGGTGTTTAGGTTCTTTATCTAAAGTAGTTTTCTGAGTAAAGGTTTAAAAACTATCTGATGAAAAACTGAGAATCTTTAGCTGCAAATCACCCTTTACCTAGAATAAAAGTATTAACGGTTTAAACTGGTGGGGGATACTTTCTTGGCACACCATTAGTACAAACTGAGCCTCCCTGAGTGACATTGTCTCCATCTTCTGATGGCTACTTCCAGCAAGATCACCCTCCACGTTTTGAAGCTTGAATCATCACAGAGTGGTTTCTTGACCTCAAATGGCTCCACAGTCACCAGATCTCAAGCCAGTAGAGCACCTTTGGGATGTAGTGGAACTGGAGATTCTGGAGTCGACAAATCTGCAGCAAATATGTGACGCTCTCATGTCGATATGAAGCAAACTCTCAGAGGAATGTTTCCTTTACCTTGTTGAACTAATGCAGCCCTGAAGACCAAAGGGGGCCCAATGTGCACCAACAAGGTGTGCCTAATAAAGTGGCCAGATCCTGAGATGCTCGACAAAACAAAAGAATGCAGACAGCGGTAGCTGTTGCCTGAGGTTATGCCCACGTCCTGTTCAACGAGGCAAATTTCCTTCTACAAGACATTGACTGACGAGAATGTACCAGAATGCTTTCTGCATTACTTCCTGTTCAGTCACTGCTATGGAACGGTAAAAGCAGTAGTGACTGTCTTATGATTAGCAGATAAGTTTCGTGCAAAACATTGTCCTTGTAACAGAATCTTTGTGCTTCAAATCGTAATTCACATTAGTAACAATATTCATGTTCTTAAAAAGGTTTGTATCTGCAGAACGAGGTTCACCATTATGCAGCTCATGATCTGCATCTGTCAAATTAGATTTGTATTTCAGGGAGTTGTTACAGTGATTGTAATTCTTTACTCAAACACATTCCAACTCAAAAGAGTTTTTAGTATCTCCATTCCAAAAAAAAAAAAAAAAGATTCAGTCATTTATTCAACACTTTTACTCCATAACTGCGATCGAATATTTAGAACTCCAACAATCCTCCCCATACCCCGGAAACCTCTGTCTAGAGTTCACCTCCTTGAATCTTGCTTTAGGCAATGGCTTCATTATTGTTCCAAAATTATCTTTGGAGGTTTAGAAAGAGCTTTTTTTTAGTTCTTGGCTCATGAATGACTTGCGAGACTGACGCCATTCTTTTAGTTCAAGTTGAAAAACAAATTCACAGTTTAATTTGATCATGTCCTAGAAATAAAACTTTATACAATACATTCTTCATAATAAAAAAGTATTAGAAACGACATACACTGGTTTCGCTACAACACATCCTCAAACTCATGCATCTGAACATCACAACAGTTTAGAGGCGATTGACAGGAAAGACATCTCATGATGTGAATTCAAGACAAACAGAATGCACTTTCATATAAGGTCCTCGAAGAAGTAACCCCCACAGTATAGCATTAGGAGAGCGGGGCCCCGGGGTTCTGGCGCTCCTCTGTTAATCTTAACAAAAGAAAAATGTTCAACAAGTTCATTACATCTCCCTCGTGTACCTCGGAGCCTGCTGCACAGCACATATCAAACAAAGACTCCTCCCTTTAGAACACATTATGGCTCAGGGTTGAGCTTCACGTCGACTCGTCGAGCATCAATCACCCTCACATTTGTGACAGCTGCAGATGCTTACCACCAAAAATGAGAGATTCTTTTTCCTGCCCTTCATCACGTGAACATTTCCTGTTCACGTGAAGTTTCAAACCAGTATGTCAGAATTTTACACAACCTGGATATCAGCGGTGCCGAAAAACAGCAAACATATCATCTTTCACTTGAAAACACCTCCTTAAAACCTTCTTTTATTTACACGGAATCAAGCAGTTTAATGTGAGTCAAGACGAAACTTGCAAAAATGAAGTCCTTACAGATTTGCTGAGAAATCTACGGTCCTTCTCATCTTTTCCTGCCAGCTAACCTTACAGCTCCTTCAGTGTAGCACCATTTTTGTTTCATTGGCACACAAACATCGATTAGGCAGCTCATCAAGATCACGGCTGAACCTCCGAAGTGCTTTTCTGAATGAGTTAAAATCTCTCATGTTTGACTCAAATATCTGCAGTCATGCTCAAAGCATGATGGGAGTACTGACCGAATCTCTTGTGGGTGAAATATCCCTTTAAAGCTACAGCAGATACACTGAGCCTCTAGAGAATGGCCTGAAAGTCAAGCCTCAGTCTTCATCGAGAGCTACACTAAAGGAGGTGAAACAGAACAATGAAGAAGAATCCCTTATGGTTGATTTCTGGAGATCCAGCAGTCAGTCATCGGTAGATCAAACGCATCAGAAACCACGTCTTCAGTTTTGGCTTGGGGTTCTCCGTAGAATAACTCGGAGAACATCTGGACATCCTCATAGCACCGGCTTGTGGCGAACCTTCTCAGTCATCTGTTTGGCACTGTAGTAAGACATGCTAAGACCCATGATGGCCAGCATCATGGCAATCTGGTTGACGGAGCGATCGTGCGAGGGAGCTTGAACCTCTCCTGCTACCTGCCTCTGCAAAAACAAACGAGGCAAAATCATAAAAAAGCTTGTTCACATAATAAACAGAATCACAATAAAAAGCTGTGTGGAACAAATCACATCAATGTATGACCTCAAGTAGAAACCACCAAACATTCCAGGTCTCTGTTCCAGCATCATCTTCTAACCAGGATTCAATGATGGTTCTACATCCCAACAGCGGTCCTGGAGCACCACGAGGGTGCCATTTCAGCAGAGTGAAAGGGAGAAACCAAACTGCGCTGGGTTGGGAATTTCATGACCATAAACAATATTTTTGAATGTGGTTCCTGTGAAAGTCTCAGAACTTTCAGGGTTTATAGCATTTGCTGAGAGCATTAAATACATGTCAATCATGGAACTTTAACTTTTTTGTATAGATTCTGGTTAAATCTATTTTGGCATAATTCTCAAAAAATAAAAACATTTCTAGGGGGCATTTTTAGCAGGAAAAAAAAAAGTTTAAATTGGGCAATGCCCAACTAAATGACCTAAATCCAAATGTATTTCAGCAAACTTAAAGGAAGACATACTTCACAAAAATGGTTTAACAAAAACATGTACAACATGTAAAACAAAAGCATGTTTCTGTTTACTTTTTGAATGCTGCCAAAAATCCTTCATGCTTCAGCGTCATCATGTGACGTTTTATTTATCATTTGTAATTATTAAGAGCCAAGTACAAAATACTGATAAAATTATTTACAGCTTTTGATTGACGAAAATGGTCCCGGAGACCCATCAAAAAGGTCTACAACAACCCGGCGTTCATCGACTGTTCTACAATAATACTGCGATCATCAATGGTTCTACAACAACCCGGCGTTCATCGACTGTTCTACAATAATACTGCGATCATCAATGGTTCTACAACAACCCGGCGTTCATCGACTGTTCTACAATAATACTGCGATCCTCAATGGTTCTACAACAACCCGGCGTTCATCGACTGGTCTACAATAATACTGCGATCATCAATGGTTCTACAACAACCCGGCGTTCATCCGGCGTTCATTGACTGTTCTACAATAATACTGCGATCATCAATGGTTCTACAACAACCCGGCGTTCATCGACTGTTCTACAATAATACTGCGATCATCAATGGTTCTACAACAACCCAGCGTTCATCGACTGTTCTACAATAATACTGCGATCATCAATGGTTCTACAACAACCCGGCGTTCATCGACTGTTCTACAATAATACTGCGATCATCAATGGTTCTACAACAATCCGGCGTTCATCGACTGTTCTACAATAATACTGCGATCCTCAATGGTTCTACAACAACCCGGCCATCAATGGTTCTACAACAACCCGGCGTTCATCGACTGTTCTACAATAATACTGCGATCATCAATGGTTCTACAACAACCCGGCGTTCATCGACTGTTCTACAATAATACTGCGATCATCAATGGTTCTACAACAACCCGGCGTTCATCGACTGTTCTACAATAATACTGCGATCCTCAATGGTTCTACAACAACCCGGCGTTCATCGACGGTTCTACAACAACCCGGAGTTCAACAACTCCACAACAACGCAGCGTTCAACAGCGGTTCTACAATAACCTGGGCTTCAATGATGGTTTGATTCATCATATTTGATCATTCACTGCAAATGCAAACACAGTTCCCAACAATCTGGGAGCTCTTCAAAATGACAAAACAAACAATGAACAGTTTAATGAAAAGAGGACGCATGAAATTGTGGACCCTTTCACATTAACAATTTTACTGAGTAACGATCTGAGCGATCCGACGTTCTGCAATAACATGTTAATAAACAATAAAATGACTTGCATTAAATTGGAACTCCTCATTGTCTGATTTCACAAGAGGATAAAACAAGATCGTAAAACCGATCGGCAAATAAACCTCTGCTCAGTCAGAAGGCAGCTGATGGGAAAACTTTTCAGTAGCAACAGGATTAAAAGTGTTTTTGAGCCCAAGAAAAGCACTGAAGATTTTTAACAGATTACTCTTTTATTGCTAGCGTAAACAGCAGTAAGAGAGCCAGAGATTCACAGCTAGCTGTAATTAAATTAGAAATACGACCTGAGGTGCAGGGTAATGTGGAGTCAATCCAAGGACTCACTGACTCTCTAACATTTAACTCTAGCAGACAAATCCCAGAAATTGACGAGACTTTACAGGGTTTAGCACGTCTTCTGTAATCACTATTAAAACAAGACGGTTCAGGAGCATTTGAGAAGAGCGCAAGGGAAAAGCTGATCACTAGGCAGGTTTAACACAATAAAAGATACACTGCTCTTAAGTTGTTTTTGTTCGATATCACGTCTAAACTGGTGCACTTCTCCAATAACAAAAGAAAAAAAACTATTGTTGAAATGTGATTTTGCAGTGGACACCACAAGCTGCATTTAAAGAAAGACAGGTTTACCATAATCAAACAGGACGCACTCTTTAAACCAAGAAAACATGCTTGATGCTGAAAAATGCCAACATATGATGGTGCCTGGAAAAACATTCCTTCAAGTGATTTCTGTCCAACAAGTACTTCAATGGAAAATCAGGATGGACAGCTGCACTGGTGTTAAGTGTCAAACACTCTAGTCAAGAGACCTTCTTTCAGGCTATTTTTATTTCGAGAACTGTGTCAGAAACATCCAGCTCAAGAGGGAGAATCTACAGTGGCATTTCCCATGTGGACACAGCCTTAATTCCGGCTTTCACGCTCATTGTTCATATCTTTAGAGCTCTGTCGCTATGTGCTGTGAGGAATGCAGAGGGTACATGCTGGGGTAGCTTCAGTCTGAGCTCTTCGTTCCTCATCAACAGCTGCTAAAACCAACATGCTAAGTCATTTCCCATGGGAAGATCCATTATTTGCAGAAAGTGGTGCATTTGAAACTACAAGGTCAACTCTGCAGGAAGCAACAGCTCCAGTGTATATTCACCATTTTTTAAATGAGTCCACTTTTAATTAAACAGAAAATAGTTGCATTAAAATCTTGCAGGAAATATTTTGCTAGTCTGACGTCGTGCTGGACTTCTGGGTCCTGGCACTCCTTTCTCCCATTGCAGACAGTGCTAAAGGTGGCTGATGGGCTTTAAAACACTTTAAATCAGTTTTAAATTGAGCGAAACATTATGTATAGATTACTAATAATGTGCTATAACAAATGTTAGAGTGAAGGTGTCGTAAAAGAAATAACGTTTATAATGTGGAAAGAGCTGTTCTGTAGCGCAACTCAGAGAAACCCTGTGACGCTTTCTCAGAAGCACTCTCTCAATTTGTCTGCACTTGTGCTTGAAACCGTGTTGGTGTCAGTAATTCGTGAAATATCTCGAGAAAGTTAACTTTCATACGTGGTGCCATAATGTCTTCCGCTATCCGTTCCACCTCCTCCGACACATCGCTCCACTCTCAGAGAATGTTTCACATTTGTGTACATATTACGTATTTTGCATGTGTTTTATTCTGTTTTATTATCATTTATTATATGAACAATGTGTAGATTTAAGGATTGAAGAAATGTTACTTGATTTTTCTCTGGTTTTCCAATTATCAATTTATTCTGTTTCTGAGAGCCGTTGTACGGATCAGGCGTTTTACGTGTAAAACTTGCTTCGAGGTACGAAAGCCACCCTGGAACGGATTAATTTTTGTATTTATCAATCTATAAATATAAATATATTTTCTTTATCATATGGACTGGATTTAGAAGAAACAATCAGATCCAGTGCAAACCTGCAGGAGCCGGAAGTATCCAGGAGTCAGTCTGCCAAGCTTGATTATCATCACTGCAACTTTTGTTCAACACGCAGGCAAAAGAAACCTGGGGACGAGGCTGAACCAGGAACCTGAGGACACGTAAACATGAGTCAGTTTGAAAATTGACAAACATGGAGAAAAATTACACAAACCTATTCAATACCAAATATGACAGCTGACTATCTTTGAAAACGTAGATTCTTCAGTCACACAGAGTAAAGAAGACGCTCATTGACTTCACACAGGGTTTGTTTTGGCATAAACTAAGCGTGTCTGACGCACAAGGAATGGAACACTTCTAGCCCAAGGCAAAGTCCACATGCAAGTCTACGTCTGACCAACCATGATCTGTTGACTAGAAACACACAAGGGCTACACACAAATAAGGAATGGATTCCTCCAAGGCCTCAGCGCAACGGTTATTCCACAACACCACGGTCTGAACTTCAGCACCACGGTGTTTCTAAACCAACAATGCATGCATTCTAACAAAGCAAACGTTCAGTTAAATCACTGTTCGATTTTCACAAAAACATAGAAATTTAAATATTGAACTAGTTATATTTTGATCGTTCAGATCCAGATATACTAAACGGATTTAAATCTACAACCGGTAAGAGTAACAACCGTTGCAGACAACCCACAGCACACACCTACTAACCTCCCTTCAACTGCAGCTCGCTAGAGGAAAGAGAGAACGGCTCTGTCGAGCTCAAACCCTGCCGTGGAAAGCAAACTCCTCACAACAACAGCCTCATTTCCAGCCAATGTAACCTGACGGGAAATGTGTGGACCTCGACCGACGGCAGCATGAGCTCTAGCAAATACAGCATCTGCTTCATGAGGAAGTTTTCCCAGGAGCTCCGCCCCTTCACTTGATCTGATCTTTTGCCATTAGGGTAATTTGTCTCTCCCTCTTTAGAGCTGTCAGAACAAATCATGCGCTTTCTGGTTTGTTTACATGCACACACCTATTCAAAATAAAAAATGATGGGTCAATAATAAGGATATTTAAAGGGATTAATCACTCCAAATATTATTTGATCATCATTAACTTCCTTTCTATTGGTTTCCAACTCTCTCCCTGCAAGGACATTTCCATTTGGGGAATTATTCTGCAGTATAAAATAATTAAAAGACACTGGTAAGCCATAAACAAACTAAAAATGTTGCTCAAATGCAGCTTACTTTAAAATGTGAGGATAGCATTACTGTATTCACCTAAACTTAGACTAGAGCGTCTTAAACCACATGGCTGTGCATGTTTTTATTATGCAAGTCTCTCCACTCCGCTGGTCTGAACGACAAATGAATCACTGCAGCTTTTGCAAAGAGTGATGTAACAGGTCACAGGAATGACCCACTTCAGGGGGGATTTTAGTTTGCATCAGAATAAATGACACGTTTGTGTTTATTCCACAGCATTATCATTTAATAAATTTAAATGAGAAAATTTAAATAACTTGCCAACCGCAACCATAATTTCACTCTCCATTTTTTATCTCAAACTAATTTTTTTTGTTGCTTAAATAACAAAAATGAGTCGAATAACAAAAACCGAAATTGTGTCGATTTTAACACTATTCTGTTTCAGGTCTTGACTTGCTCTCAGCTTAGGATGCTTATAGAAACCAATACTCTTACTCACAGACCACGGCAGACAAAATCATTCGTGAAGTTCTAACTACGCAGAATAAATGCGAACTGTATGAATTGCGTTTCGACCCACTGCATCCACCGTAATGGCATCATCACATGACCAACCTGCATCATCTGGGTCCATGTCTCCTGAACATTATGTGTTGGGGCACCAAATGTTGATAGTTTGTACTCGTCAGATTGTTGCGGTATGTAGCAGAACATCCGGGTACTTTTCAAATATAACGAATTCAGCAACACCACTCTGGTCGCTACCAGCGTTTATTATAAATGTGAGAAGTAGACCATTTCAGTAAAAAAGGTTTACTGTGTAACCTAAAATAACAAGTCTTTGGATTAGATCATTTTATTAAATTCACCTAGAAGTAGACATGCATTAAAACACTGAGGAGACTATGTTGACCTTGATTTTGGCAAACATTGGGGGCATTCCCTCTTTCGCTCAGAACAAAGACCCTCATGCCCCGTGTTTAACTGCTACCCCAATAGAAACACAATCTGGCGGCCCCTCCCAAACAGATTACCCCTCCCTTGAACTCGGAGCACAGTGGTCTGGACCAATCAGAGTGGTTCCCAGCAATATAAACCATCCTGCAGCTTAAACTCGGTCCAGAGCAGGACCACTCACGTTTCAAGCATGTGCAGACTCTCCTTAGTTGCTCATGGATGCCCCGGCTTCCAAATCCTGCACTTAAACAAATCCTGGTTCATTTTGACAACGCTTCTGTCAAGTGTGGACTAAAACAGTGAGTTGGCCAAAAACTGACTTAAAGGAAGGGCATGTAACATTGTATGCAACTAAACCTGATCATCGTTTCATTTACATTTTGAAATTGTGAACAAACAGAGAATGATGCCCAATGAAAAGTTATTATTATTATTCAGGTTATTTTATTCATCAAGTCTAGGAATAAGTATCCAGTCTTTAAGTGATAAGTAATTCTGCTCATTAAAACCAACTTCCCATCACTAATCTGGCATCTGCTAGATACCAAATTTCAACGAGATATTTTAACCCAGTTCAGAATAGACGAAATGACATCTCGACTGTGTAAATTTTATCCTGAGCTTTATAGTCCCTGCATCCCATATCACTAATAAAACATTATATTCAAGTATACTTACTCACAACCCATTGCAGTGTGCGATTATTAGTAGCAAAGGTTAAAGTTGCTTAGAGATATTCCAGAAAGAATTCAGGAAAAGTAGGTGCAAAAAAAGTAAAAATTTTTCTGGCACAAAACTCAAAAAAGAAATGTTTGTTAGATCGCAAGCTCTAGTGCCATCTCTCTAAAAAGCCTCCACATGTTCTCTTTCAAACATTTTATACTTTGTGGTTATGGTAGGACATTTTTTTAGGTATTTGAAGGATCTTTACAGAAAACGGTGATGAAAAGTAAGAACATACATTCAGAAATATTCCTACTGACGAGTAACCACAGTTGTGATGGCTAAACCTACAACTCCCATGATGCCTCAATTAATTTTCAAATACAAGCTTTGTTTTGGCTTTAATGGTTCAAAACTACATTTATGCGTTCACCTCCACAAATGACGGGTGTTTGAAACCGGCTAAAACAACCTAGAACCCAAGCCACCCCTCTTCATAATTCAGCCAAGAGACCTTCACACTCCAATCCTTTCATTGGCAGCAAAACCTTGCATCAGAGCCTTCCCAACCCCTTGCTGTTTATGGTCATAATATAACACAAATTACAAAAAGTAATAATGAATGGCACCATTTCAAACAACATCTTCAGCTTGTGTATGCTTTTCTTCTGACATTTTCAGCTTTTTCTAGAGATGTGGTTATGCTCCTGTGTCAACCGCAGCCCTTGCACAGACACCTACACTGGACCCTGATGCATTTAACTCCACACAGTGTAGCATACAAGGGAATGGTCTATTTGTTTACGTATGAAGTGATATTGCAGGCAGGCTCCACACACAGGCCTGGACGCAAAGATGTTAATTGGGCTTAAATAAGTAGAGAGTGGCGCTAGCAGATGCCAAGTTGTTGGCCTGTGTCTCAGGAGTTTTTTTATCACACTTGAAATTGTTGACTCATGTGAGCTGCAAGTGAGTTTGCCACACCCACTTATTTACATTTCGCGTAAAAAACATTTTACGTTACACATTTTATCACGCATTTATGAGATTAAAGAAAAAGAAACAAATGGCCCAAAAAATTTTTTTACAGTTATTAGATTTTCTCTTAATTTTCGGGAGATTAATGTAGAGTTTTTTTTTGTTTGTTTATTTCATGGCTATATGTTGTATTTGGTAATAAATAATAATAAACTTTCTCAACAATGAAAACAAGTATGGTAAGGCAGTTTTGAAAAAAAAAAACATGCAATAATCTGTTAGGAACTGAGAGGATTTCTTTTAAGTTGAGCCGTACATTGTTTACAGTCGTATTCTCATTTTGGAACGCAATGTGGGGTTAACACTGGCCCTACTTCAGATCCCAGGGTAAATTGCAGGGCTAACACCGCTTTCAAATGACAAGTGTTTAAAACGCAGATGACCTGATCTGATTAAATGTGCGTCATCGATGCAAAGCATTTGGTTTGGATAAAAAGCAAGGTACGTAGCTATAAATGTACCGCTTGCTCTAAAGGTCTGAAAGGGTCCCGTGAGGAATTTAAAGAGACCTATTTTAAATTTTGATGTTCCATTATTTGGTTTCGGACTCTCCAGCAACAGCTCGAGGCACATGCAGGTTGACTTTTTTTTAACACTTATTTATTTATTCTGATTTGCATATGGACAATGCATTACTTTGCACAACTTTCTGTAGTGTACTGGTCGGCGCTACTGTTCCTTGTCCTGTCCTGTCTTGTTTTGTTCTCTTTTGCACTAAATGTTGCACAAGTGTACTTTGATAGCTTAGTTTAATGATAATTCTGTGCTGTAATGTTTATTATGTTGTTTGATGTAGCACCTTGGTCCTGGGGAAGTGTTGTTTCGTTTCACTGTGTACTGCACTGTTTATGGTTGAAATGACAATAAAAGCCTACTTACTTACTTAAAAACACGTTCATTTTCTCATAAAACGCATTTGTTTTTACTGGATTTTACAATGGCTGCCAAATGATTTGTTTTGCAACTCGTTTGAACAAAACCCTTACATGACACAGTCTGCTGTGGTTGAGCTCTGGAACGCTACACATGTTTCTCAAGCTGAAGAGAACACACCAGCAGCAGGAATCATCATTCTTACTGGTTCTGACTGGGAGGAAGAGGCTGCCTTAAATGAACTGGGAACTGAACCATGCTTCAATGGAAGTACTTTAGTGAATTCTTTTAGTGAGTAGAGTAGTTTCCTGGGTGTAAACACAAGGCTGGTGGGAGGGGCGTGGTACGTTAGTATGTCACAATGTACTTGCTTATTAGTTTAACCTTCATCGACTCAATCTTATGAGAACAATACGTTGATGCACAAAGGACTTTCACATTCGAAACTCAAGCAGGGTTTTCCTCAATCTCAGATCTCTGTTCCTCGCTGCAGGAAGACAACTCGTCCATGATCTCTTTACTTATACAATCAGTATATTTCTGTTTAACAGACCTCTTGCTCCTCTACCATCACGACACTGAACAGATGGTTCACCCCAGACCCCAGTAGCTCTCTACTGATCTGATTGAGCTGAAGGTACCATAACGATCAGATTGCGACAGAGATTTCTATGCTGCAGCACAGAAGCCTTCACGGCCAGTGTCATCATGATACATTTTCACACATATATTTCACAATTATCAGCACGTGGATTCCACACGTGAAGCAACATTTGAGCAACAAAAACCTGAAAACAGGGAAGTAGCCAACACATCAAGCTTTCCATGAGCCCAAACTTAAAGAGCACCATTGTTCAGGACAGAGAAAAGCATGAGCAGTTCTGTAAACCTCGTTCAGTGCAAAAACACACATTTATTTCCGCAATAACTGTCAAATTCACAATAACCAGCACGGACTGCTGCATGAGCCTTCTGTTTACACACATACAAGCATCAAATAAATGAAACTCTAAACTGCAAATGCATTAATTTCAACAGCTGCAAGAGAACAATATTCTGCAAGAGAAAGTTACTGTGACGCACTTGCATCGCGGATCTGAATCTGCAGCCATTTTATAGTTTGAGTCGAGCTCAATTGTGTTCAGGGTGCTGTCAGCAGCATTGCCTCGCTATCTCGATTATATTCCACTGCAAACCACAATTCTGACATCTGAGCCGCTAAATGCGCGTTTAAACGTGTGAAAGTTGCAGTAAACTCCATTTGTGCAGCTATACCGCGAGCATGTCTGGTGGTGGTGGTGGTGGTGGTAATCTGTGGTGGATATTGTGCTCACCTGAAGACCTGGGGAGAGCTGAGGAGAGCTGCGCGTTTTGATCCTCTTCTGGTTTTATAAGAACTTCTGCGGGAAGCTGAACCCACCGGAGGCGTGGCAAACACGTGGCCCCGCACGCTCCGCGATGGATGCGGGGACACTGGCTGCACGTTTGCCCCGTGTCGTTTTCATACCAAATGTTTACACACGTATTGCCATTTATACCGTTGACCTTTTTGTTTGTGTGCTATTCACTCTTCCATGACGTCCCTTTATTGATTCCCCCTCAACACACACATCGTTTTCTGTTGCCACCGACTCGCATCTGATTCGAGACGGGGAACCGACTCATCTCGTGTCTGGAGTTCATGAACGGAATCCCTCTCGTTCTACTTTTGTTTATCGATCGAGGTCGGTATCTTTTTTTTATTCCAAACATTGGAAGCCTATACCTCCCCCAATAAACAACGTGGAATAAAAAGGTAACTGAAAACTGATAAGAATCAAAACATTTAAGAACCGATTCTCAAAACTGAATCAGACTGAACACGAAACTGATTCAGAGAAAGGTTCGTTTAGCCCCAGTGCCGCTCTCAAAGAATACAACGCCGTCATTTATTTTAACATAATCCCAATTAACGAATCAGATAAAAAACGTGCCAGTATATGGTGAACACTCGATGACACTTGAACCAGCAGTGTCCCCTGCTGGGCGGTCGACGAAGTTAAGACAGCTATTTCTAGTGACATCTACTGGAGAAGATGCAGAAACATCTTTTTTAAGAAATAAGAAAGATTGTTTACCGATTGTAATTTATTTTAATAGACTGAAAAGAATCTCAATTAACGAATCATATTAAAACGTGCCAGCATATGGTGAACAGTCGATAAAATTTGAACCAGCAGTGTCCCCTGCTGGACCGCCAAAGAAGTGGAGATATTTCTAGGAAACCAGTGACATCTACTGGAGAAGATGCAGAAACATCTTTAATAGGTGTTTAAAAATTAACAATTTATTAATTATTGTTAAATTCAGTTTAGTACCCTCTATTTAATCTAAAAGGCCTTAAAAAGCCAGTTGCAACAAAGAGATGGTTGTTGCTTCCCCTACGGCTTACTCGGCTAAAGCACTTTGTTTCAACTCTCCATGGCTTATACAATTCATGTTGTAACAATTCAATAAAAGAATTCGTAATGTATTAAGCAAAAAAACACATTAAACATGGACAGACTTTTATTCAAAACCACAGAAAACAAAGCACATTAAGAGCCACTAAAATCCTTCCACTGTTTCAGAGCATAACTTAATAAAAAAGACAAATTCCGCACACAATTCTAAGTAAATTGAAGGTTCACATTGCAATTTCATTTAACATCATTGCCTCAGTAATTTTTCTGCAAACAATTGTACTGTAACAACCTTAAAAACAGTCAGTATCTGAATGTGTACATGCTAACATTGTGATGAAAGCTCTTCCAAAACATTGTAAAACACTCTTGAGCTGCCTTTGAAAGGGTTTGGTGTTTAGAATCCAAAACAAAGATCAAGAAAGACAGAATAAGCAATAAACCCTAGCCTGGAGCTCCGCCGGCTCATCTGAGCAAGGGAAAGCACTCCGGCAGGATACGGACGACTTGATTTAAAAAGGGATGCAATGGATATGAGCGAAAGATAGCAACTCAGATCAAAAGCAGTACATAAACACATCGACTATAAATGTTATTCTTAATATAAAACTTGGTAAAAAATAGTTATTTCAAACTGTACAATCACCAAGTAGCATCGATCAGACGCCGGAGCTTCTCATTTGGAATCAGCGGCAGCATCAACCTTCTGTGCCTGAAAAATAGCCATTCAATACATCAATATAACAAATAAATAGTGTGAAAGGAAAAACAAAACTATAAACCAGAAGCAGCCGGGTCTCACTAGAATAGAAATATGCATACAAAATATAATACACACACTTCAGCTGCATTGGTAAAGCTGTTTAAGTGAGATAAAGTATGCCAAACTACATGATTTAATTAGTTTATGTGTAAGTTGATAGCAGTGCACACCCCGACACATATAGCAATAAATAAAGCGTATAACCTGGTCTGCCTTGGCATCTCCATTCTCAGCAGGGTTGCTGGCCTTTTTCCCCTTGGCTGCCTTCTGCCAAGTGAACAATATTGACAATGCATCAGTTTAATCGCAGATAAACATGCGCCATCTACATCAACCTCACCAACCTTGGGGGCTGCTTTTTTGGCCTTTGGTTCTGGTTTGGGAGGAGCTGGTTTCTATAAATGGATTTAAACACAATTTAGACAATGAACTACAAATAAACACTTTTGGGGGGAAAAACGTCTTAAGAGCAAATCAGTGACACGTACAGCTGACAACCTTGCCGAGCGTCTTGTTGGCTGCAAAAAAAAAAAAAACCATAAAGAAATATTACAACTGCAAATATATGTATGTACTACCAGGCAGCAGTTTACTACATTACTAAAAATAAAAGTTTAGAATGTGTTGCTAGAAGTCCACATTTCGAGCATTAAAGTAGTGAATATAAAAACATAAACGAACCTCCTCCTTGCCTTTGGCGGCCTTCTCTCCGTCATTCTGTATGAACAAAACAAAGCAGAATTAGGGACATCGAAAATAGAAGAAAAAAATATATTTGAAAACACAAAAGAATAAATAATTAAAATAAAATTATCTTCTGTGCATTTACGAATCCCCGCGTCACGTGGAAATCTCCCATAACGTATGAGTTTATTTCTCATTTCCCGCGCCTTTTCAAATTCAAATCCGCCCTGTCAAAGCGCGCGGCGGAGGTTTCCTTTTGTTCGGCCGCCATCACTACGCGCCTTTTAAACCATAAAGAGTTCCTTTGTTTCCTCGCGAATCGAGCAGAACCGGGTAATATTGAGAAAATCTACGAGGTTATACGCTGCAGACTGGCGCTGCAAGACACTTTAAAGCACATCTTTAAATAAATAAGATACACACGGGCGCTGGAAAGATGGCAGTCTGACGTTTACAGTAGGCGTGCTGCACGTCAACAGTGACAGGAGCATTTACTTCACCAAACACCATACCACAACAACAACATCATCATCATATCATTTATAACATGTCACTTTATCATCAGACGAGGCCAAAATATGAACCGATTCACCATCTGGAATTTCCGCTTCCAACACCCAATATTCAACATCCAATCGGCGGAAAAAAACGCGAAAAAGCCACAAAATACGCACCTCAAAGTATAATATCTGAGTCATTTTTAAAAACATCAACTATTGCTGTATGGGCAAAATCTGAGTAATAATTTGCCAAGCCTCTCAAAACCTGCTCCTCAAGTTCCCTCCATTTATGTTGTTATCTGTAACTTGGATCTGGTGGATTTTACAGTAATGTTACAACAATAATCAAAATATAAATCAAATGGCACACGAACACGTCACGAAATGCGCAGGTTTTGACGTTCAGCGGCTTTTATTCGTTAAAAGAGCATGATTTTGCTCGTGTTTTCTCGAGACAGTGAGCATGTAAAATCTACAGTCCGCCATTGTTCCAAACAACTACAGCGCAACAGCACAGAACTAACTCTGGGGAGGAAAATAAAAAATAAAAATAAACGCACACGTGCTTAAACAGGAAAAATAACACTTTAATAAATGGATTTTAAAATAATACATTGCAACCCTACCTTTCTTTTGGGCATCTTGACTGCAGAAAAATCCACCAAAAATGGGAAAAATTCGGAAAATGGGTGTAAACCGTGTAAACGTCTCCCCAGCACAGCTCTCTGCGTCTCGCGGAAAATACAATAACGGCTCAAATGTTTTATTAAGTTCTTGTATTGAAATTTAAGACAGAAACCAGTTTAAACCAGATTTTGCATGCCTCGATCATTGATTGGCTGAGAGCCCTATGACGCAACACTACGCGTCATTTACGTCTTAAAGAAACAATGAGCGAAGTTTGGCGCTCGTGTTCAAAGCTTGACGGCAGAGGAAGCAAGTGTTGGATTCAGCCGGCGGCACAGGGCTCGATTCATTTCAAATAAAAAAAACGAAAACCACGGTTTCTAAAGATCCAAGGCAATCGAAACCGAGGAAATGGATCAGTTTTAGATGAAAACATGAGCTTTCTGTTGAAGTGTCGGTTTAACTCCACGCAAATACTCTTTCTTACAGACCACTTCTCTGTAATGCTTTCACTCATATTCAGTTTCATTCAGGCTGCTGAAACATTTGAGTTTATATGATACGCATGTTTGGCGACACAGTGGGTCGCCGGTGACCTTCCTGGAAGGAGTTTGCATGTTCTCCCCGTGCTTGCGTGGCTTTGCTCTGGGTACTCTGGTTTCCCCCACAATCCCATGCTAAATTCTAAACTCCCCTGTGAGTGAACGTTTGTGTCCACCAGGATGTTCCACCGCCTCTTGCCCGATGTGAGCTGGAGACCACCAACCCCAAAAGGGACTAAGTGGGCAGGAGAATAAACAAAGGAATTATCGATGCACAAGTAATCTGTAGTTCATTATTAGGAACATTCCATTAAAAATAACATCATGGAATGCTCCCGTCGAGTTTATAGGTTTATAGTTCCTTTGTTGACCAGAACTCGTTTTTTGTCCTTTAAAGAACTTTACCCTAGGCACCATTCAACCATGAAAATAAATCTTTTTAAAGGGTGAAAAATATTACTATCAATCAATTAACGGAGCATCCCATGCTCAATCAAAGTCTTTTATTTTAAGATTTAAAGGCATTGATTTTAAGATGCCATATATATATCCAGTGCCCCATAAAACTGGGTGAGGAGTCCCGTGCAGATGTGCAGTATTTACACAGTGAAGAGCTAATGAACTGTCTGACTGCTCAGACGATCGAAGAACGAGTCTCTCTTGTGCTGAAGGGCATTCAGAAAGCGCTGGACTCTCTGCTCTCGACTGGACGTGTAGTGTAGCAGAGCATTCTGTCGACTCTGGGCCTCCATGGGCTTTCCATTCCCTCCACGCTGCAGGATTTCAGACAAACACGTAGAGTCCGACTCCAACTGTTGAAGCTTTTGTTCTTCCTGATGCAATTCTCGTGCTTTCTTTAACACAAACACACATCAATAATCAAAGCCCGCACTTTAAGCAATACAATACACACACACGCACGTGCACACACGCACACACACACAGAGTGGTCCTAAACTGTGGTCCCTGCTGACACAAATTCACTTGAAGAAACGAACCATTCCATCTGTTTGGGAGGAAGGTTTGCATGTATTTGTGCGAGCGCTGATGGACAGAGATTTGCATATTCAAACAGGACGCTTGTGCGATGGAAAGCAGAGACAGGCGTGTGTGTGTGTATTTAACAATAAACTGCAGCAGAGAAACTCCACGTTTACCATCTTCCGTCACATTTACGGCAGCAAAAACGTGGTTGTAAAACACACACAGGATTTTCTCATTTGAATCAATAAAACCAAGTCTATAATGATTTTTAACGCCTAGTTTGCCTAATTACCTCACATCCAAATCATCTAGTCTTAAACGGAAACGAATGGTGCTAAGCATCGTTTCAGATCAGCAACCAGAACACACCGATCAAACACAGTAGACTAGAACGTTTAGCTTCTCCCATAGCCCGACATATAGTCATCTTCAACCTTTTTATTTTTAAGTTTACGTTTGCCTTTATTACGAACTTATGTGACCGTACAGAGACAGGAAGTGAAGCAGGGAGGGGCTGGGAAATAATATAACGCTCGCCTTCACCCCACCACTGCAGCCAACCTTGTGTTTGTCTCGACCCAAAACACATTCTACTCTGAAATGTGTGGGATCGGAGTAACGGAGCGGAGTAACGGAGCGGAGCATCGACAAATTCACAACCCAGAGGAGCATGTACAAAAGTTGTGGGGATGAAAGTAGTGGGAAAACACGAGAGAGAAATCACGCGGCTCGGTTCCTCTGAACCTTGTGAAAATGGGTAGCAAAAGGTAGCAGAACTAAGGAGAAATCGCAGTGGAAAGGCCTGAAAAAGTGTCAGGAAACAGAAGTGCACTGTATCAGGCGGTGGAGAAACGCCATCAGAAGCTGCGTTTCTAGAATATACTGCTATTGCAATAAATGAAAGAGTCTCAGACCTGGAGCGATCGGTGGCTCAGCTGATACTGCAAAACCGCTTCACACAGATTCCAGAAGGAATATTCTGGCCACAGGACCGACTGGAACACAAGGCATGAATAGGAGGTCTGCAAAGCATGAAATCACAGCGGTGACAGAGAGCACATGAAAAAATCATCCACCCTCCCCTTGATGTGGATTCATCATAATGAGGCTAGTCAGGCTCGAGGGACCGCTAGGCCACTTTAGAAACACCAGAACACACAAATCATGTTTAGACAATGCAGAAACATAACACAGAGCAGGCATTAAATGGACGGAGACAATTAATGTCGGCTGAGGATGAAAGACGACGTTTGAAGGTGTCTGGATCAGGAATGTGACTAATGCCTTCGATTTCGGTCTTCTGGTCCTCTCCCGTTCCTGATCACAATCTGCTTCAACTTCTTCCTGAACCTCAGTGTAACAACACTTTGCTTCGCTGTCCTTCCTTGAACGCTTGCTGAGAACTCTCAGAGGATTTTCAATTTTGAGCTTTTCTCCCATCCCCAGAGCACAGGTGCACTCTGGCAGACTGTCTTTGGCATTTTTCCACCACATAAAACTGTTTTTCAGGGACTTTTCTCCTGCAAAAGACGTGATTTCCCCTGAACCTAATAGTTGTGCTAATGTTTAAACACAGAAACCTAACGCTAGTACATATGTCTGCTTTTCCACACCCTGTACAGTAACATGCAGGAGGAACTTAATGGATGTTAATGAGACAGCTTTAAACCAACAACTCACTTTGAATTTAGCGAATAGTTCTCCCACAGATCATGAACTTAAACTATTGCAGAGTCTCGCTGACTGCGGAACACGAGCACAATCACATGACGGTGCACGCGCGCGCACGCACGCACACAGCCTCGTAGAGCGAGAGGGAGTTCTGAGCTTTCACTTTGACGACACAAAGAAAAATGCACATATCATAGGAGCGGTATCATTTTTCTGTTTGCAGTTTTGGAATCTTGAAACTGGTTATCATCCCATGCCTAGAACAAACCCTTTCCGTAACTGAGCCCAGGTGAGCTGAGCTGTGAGTGTTGTGATTGGCTGGAGTAAACATGACACATAAGTAGCCGTAGATCCCTGAGAACATTATCATTGACCCCCCCCCCCCCCTCGGAAAAACAGCAACAGCATGGAAAACAAAATATGTAATCTACAGATTCCTTCCCATCGATCACGAAGAGGAGGAACCACTCTGATGATGTTCCTAGCTGAAGAGATACGAAAGCAAGCTCCCCCCGCAGCTCTACAATCAAACATGTTTTATTTGTTTGGAAACATATTTACCTGCCAGAGCAGAAAGTCACTTAGCCGGACTTCTCCAGAAGTTCGGATGAGCAGATCTGGATCAGGAGAACTGCTGCTGTATAAACACTCACTGAGGAGAGCTTCAGACACATCACTGTAGAAACACAACGGGGAACAATTAGGAAATCACCGTTTCATTGATGAAGGCATGGTTGAAAACATGACTGTGCATCTGAACACACCACGATGGCATTAGTAGCGTACAACTTCTAACAAACCTCAAGGCTTCACATTTAATGGCTCACCGTCTGCACACCGTACAAAACTCTACTTGCTCCAAGATGTCGTGTTGCTCTGAAAAGAGAACCTTAAGCACAGACGCGGGATGTGATCTAAGCAAGACAGGGACCACGTCAGCTACCCGTGATGCAAACGATCTGATCGAGTCCCTCGCTGTGCTTCTCCCCTAAACCAGAGCAACATCTCCGGTCTCCTTCCGATGAAACACAGAACCAGCAACTCTTCATGTGATTGACTTCCACTGCCTCGACTGGACAGCACTCTCTTATTGTGATGGTGTCGGGTCAATGCCACATGTTTTATTTTTAAAGTCAGTAACGTTTAAATCTTGCAGCTTATTGAGGAAGGGTGAGCTATTACTTCTGTTACTGCCGCCGTATTTCAGACACAATTTAAATCAACGAGAGAGAGAGAGAAGCTGAAAGCAAACAAGCTTTTTCAAGAAACCGTGATGTACTGCACATCACGGATGTAAGTCCCTTTCCTCCATCAATCAAACTGAAATCTGAATAATATGTCTGAGACATGTGCCTTTTTCAAAGCCTTTAACATGACTGCTGGATGCTTCTAGACTTTAATTGCAGTTTTTATAACTGTTTTTATAGAACAGCATTTTTGAAAGACGTTTTATTTTCATTTCACCATGACCAGTGTCTGTAGGCAGCCAGAACATTCTTTATTATGTGGTTATGGAGCGGCACGATTAATTGTATTTATAATCGCGAACACGATTATGGAGGCCACGATTACGTAATTTTTCACAGCCGCGATAAAAAAAAACAAAAGACCTTCATTAATCTATGTGTTCACAAAGTTTAACCCTACAACATCGAAGCTGTCGACGGCGACGGAATAATGACATACGCACATCAAACTACCATAGTTCTGGTTCTATTCGCACTATCGAAAAATTAATAATGACATTGCGTAATAACAACATTGTGTGTGTGCCACGGGTGGGAAGTTTGTGGAGCGTAGGAGAGCAGTGACATGAGTGATTGTCTTCCTGTGATCATTACTTTTATGTAAAATCTTGGCATGCAGTTGCTTCAAACAATGGTATAAAGTTATTTAAAACATCAATCAATGTAAATTGTGATGATCGGAATTAATAAATCGCCATTACAATGTCAGGGGAATAAGTGACCATTATGATTTTTGGTTCTAATCGTGCAGCCCTAGGTGATTTTAAGTGTGTTTTTTTATAGAAAATGTTGATTCAGAAAGGAAACTAAAGGTTTTCTGACAAATGCATTGGTGGTGTACTCATTTATGCTGAGCACTGTATTCTCATTATGTTCTTTAAGCTCCTCTTCTATGAGGCTGGCAAGAATCAACTCTAAAGCTAAAATCCTTGATTCATTTAATGAGTAAACAGCGAGAAACAGGATTTACCTGGGATTTATGAGGCCCTGCTCCACTCCCCATGCCATCTCCTTCACCGCATTTGCTATTTCATGTCGTGAGGTGTAAGCAAAACACACGTTCAGAAAACACCTGAAACAAAACAATTCAAACACGTCAAGATCCTTCTGCAAAGCTACTGCCTCAAACATGTCCGTGTGAGAGGAACGGAAGACATTTCTGTTCCGAATGATTAAACAACAGTCATTGATTAGATCAGGGTCTGATTTGTGGAGCACTGCTGGTCTCCTCTAAAGCTGGACTGAGAGACACAGAACGTTGTCAGCAGCAGCGGGTAACTGCATGAGCGAGAGTTTGAAGAGCTCAATCCTCCACCAGCTCAAATACGAATCATTCGACAGAAACACAGGTTACATCTCGACCTACTTATTGTTTTTAATTCAATCAAGAACTTTTGGTGATGAAGTGCATACTTGTTGTGTGCTCTGGTGGACACCACAGCGTTAGCGATAAGCTGCTGCAGATCTTCAGGAAGCAGAGTCAGGTCTCCCAGCACCCGGATACAAACGCCGTGCTTCTCCAGATTCTCTCTAGAGACACAACACAAGACAGTCACCATCTTACCTTAGCAGGATTAAGCTGAGCCTCAGGCGTCACACATATGGATCATCGGTTACCTGCGTAACGCCTTTCGTAAGTTTTCTGGAAAGACTACGAGAATTTAAAGGTCTATTTTCATAATGCCGGGAAACAAATAAAGTCCAAACAAAAGTTAAAATTCAAATGAGCTTCATTGGCACGACATCATCAGTAATGCCAAAGCGAATGAAACACAAAAGCAAGTACAAACATAGAATCATGAGTGGATCCAGATGACATCCACAGGCGTGCTCAGGTATGTAAAGTGCATATATGCGTTTATATAACTATACATCTACACACACAGCACCTACAATCAATCGATCCGTGACATGTGTGTCCATCAGCTGTCTCTCGGAGTCTGTGAGAGAGACGTATTCCGCAGCAGAATGAGCTGCAGCTTCTCAGAGTCTAAGAGGGAGCTGTATAGAATTACTTTTGTGACAATTAAACGAACGCAATTTCAGCTTAAAAAAAACAAAGAATTAAAAAAACTAAATAAATAAAAATTGACATTGATTTTAAATAAACATCTCAGAGTTTTGATTACGCTCTCAGCATTTTCGATTTAGCTTTTGAAATGCTATCCTGAAATTATATGCGTTCATAATATGAATTTGGAATAATTTACATTACTGATGTGTTTTGTGTTATCTTTTATCTGAGGTTTGTTGAAATGCGAGCGATAATCTCACACAATAATGTTGCTCTAAGAAAGCTTTCCCTAACGTTTTTGGAGTGTTATGTGACATCTATTTGTGCTGACCTCTATCTTCAGATTTGGATTTGTTGTGTTGCTAAATAGACAGCTTAAAGTAAATAACACTTTTATTTTAAAAAGCCAGGAATACCTGATGAATTAAAATAAAGGCTCTTTATTTACAAATGATAAATATGCATTCATTCACAAATATGTGATCTTTTTTAATCACTGGAGAAAAAAACCCCACAAAAATACATCCGGTACATTGAACTGCCAATCAAAACCGTACTAGCCAATGAGGGAGAACCACTGGTATCCCCGCCCCCATGGGTGAATCGTGCCAGATTGACAAGTGCATCGAAAATGTGTCTGACAGCAAAAATCTGTTGTTTGTTGTGTATTTTACATATTTATTTAACAGTAATTCAGTCAACAACTCTTTAATTAGGGCCCAAGCCACCGAAGGTGCGATGGCACCTGTTGTTTTTGTTGCCGTTCTCTTTGTTTGTTGGTATTCTTCCACCATTGAAGTCAATGGCAGCCCTATGAACCGCTTGCAGGAAAGTTATGAAAAGTTATGAATGGCTCATGACAATTTCAGTGAACTCCATGATGTCATTTTCCAATTATGAATAATCAAAAATACTTTTTTAAACTCCTCCTAGACTGTTCATCTAATTCACATGAAACTTGTTAATCATCTGCAGACACTGTTGACCAAACATTATCAAAAGAAAAGTATTTGGTTTCGTGGTTCAAGAGAAATTATTGAATAATTAAATTGTCATTTGGTATATCTCTTAAACTGTTCAGTGGTTTGAGACCAAATTTGGTGGGTGTTGTAAGGGCCATGTGGTAAGGTTGCTTGCTGAGTTCCAACACAGTTCCCCCTAGTGGTCTGGAGATACAAAAAAATGATTTTCTTAAAATGTATCTCAATGTTTTCGGAGCATCATGCTGAGTCGGTTTATGTAAATGTTTACTATGTCGGTCATTTTGATGTCAGTTTTTTGCTCACATTTTCAACAACTTATTTATCAAAACTTCAAATGCCTTTTTTTTTGTTCCCTTTTAGACTTCGTTCACCTTTTGCATTCTTTTCATTCCGATGGCCTCTTGGCCCCGTATCACTGCTTGCAATTATATTTGCATTTGTGTGTATTATTTTAATTGTTAATCTCTCTAAAATCTTTAAAATAAAACTACGATTTAAAGGGCTCCTGATTTCTATGCCACTGGAAAAACCTTAAAGTTAGATGGGACCATACACTACTTTCCATTGTTTATATTTAAAAGGGCCTTATTATGATTTTAAATTAAGTACTTCAGCCCTCTGTACTAGCACTGCACCATTATTAACTTTCTAATTGAAATAAAAGTTTAAAATAAAAAGCGTCTTTGAATCAGCAACAGTCATGCTTTTACCACGCCCCCTGCTGACCAGCCCTCACCGGTCAGTAAAAGATCAGCACTGTGCGGCACTTTAAAAACTGTGTTAATGCATCGTAAATTATTATAGACAGAAATTGGATTCATGTGATGTAATAGTGGGCTGTTCTTCAGCACGGATTATTCTGATTGGTCAGTGGGTGGTGCTAGGAACATCAAGCCATATTTAGCCCTTTACAAAAAGAAATGCAGTATTACACAAACAAAGATTCAAATAAACCTTGAGGCATGTTTTTGATGAGGTAACAACACTGAAAAAGAACGGGAGTCAAATCTCAAATTAGTCTTAAGAAATTACAGCACTACAATCTAACCAACTAAATTTTCCCATTCAAAAATGCATTCTCTTGCCATGTCTCCAGGAATATATATATATTTTTTTATAGTGTTTCAGAACCGAAACATTAAAATACAAGATTATAATAAAATATATATGGTTCCTATTCCTTCTATCTTGTCTTTGGCTATGTACTGTGCTTTGAATCTGAGATCGACTAGCGAAGCCTATCCAGCAGGTCATTAGTGGTAGGATCCTGATATTTTTCCGTGAGGTTGTCTTCATTGTTTTTGTTAGTTCAGTGTCTTCATCGTTCAGGCTCAAAAATATAGATTTTCAACATGTGAAGCACTAGCTTGACAGGAGACACGCTCACACAGTGCTAGCCTGAGAGAACATCAGTAAAGTCTCTCAGTGCCTTTTTCACAGACTCCATCACATCAACATCTTGCCACGATGGGACCGTATGCCCTGCTTTCTTGTCTGTCTTCAGAACCTGAGAAATTGCCTTTTCCCAGTCAAGCACTGGGTCCCCATCGTGTTGGTGATGAGCTTTTGCTCAAGTAGCTTTAGCTCAGTTTGAGCATTACTTAAGTCCCTCTTTTACTTCCAGCTGAAGGAAATTTAAATACGGCTCAGACGTACGACTGGACCTCCCATCTTGCATTTTGCGTTGAATCTTGCTGTGGCACTCCGTATAAAGCTGTGGAATGGCAGTCGAGGAAAAATATTTGCGACTGGGTATTTAAAATTTTTGTTTGAAAGAGTGGCTTGTTTAAACCTCATAGTTTATGGCTTGTTTGTGCCTGATAATGTACTCTCCTGAGATCCTTTTAAAACTTGACTCTCTGCATACTCTTTTGGGTGCTTTCTCTGGAGGTGGTTAAAAAGGTTTGTTGTGTTGCCGTCCGTCATGCAAATCTGGTCATTTCAACATTTACAAACCACACCACTTCAGACATAACAGACATTGAATTTTTTTTAGGGATCAACTCCATAAAAACTCTCCCTCTATTGTCACTGACAGGCACTTCTATGCAACTGCAAAGACTTCCATAAGTTCTTGCACTTGTTGCTAGTGCTGCATCACTTCCTGAAGCACTCGCTGTATAATGAAATAATCCTTCTGTACTACTGGTTGGCTAAATGTGTCTGGAGAACGAATGATTCTTATATAAAGTTTCTTACTGCTCGGTTAGCAGACGGCTGAACTTCTGTCTGGCCAGCTCCATCAGGCCGTCCACCTCCTCCTTTGACCGCTTGAAGTTTTCAATACTGAAGGCGTACACAGTCACCTCATGGATGCCCAAGTTCAAGCACCAGCGGAGAGTCTAGGGGAGAGAAAGAGATTGTATGGCGAGTCTGCCATCTAATAATCATGAACTCCATCCTTTGGCATGATCCCACTCACCTCTGCCAGCTTCTCAAAACCCTGTGTGTGACCCTCCTGCCGCACCTTATGCGTCTTTTGTGCATAACGTCTGTTGCCATCCATGATAAAGGCCACATGTTTGGGCATTGGACCTGCCTAATACCAATAATAAAGAAAGCATTCATGCAGCAGGTGGAGAATGAAATGGAAACATTTCTTCACACCAACAACGTTGTGACTATGAATATGGTGTGGGGCCTCCACAAGCAGAAAACACCCTCAGTTCATCTCCAGAGGGTTGGTAGCCCTGCTTTTGAGGCTTAAAGCTTCAGGTCTCAGACACTTTCAGAACTGCCTGTGATCACATGTGGAATTTTAGTTAAAATATAAAGTTCCACAGATTGCCTAATATTTAATAACATTGTCAGTGTGCATTTAACCATAGCTAAAATGGTAACAATCTATGCCTTGCCAGACAAAGAGTCAATAGAAGTGTAGGTCTATGTTTCTCTGTTAAATAAAGTAATTCTATGAAAAGTACCTTAAGGATGTTGGCCGTGAGCCTTTCTAGAAGGGACATCTCCTTTTCCCGAATCCAAGACATGACTCTGTAAAAGCAAGAAACTCTCAGAACTCATAAAGGCCAATAGCACAGAATTTTTTAAACCATGCTATTCAAGAATAAATAAATCAATAAATAAAACACCATTTCACGTTCATATGTGTTGCGTTGTGTGTCATCTTCAACCCACAAGAAGCACTTTAATATAGGATATGCCACAGCTCAAGGAACCCACACCTAAATTACACATTTCCAGTCATTCTAACGCCATCAGATGATAATGCAAAGACCATCACGCGAACAAACTCTCGATCAAATGTTTCCGGAGATTGTCTAAACGTGATTAATAAGTCTGACAGCCTTAAAACCATCACCACAGCCAAGCTGTTTGTATCTATATTTAATTCTTGCACTTCACCAGAAAGTTATTAAAGTAAGACATACAGTACTAGTCTTGGTTTGTTTTAATACAAACATTCTGTATAGTAATTAGCAGTTGCACAGGTTCGCAAATTGAAAAGCGATATTGTCAATAAATAAAACATCGTTACGGTGCTAACATAGTATGTCACTGTCATGACGATCATTGAAAAATTTTGTTTCATTCAAACAAATGGAAACCGGTCGATTTCAAAGCCTTAATCCACTAAAGAAATTATACAGCTCCAACTCACCACCGGTCTGTAGAGTGACGTTCTCTTGCGCTAACCGGAAGTGACGACAACAAAGGGCGACAGACAATGAAACTACTTAAAAGAAATAATAAATCAGTAAATTCTGTTTTAGGAGACATTACAATGTATGTGGGAGGGTACATTTCTAAAAATTTATATATAAATTAGAAATGATAAAATTAATAAAGGTGCCCTCCTTTTATCATTGATGTCAATTTGACCTTATACAGTGTAAAAGCAGTATAAAACTTAAGAAATATCTATAAATGTGCACATTTTTGTTTGGGGTGAAACTGAGGTCATCACAATATGCTATGGTTTTATAAAATGCTCTTTATTTTTATATAAGTCTAATAAAAAAAATCACCACCATACCTGTAGTATCACAAGAACCACTGGCAGTTGACATGACATGCGGGGTGGAGGACTCCTAATTCTCACGAACTTTGATTTTTCTTGGGAGGGAAAACATAAATCACATTATATACGGGGGAGGTGCAAAGCTTCAAAAGCGTACACAGAAGCTTTCTAAACTATTTCTCTTTGTGCTCTGTGACTCTCTCTTTATGCTCTCCCAATTGAAAGTGGCCTCTATGCTTTTTCTGTCCATGAGATTTTGTCACAGATTTTTGAGAGTGAAAGTGACAGAGAAAAATGTGTCTGAGAAGGAGGATAATTCTGAGGAGGAACCTGATTATGAGATATCCTCCTCAATATGACAAAGACACTCCTAGTGTTCAGCCTCCTGTTGTCTCTCAACCACCAGCGGACACATTACCTTCAAAAAATGGAAACTTATTAAACTATACTACGACAGGGTGACTTGTTGTGCTGTTATCAAAATGGTTCCAGGGCCCACCAGATATGCGGTCTGTCATGTCCAATACGTAAATCAGCATCAATTGAATAGTATATACTTAAAATGACAAATTTAGAGGGGAGGAGGGCGTACGGAGACAGCTAGAAAAATCTTGATGTGACTGATTTGCAAGCATACTTTCACATATCAGAGTGACTACACATGAGGCTGAACACAGACGCAATATAAACAAGGTTTATTGAACCAATGCAAAAATTAACACAGCTCTGTGATATACCAGAGGTAGCCGCTTATCTTCTGAATATGACAAGGAAGCACAGTACAGGTAAGTAACCGATGGTGGAAGCTCGTGGAGCTAACTTTGAAGAAAGCCGCCAGGGAGGTCAGGAAGTATCACAGGGGAACAACATTGAAGACAGACAAGGAAGATCTTTGGACGATGAGGTAAGTGCTTGCAGGTGATGTTGATTTATGTTGTGAGTAGAGTTGCAGGCTCTTAGGTTTAGGGTTGAAGCCAGCTGATTTAGGAGGAGTGGATGCGCAGTGAGGTTATCGGGACATTTCCATTCTTGCATGTTTTTCTGACTAACCGTTGTTGTGGTTGCAATCGCACTGAGTAGGGTTCTCCCAGTGTTCACTATTCATTGTGATTGGAGCATAAGACAATGCCTTCACTGATGAATGTGTCACGTTTAAAACAAATTGTCGATAATTCCAATGAAGTCTGAAACCAAGTGATTGGATCGGATTTCTGATTACTTAATCAAATCGTTGTGAGTATGTTTAAAGTTCTGGATTAAAAAAGAAGCTATGGTATTGGTGTCATGTGATAGATCTTCTTGGAGGACAGAATGAAGGGAGTAGATTCTGGAGGGGTTGAGGCCACTGAGGTTGAGAAAAGGAGAGTTTCTGGGTTTGGTTTGATGTGAGGAAGCAGCTCCTTCAGCTCACTGAATATTCTTTTTTGAGTAATTTTGAGGCACTCTTAATTATTTAAAGAATTTGTTGAATCCAATCAGTGTTGCTGCAAAGAACGGACAGAGTCTTAAATGTTTAATTCATTTATTGTGTTTAATTGAGGTCATGTGGCCAAACTCAAACATTCCTAATGAAGAGGGGTGTTTCTATTTTCTTCGTTCAGAGAAGAAAATACGGATGAAATGCTATTTGTATTTTGTCGAATGTCTTCCAATGATTTAAAGTGATTAATACTGCAAGGTGATTAAACGTGCATGGCATGGGAATGTGTACACTCACCTGTGATTGGCATGAGCTGGTTAGGAATCTCCATTAAAATGGGGGAGGTTTCCTCAATTCTGGAGAACATGCCAGGAAGGCTTGAGGGTAAACAAAGCACTCCTGCATTTAGACTTTGGCTGCAAAAAGGAATCTAGAAATCTTCAGGGTTTGTTATTTCTAACATTTTTATACTTGGTTGGTTGTTTGATAGGTTTGTTGGATTTTCAACTTGTACACTTTTTGCACCCATTAATACCACTATGGTTGGAACTCTGTAGTCTGAACCTCTCGGCACCTCAGATCACTGACCTGAGAAGAAACACATACACTGTAAAAAAAACTATTTTTTTACAGTTTTTTGCCAATAAATTTTACAGTGTTTCCCCTGTTTTTTTAAATTACAGAAATGTTTTATTAAAATTACAAAAAAAAAACTGTTTATTGACTTGTGTGACGTAATTTAACAGAGAAACTTTGTATAAATGGAATACAGTATATATCTGTTTTTTTTTACAGATTTTCAATGATAATTTTAACTAAAACTAAAACTGTAAAAATAAAGTTTTACAGATGAAATACTGTAACAACTGTGTTAATTTCTGACACCCCTTAGCTTGTCACAGATTATCAGAGATCTGTTAAAAATAGAGATATCCTAGTTAAAAATATATCTATCTACTTGTGTTAAGCAGGCCTCTTCTTTTTTTGTTGTTTTTAAAACCAGTCTTAAAACACATCTTTTCTCTTTGGCTTTTGCCACATAGTAAGATGTTGACTTTATTTGCTTGTTTTAATTTGTTACTTTGAATGCTTTTATTGTGTGCGTATTAATTGTACTTATGTGTTTTTTTCTTAAACTTTGGTTGTTGTAAAGTGCTTAACAAATAAAGTTGGTATGGTATGGTAAGTTTAGCTGTTTAAAAAAAGACGTTGCAATTTAAATAAGCTACGAAAACAATGCAAAAGACAAATCACAAACCTCTGTGTTCAGCAAATCATTTTCACGGCAATAATTATTTAAGCCGATCAGAATTGACCTCTGCTACGTTGGTGGTGCACGCAGAAAGAAGCAAGCGACATGATGGCGATTGCGCCGCGCGCTGGTGAACTATTCTGAGGTAACGTCGAAAATATTTACTGACAAAAATTCAACGCAATACTGACATAGCTTGAGTATACATTAAGATTGACGACCGAAAACAAAACAAGTAATGTATGTCAGATGTTACATTAGCTAGGTTGCAGATGCATTTTAGCTTTACAGGAACGCAATTTAACGTTGCATTTATAAGAACATTATCTTTGTGTTGGCTTGTATTTTTGTGGCCGTGACTGTGTGGCACGTGGCTGGCTAACTAAAAAAGTTAGTTGGCTTACTAAAGTTGACCACTGCTAGCAACAGCTTTCAAATATGCTGCGCATGTAAGCGCATTAACTGGCCCAAAATATCGTCAAAATTATTAGAAAAAGATAATTGTTTGGGTTAAAGTGATAAGTCAACGTTGACTTTGGTTTCAAATGGTACACTAACAGCAGTCTCTAGCAAAAGCATCCTTCTTCTTCTTTTCCTTTCGGCTGTTCCCAGTTTAGGGGTCGCCACAGCGAATCATCCTTTTCCACCTAACTCTGTCCTCAGTATCCTCTACTCTTGCACCAACTACCTTCATGTCCTCTTTTAGCACATCCATATATCTTGTCTTTGGTCTTCCTCTCGACCTCTTGCCTGGCATCTCCATCTCCAACATCCTTCTACCAATATAACCACTATCCCTCCTCTGCACATGTCCAAACCATCTCAACCTGGCCTCTCTGACTTTGTCTCCAAAACAACCAACCTGAGCTGTCCCTCTGATGTGCTCGTTCCTAATCTTGTCCATCCTCGTCACTCCTAAACTGAACCTCAACATCCTCATCTCTGCTACTTCCATCTCTGCCTCTTGTCTCTTCCTCACTGCCACAGTCTCCAACCCATACATCATTGCTGGTCTCACTACTGTTCTGTACACCTTTCCTTTGATTCTTGCTGACACTCTTCTGTCACACAACACCCCTGACACTTTTCTCCACCCACTCCAACCTGCCTGCACTCGTCTCTTCACCTCTTTTCCACACTCCCCGTCGCACTGGACTGTTGACCCCAAATACCCAAACTCCTGCACCTTCTTCACCTCAGCCCCCTGTAACCTCACTGTTCTATTTCCCTCCCTCTCGTTCAAACACATGTATTCTGTCTTGCTGCGACTGACTTTCATCCCTCTTCTTTCTAGAGCTAACCTCCAACTTTCCAGGTTTTCCTCCACCTGCTCTCTGCTCTCACTACAAATCACAATGTCATCTGCAAACATCATTGTCCATGGAGACTCCTGTCTGACCTCATCTGTCAACCTGTCCATCACCATAGCAAATAAGAAGGGACTCAAAGCGGATCCTTGATGTAGCCCTACCTCCACCTTGAACTCCTCTGTCTGACCTACAGC